>JAPMOQ010048161.1:25859-157032 GCA_026543055.1 Argiope trifasciata
TATTTTCATTTATTAAGATATAGAACCAATATTATTAATGATATAGAAGCTATTAAATTAAATAAATTTTGAGTCATTTAAATCGTAAATTAGTTTCTCAATTTATAAATTCCATCTATGAAGCAGAGGATGAAAACTCGGATGACAATACAGGACAATTAAAAATAAGAACAGCCTAATATAGAGGTACATCAGGAACTGTTGAGCTATAGGATAGATACATGAAGAAGCAAGAATGCGAAACAATTACGGGTGAAAACCCTTTATAGGATGATACTTAACGCTTGGTTTGTGGGTAAATTGCTTGTGACACATCCAATTCTCTAAGAACTGCTCAAAATTCATATCATTCTTAACGTGCATTCTTTATAGAAGCGGTTGATACTTTAGCGAGCCAAAATTTCAAAAATACTTGGCATTTCCCAGAAATTGCTGTGGAGTAGAGATATTTGCAACAATAGTGTTTGTTGGGAATTTTCTTGCTTGTTTCTCAAACAAAAAATTGAGATTGAATAAATTAAATGGTATCGATGTAATTAAACGTTGGCTAGTAGCATTCTCTATTTCATCCAACTGACATTTCTAGTTACATTTTCAAACATGATTTTGGGACATTTCCCATTATAAATTGTAGGATGATATAGTTTGCTATTAATTCTATTATTATTGGTAGATTAAATGCTACTATGTTTTACAAAGTAATTGAAATATTATTTAAAAATAAGTTTAATGGCCATGAGTTGTAGTTTCTTGAATGAAATTTTGGAAAAATAGGAAACAATGAATTTTTCTTTCCAATAAGTCAAAGAAAAAAATCAATTTAAAGTTTCCAAAATTTATTAAAACAAATTAGATTTAATTGTCAGTTTAGCTCTTCCATTAAAAATAAAATAAATGTAACATATTTCTCAAGATATTAAGCAAAATCTTTTTCATTTTATTCTTCGGATTCGACTACAGAAATGGATTTTTGTTTAATATAAGTGAATGTAGACATAAGACTTTTCTAAAACAATTCAAAATGTTTAATAATAATTCCAAACTAATTTAGAACAATCGATTAATCCAAAGAAGAACAATAATTTTATTTAGGATGAAAAGAAATAATCTTTTTGTCAGGAAACTTATCAAATTAAAGCATAAAGTTTAAAAAGAAACTCTTTGATATTTTTTGTGAGATGAACTACAATATTTTATTATCAAATAAATACTTGAAAAAATCTCTAATACTGTAATGTAATAGCTATTTTCAAGAAATAGAACATAATTAAAATTACAAAATTTCCAATTTTTTAAATATTAAAAATATAAAACATTTTCAATTTTAATTGATTTTAATGATTTGAGTTTAATGTTTATTTCAATTACAGATCAATGAACTGAACATGCAAGTCAACGATTTGCGAGGAAAATTGTAAGTAGAATTTTATAATGGAATTTATTTTAAAACATCAAATTTTCTTAAATATTTTTAGTTCCTTTTATTTATAATCCTATTTATTTCTTATAGCATCAAACCACCTCTTAAGAAAGTATCCAGATTCGAATACGGAAAGTAAGACTTTTTTAATTCTATCTACACAAACATGTTATGTGGAAAATAATAATCCTTAATCACAAAAATTATAAATAGTTCTTTTATTAAAAATTATAATTATTTAAAATTAAGAATTACTTTCATTTTGATGATCATTTATAACAGCATGTGGCAAAGATTTTTTTAAAATATAATTACACAGCCAGGAATACTTTACATGGCTGTTTAAACTGCGTTCCATGATATTAAATATATTGTTAAAATAATTACAGATAATTCTTCCAGTAATTTTCAGTTGTGAAATATTTTCAAATGATATTTTTTATTTCAGAATCATTAGTAACTAAATAAAGAATTAAAATACATCTAATATTTTAATCATCAATGGAGGCTCTTGTTTTCTTCTTCTTTTTTCTTTTTGGATTTTTTATAAATTTATTTGAAAAATAGAGGCAAAGAGTTTTCTTAGAATAGGATTCGTGATCAGAAAAGTCCTGCTATAATTCCGACTTTATAATAGGATATTGTGATGCTTAAAAACCTGTGTTAAAAATTTATTATGTGGGCTCAAATTCAAAAAAGTGCTGGAACACAGCCAAGTGAAAACCTTGCCAGATATTTCGCAAAAGGTTTTTTTTCTCTTACAGATGATTGTATAATTTTTTCATCTATTAATTTTCTTCGTGGTATTTATTGTTTCATTGAATTTAATTCAAGGCAATTTGAGATGAAAATCTAAAGAAGAAGTAATTAAACCAATAATTAATTTTATTACAAATTTTCAACAAGTTTTAAACAATTGGAAGCTGATCGACACTTTTATGAGTGCCAAGTTCTTTAGAAACTATACATTATAGTGATAAGGAAACTACGTCGCAGTAAAAACATTAGAGTATTTAAAGGTTACAGCTTAGATAGCATATTAAAATAGAATTAAGAAACAAAGCGAGCATTTATGCGAGCTTTTTTGAGTGTTGCTGAACGTTAAACGTCATAGATTCGCGTTGTTAGCTTTTTCTACTTTGACTGAACTGCAATGATCAATTTTAAAGTGATGATGATTCTAATTTAATGAAGGCAAGTATATCCAATCAAATTTAACAGCCATGGACTCTTGAGAAAAGGAAGGAATGATATCATTTTGTGATCATAGCCATCTTGTGGACCTGAGATAAACTATCGACATTTGTGTTTTTTACTTGGAGAGATATGTAGGAAATTTTCAGTGACTATTCTGATTAATTCTTTGTTACTTGGTGAGATATCTAGGAAATTTTCAGAGGCTTTTTTGAGTAATTCGTTGTTATAGTCACATAACTATATATTCGTTTTGAATAAGGCTAATTTAGGACACAATCAGAAGATGGAACATATGCCCTTCTACTCCGAATTTATGTTCATACCATGCCTTATTACATAAGATCTCAAGTCAATATTGCAAAAGAAGATAATTTTATTACATAAAAATAAGTAACTTAAGCAGAATTTCTCAACTTGGATTGCAACCTGCCCTCAGGTATGCATAATATGGCATCATGGAATCACGGGAAAAAATTTACTGATGGATATGGATAGCAGGTACAACTGCTTATAATTATATATTATGGATGAAATTGGGGTACAATGAACAATGATAATAAGTAAAGGGGTACAAATAAAAAAATGATGGAAGCTGAGTGCAGATATTAAATGATTATTATATTTCTATAAGGGATTTTCTGAATTTTAAATGGACGTTAATGCCAGTAAACTATTTGCTTGATTTCTCTACTCTAACCTGTATCTGTCAAGCTACAATTTGGAATTCCTAATTGCTTGATTCCAATAACATATAATTTTCCAGTTGAAATAGTAAAAAGTGTTTAAATATAGTAAAATAAAATATTTTAATAGGAAATGTTTTGTGTAAATGGTTAAGAAGGAAAGTATCATAGAGAACGTTCTTTTAATTTATTAATGAATTTTAACCTAGATTCGAGAAACTGATGCGAGCAGCCAAGAAGGCTGATCACAGCTTCCGAGCCAACCTTAAATCTGTTGGACCTTCCACCAAGTTCAAGCTTGATGAGGATGTTAAGGAGGTAGAATTTTTTAGAGTGCATGGGACTATATTCCTCTTTATTTCAATTCTTATAAATTGCAAAAATATATCCTTTTATATCAATTTTGTGTTCTATGCTTTTTTATTATTCAACATCAAATTAAAATTGAAAACAATCATTGGCATGCTCAGGCTATAAGTACATGTAGCTTTGTCCCTTCTGTCATTATTATTTTAGAATACTTTTTGCATGTCTGAAGCATGATTATCTTTTTCTTCCCAAAATATTTTCTGTGTGTTTTCTTGTATACTTACAATGTATTTCTGAATTTTGGCATAAATGGAATCAATTACTGACTGTGAATATGTTTTGCAGATATTTAATCGGATTTAAAAAAATTAGTAAAAGCTATTGTATTAAATGAAATTCTGATTTAAGATAAACAATTTAATATGTAAAATTTTGTATTTTTTATTTGATTTATTCCTTACGTAGGCTTTCTCACCTTCATGAATATTGTTGTTTAAAGTTAAATACGAACAAATACGTTTCAAATAATAAGTTTTTATTTTGATTCTAATGAACACCTAATTAAACATCATTGATTCTAATTAATCTAGAGTTTAACTTTTTATTAATCAATATCGTTTACTCATTCAAATGAGTCAAAATAAAATGTATTTAGAATTTAAAATAAACAACCAACTTTCGAGAAAATAAATCTTTTTTTTAATGATTATTTGTCTGATTTAATGATGTAAGATGATAGATATTTTTAGCACCCTTTTGATACATTTTGTCAAAAAAAGATTTAAAAAATGTCATTTGTCCAACAATTTATTTTATTGACTTAACTGCTTATATATGTTATATATATTTTAGGAAAAAGAAATTTTGTATGTTAAGAAGAATTTAAAATAATTCTTTTTAAACAGAATTAAGGAAATCTAAAATAGACAAAATGCAATTTTGTTTATCTGTAAGAGTTGTCAACTCCTAGTAGAAAATTTTGAATGCCACAAAAAAGTCAGAAAATGTTAGGAGTTTTAGCATATTAAGAATTAATTTTGAATTCTAAGAATAAAATATCCAGATCTGTATTTTTTATTACAAAAAATGCAATTAACCCCTTGTGTAAATAACATTTATGTACTGTGGTTTTCTAAAGATATGAATCATAATTTGTTAAAAATATAATCTTGTTTTAAAGAATTCTTTTAAAGGATATTGTAATGGAATCAGGCCATTTATCAGTGATACTCATCTAATTTGTTTCTACTGTTTTTGTGCGTGCTACAATTAAATCATTTAAACATTTGAAAGCAAATACTGGTTGAAAATAACCGTAAGCAAACAGTGAAGTTTATTCTGCAGAAGATAGTATGAAAAATCATAAACTAACATTTGTATGCTTCAAATACAGCTTGATGGAAAACATCCAGCAATATTCTGGACGAAATAACCATCGATACTTATTAATTATTATTTGTTAATTAATTTGAAAATCGCCATTTTCAAATAAGTTTTTTTAAATCATTTTTAAGGTACATAAAAAAAAAATTGGAGTTTATTTTGAAGATGGCCTAGAATTAAATACGAATAAAGAACTTAATATAATTTTTAAAAAATATAATTTTCAGTTATGATATCGAATAAAGGTTTTGCACTAGAAAAATTTGATACTTAAAAATTGAATTTAAAAAATCTGTGTAGTTCTTGGAACAAAGTTTCAAGCTTATATATATTTTCAATTGACAAACAGAATTTTGTCAATTATTATTATTTATACTGTTGAGTTAAATTACTTCTGCTTACATCGATGTCTTTTGTTTTTCGTTTTCACAGAAACAGGAAAAGCCCGAATGGGCCGCCAAGTAAACCCACCGTCATATCACCATCTTTGTTGCTCCTTCTTTGTGCTTCGGACATTCAATGACTGTCTTGTTCAATACACAACCACATAATCCAAATTAAAACAATTTTCAGAATCTGTACACAAATTATTTCAATAAAAAATGACAAACTTATCTTTTCCAAAAATTTTAGTTTATTCATTTTGAGCTCCATCAGAATATTTTTAATTTACTCGATTTTATAGATCAAAATTTTCGTCGTAAATTTTAGAATATGTTGCGATATTTTGGCAGGTTCTTTCGTTTTTGGGATTAAGAATTTTCATTCAATTTTTGATTACTTTTTTTCGAACATGGGTGTTTATTTTTTCAAAAGTGTTTGGTATTTCTGAGAAACATTTTCCGTTCTGCATATTTATTGTGGATTAAAGTTATTAGAGAAAAAAAAATCATAAATACACCTTATAATTAAAATAGCTGTTGTTACCCGTGGCAATTTCACAAGCTCGCAGACCGATTTGTCAGCGATTTAAGCCTAAATTGGCATCCCTTGTTTTTTCAGTAGCGCCAACTAGGGTCAAGAGTACGACTTAGCTACTTCATGCTTCACATTCGCTTGCACAACCTTTTTTACAGGGGGGAACATTCACACTACTCGCAGATAGAACATAGAATAACAACCGTGCCCGAACCTGGACTCGAATCCGGGACTCCCAGATCACGGGTAAGATACACTAGCCCTATGGCAAGAAGCCGGCATGAAAATAATATATATATATAAAATAAAATAGTTAATTATTTTTATGGTTACTTATCGATAATAAATATCGAAAAAAACTTTTTAAGCTATTGCTGTTTCTTCAGAGACACACGTACACATTTGTAAGTAAATAAAAATTCATGTTAAGAAAAAATGACAAAACCATCATTTCATCTAAAGTAAAGTGGGTCATTCACACGGACCATATATTTATGAGGGGAAAAAACCCAATAGGGCAGAAAATTCAACTATGAGTAAATTAAATATATAAATCAATAATAAATCGAAAAAATAATTAATATTCATATAAATGGAACTGCTAAATGATTTGCATTTAGCATTTAGCAATATTTTATATATTTTTATTTTTCATAGAAATATTTTTCAGAATAATGTTTAAAAGACCCAGTTAAAAATGAGAATTATTTACAAATTAATTAAAAGACAAAGCAAAGCATCCATTGATAAGATTCTTGCTCTTTACAATGAAACATTTTTTTAAAAAACTTTGTATTCAGACTTGGTTAAACTGGTTTAAAAATATGCAGATCGGAAGATGTTTAAATTTGAAATCACCGAAAATAAAGGCATAAGTTTCGCAATGGGATTGTGTTTGTGTTTTAGCTCCAAACGTTTTTCCATTTTTCCCCCTTGTTTTTCATCTTTTTGTGTTGATATTTTGTGTGTTTTCTAAACAAGCGCATATTTTAAAACAAAGGTATTTTTTTCTATACGCTATAAGTGCATCTTATAAATATTTCCCTTTCCGAAATTTTGCTTATATTAAATATTTTTGTATTTTTAATTTTTTTTGTGTAGTAGTTTTTGCAAAAGATTTATAGAGAAATATATTTTGCTTAGAATATTTTTTATTAACAAAGAACGCAGTTTTTAATACATTTTAAATGTTAGCAATTAACACAAAATGCTTATTAGAAACAATTAAATGAATGAAGCTTTTATAATTGGAAGGTAAGTTTATATATGACCTTATTTTTTCAAATTTTACTTCAGTATAAAAGTAAGGTAGTTATTTAGAATAACATTTAGCCATATATTAGCTATAAGTTGTAATGTTTAACATTTAATGAACTAAATCAGCTTTTATAATATTTCATTCTGCTTTTTGTTATATTTTGCTTATACATATATAGATTTATGCTTCTTTTCTTTTAAATTAAACATAAACATAAAATATTTCAAACAAATTTTAAGTAGCTTCTATTTTTAGCTGTATTTTCAAATGATGATTTTGAACTCAACATTTAGGACTATAAGCAAATGTAAATAATTATTAAAATAATGTATTCCGTTTTGCTTCAATACCTATATTTATTTCGAAAAAGGTAATTTAACAAAAAATGTATTAGAAGAATGTCTTGAGAATAGTATTTTTTTTTATTGTTTATCTATTTAAATAAAAAATTCGATCTTAACAATTAATTTATCAATATTTAATGTATTGAAATTAACTTATTTTGATAGTTAAAAAATAATTTACAGGAAAGAAAAATTAAAACTTTATAAGATTTTCAAGAAGCATTGTAACGCTGTATAAATTCAAACTTTACTGCAATTTTTTTAGGCTTTAATAAAATATTACTAGAATATTTAATTATATAAGAAATAGAGTCTATTGTAAATAAGTAACTTTTTCAAAAATATACTTTTAAAAATTTTGCTTAAATAAATAATTTAGAAAATAAATAAAAAAAGCTAAAATTATAATTAAAGAAAAGAAATTTTCTATACTGGAAACTAAGACCGATAAATTGAAGTCAAAATTATATCCTTAATTCTTAAATTAAAAAATAAAGCAAAAAAAAATTAATCTGAGTCTTCTGCCCCTGCAAGAAAAAAAAGGGTTTTAATTTTATTTCTAATTATTTATGAAATATTTTTAGGCCAAACCCGACTGGGCTTTGGGAGCCAAGAAGGAAGAGAAAGCAGAAGAATAAGGTCTTTTTCAACGTTCCACTTGCAGAATTCAGCAAAAATATTTTTCTCACGTATGTTCACTTTATACCGCCGCAAAGATAACTTCTACCACTCAAAAATGTGGTATGAAGTCCAAACAGCATCTAAATAAACAATATTGCATTATATTCTCAAGCATTTGCGTCATGAACTGCCAGCAATCATGAAATTCCAAGAATTATGTATCAACTGGACTGATGAGTTGTACCTATCTATACAAAAAGTGTCGAATTTGTATCTACTGACAGTGTGGAAAGATTGTAATTAACGTGCTCGTATTCAGAACTAAAACTTTTGTTCCATCTTTTCTTCACAAATGTATGAATAAATTTAATGTTCCTTGATATTTTGTGTCTATTTTCTTTATTAAATAACACTGCACAAATTAAATCAAAATATTCAAATTGTATGCATGAAATAATGAATAAATTAACCGGCAATAAAACGTTGACAATATTATGAACTTTTATAGCATGCTGTTTTCCTGATGCTTCAATATTAATTAACAAAAAAAAAAGCATTTGACCCTTTATTTATAAAAGGTGCTTTAAAACACCGTTTAAATCAGGCTGATATCTTCTGAATATATCAATATCTGAACAATTTTTCTAACAATATTTGAACGAACTCGAAGGACGTGTTTAAAATGGAAAGCAATAGATATCAACTACAAAATAACATTCAAAATATATTGTTATTATTTAATTTAATTTAATTAATTTAAAAAATAAGTTTAATTTAATTTAAACTAAAGTTTTTTCTTCTTCTTTGGTTTATTCTGTATCAAATTTCAACAGAAAGAATTTTGAAAAATTGATAGTAGAGATAAAGGGTAATAAAGTAGGTAATAAGGTAGTAAAGGGTAAATCGGTAAATAAAGGGTTAATTCAATTTTGTTAAACGTTGGATAATTTGAATCTGAAATCAGTAGCTATCAGAGAATATTTATATTAAAAATCAAACAGTAAATTGGACATGGATCTTTCGTTCTAAACTGTTGAATAAACTGCTGATGATTTGATTAGTTAAACAAAGGTAATGAATAATTTTTTTATCAATAATTAGCAAATGTTCATTTACCTTAGCGGTTAGAAACGTTAAACAATGCTAAATGATTTCACATCAAATTTACTAAAGTGAAATCTACAATTCGACTGAACTAATTAAATTAAATAGATTCATTTTTATAAAAAAAGGTAAATGGTCAAAGGACGATCTTTTTTAAACTAAAATCAGCAAACAAAATGTTTTGTTTTATTAGAATTCATTAAGCTTACGAGAATATGAGTCTAATTCATAAGAAAAAAAAAACTCAAAATCGTTTATAAAAAGCTTAAAAGAATATATACATAACTTGAAATACCAATATACTCCTTTTTATTACAGTTATTAATTTCAAAATAAAATGAATTCAACGTTGTGTAATTGTGAATTAAGGCTATTACTATTTAAGATTGCTGTTGAAATAACTTTATTTTAAAAATCAAAAATTGTAATATGAAATCTATAAAATTGCATATAACATTTAATTTTTAAAATGGTAAACTCTCTTCAATATGTAAATGCCATATTTAATAAGCACATAGAAAATTAGAAGAATCATTTGAAAAAATTTATCTTAAATATTTTATTGATAAGACGTGTATGATAAAATATGATTAAAGTTTCAGTTTAAATTGATTAACTTTTATAAATTAAAAATCATTAAATAAATTTCATTTTTAAGTCATTATTATAATTTCTGTTTTAGAAGCCATTCAGTTAAAAGGTTAATTAAAAAGAAATTTAATTTGCTATTTTTCATAAATGAAAAAATAGAAAAAGTACAGAAATTCCCAAACAAAGGAATTAAAAATGGGAACATTCTTAATCTCCGAAAAGAAAATGCTGCAGAAATTTCGACCAATTTTTTTAACTAATGAATGCGAAGAAAATAAAAACTTATTTTTAAGCTTATTTACTAACTACACTTTTGACAACCAATTGGTACATAAAAAATATTTTTTTGTGTTTCATTTCAACTAAACCTCTTATGCATAACTAACCGATGACTATTTTCTCAACAAAATAATTTAATCTTTTCATTCCGAAGATTCAGGAACTTCGGAACACTAAAAAGCTCGAATTTCACCTAAGATAATAAAATAATTTCACCTAAGATAATAAAAATTTCTTACTCTCTTCCCTTCAAAACTTGTCAAACTTAAAGGGTTTATATACAAAAGAGACTGCTCTATGTTAATGATATTAAGCAAAAGCTTAAATATCCTTTGAGAACTCTCGTAAAACTCCCACGTACTCCTCTCAATCTGTCTCTGAAAGAGTCTTTAAAGAACAAACCACATAACTCTGATATTCAATCAAGCGCTCTAAAAAAGGTATTTTTTCTATGATATCCGGGTAACTCTAACATTTGCAGTAATTTTGCTGCATGATCCTTTGGAGCTTTTCAAGAATGTTTAAAGTAAAGCGTCAATTTGTCATTGATATTAAAGGCATGCTGTTTTAATAATATCATTATTTATTGTTATTACATAAATACTCCTAATGGAGTCAAGTTCCGCGATGTCATAGTGCCATTAAAAATTTAACTATTCGTGGTGCCATTTGTCTCTAAATTATTTGTTATCTTTCGAGATATTCAAACTTTATTTTATTGTTTTTTAGTTTTAAAAACGCAACAGATTTGCATTTCTACCAAAGGAAATCTTTAATTTAATTTTGCATGATATGAAATATTCCTTATATATAAATATGCTTTCTCCTAAGACACATAATTTTTAATAGGTAATAAGAGAAAGTTCAAAATAATCATTTTCTTCGAATATGTAGTCATATATATTTAATATGTAGTAGTGAAATCGAATAATCAAAAATTTGCCGACATTTTACAAAGCCAATGTTGTCATTACCAATACTTTCAATAAATGAATCTAGATTAGAAAATGTCAATAGGTACGCAAAAATATAATCTCAAAAAATTTCCCTTTATATCTTTTTTCTTTCTTTTAACAGTAACGTATAAAATGAAATAAGAAATTATATCCTTTTCAATACTCAGCTTAGCACAAAAAGGTAATATAGATAATTTATATAAATGGGGTAAAACTTTGTAAATAGTTTAGAATATTATTTGGGCATGATAACCTGGGCTATTTGTGGCAATTCTAAGTTTATGAATGAAATTACATAAGGTATATTGATACTAATTTTTGTTTGTGGTGTAAAATTACATAGAATGTATTGATGGTAATATTTAGTTGCTAATTAAAGTTAATACTTTATTTGGAATGTAATTTTTTGTTGCTAAATAAAATCTCTTGAATTATAATATCAGTTAAATCAAAAAGAGTAAACAATTTGTACATTTTACATCATTAAATTTATGATTGCTGTTTAAAATTTAAAAATAAAGTTTTGAAATGTTAATACATTGACTAATTTCAAACAAAGATTTTTTTAAAAAGAAAATTTTTCCAAAACTTCAGAAACCACATTAAATATTTTGAACATAAATTATGAATAAATTTTGAAGGACGATGAAATTGAACAAATTATGGGAGGCATTTTTAGAAAAATTTTCTTCAAAAATTTATAATAAGTTTTTTTAATGTACCTTTAAATAAAGAAAACCAAACTTTTTAATACAGAAACTACAATAAGTTATTTCTCATAAATAAAAAAGGGAAATTTTAAGAGACGTATCAGATTTAAGTAGTTAAACGATATGAATTCCTTGTAAGTGTTACCAAAATGTAGTATAAACTTCTGATTCTGTTAGTTATAACTTTATTTGCTTATTTCCGAATAATACAATTCCGCCTTTTAAAATTTTGATGACTATTTCATTATACATATTTTATAATTACTTTTAGCTTTTCCATTGCAGAACTTACCTTTATTCTTGTTTAAATATAATTATGCAAATCATAAAGCTAAAAATCTTTGGCTTTTAGTCCACTTTAGTAGCGCTGTACCATTATTGGACAAAATTTAAATTATATTAACCTTATAGTAACGGTATAAGGTTAATATAATTTAAATTTTCCTTGCGTAACAAGAAAGAGGTTTACTTATAGTTTTGAAATTTTGGTTAAGATCACCAATTTTATTGATAATTTGAAGCAGTCGAGAGACTTGGAAGTATTTCTTTAAAATTCTTCTTTTGCTAATAAAATTTAATAAAAGAGAAGTAAATAGCTCTAATTCAAAGAGTTAAATAGCTCTAATAAAGCAAACTAAAAGTTTTTATTTGCTAGTCTATACTTATAAAGATTGAAACTATGTAAAGAAAGGAACAAAACTTTAAAATTCTATTTTCTTAATCTTGTTCTAAAGGCTGAATCAGTTGTGAATACTTACTGCAACTATAGGCTTTGGAAGACGGCGAGTTTATTTTCTGCAACACTTGGAGTAAGTTGTATTCATTCATAAATAGTCTTACTACTGAATGTATAAATACAAAAAAAATTAAGGGTATGAGGCACCTCGGTGCCACTCTTTCATAGAATCATTATAATCATTCAAAACACTTCTGGTATTCTAGATTGGCAATTCTTTCGTGATGCTCTTTGCAAATATTTCCTTCGCTAGTTTACATCTATCTATTTTCCAATTTTTGTCGATATTTGTGTTAAATTTTTAAATGAAAAATTAATTTTCAGTTGAATTCAGGATTCATATTATTCCATTCTTTTTACCAAAGCAGACCAAATAGCACATTTTGGTATAAATATAATAAAGATACATGTCATTTTCATCTTCCAATTGTGAAAAATATTTAATAAAGTTTTATATAAGCTATTTTAGTAATAGCTGCAATAGGCAATAAGCTGGTTCATCGGGATTAAGGACTTCTAAAATTTTCAATTAGTTATTTTATGATGGTATTAAAGCAAAATATCGTTAAATTTCCATGTTTTATTAGATATACAACATTTCAGAAGCTTTAATCCGTTTTGAGATATATATATTTATACTGCCAGTTATATCATAGGAAGGAAATATAATACTATTTAAAAATGTGAATGTTTGTCGTCATTTCATAGTTATTTAAATTTGGCGATAGACTTTAATTGTTTGTACATCTAAATTTCAAAGTTTTAGTTAGAACATTCTTTTTTATGGAAATCTGCTCAGTATGAAAAAATGAGTTGAATCTTTTTATTTTAGTAATTAATCCTAACGGGAGTGGATGGACACTTTAGGTATGAGAATGGGAAGCTTCTGCTAAGATGATTTATTATCGTCAACCTGGTGGCTATAGAAATAGTGTGGGGTCGGCTACCCCTTACCGTTGACAGGTGTACCTCCCACTGAAGGGGTTGTGCTGTGGACGGTGATGTTCGTTAGGACTCAATTTCAGTTCCTATCAATGCTTTTAAAGAAATCCTATCTTTCAAAATCATCTGTGTACCTCAGAGCAGGTCGAGGTAATCAGTTTGTGATTGTTATGTCTTGGTAATTAATCAACAATGGAAAGAAACCAGGATAAAATAGTAGTAACAACTTTGAAAAAAGTTCGAGTTTCATTGGAACAGTGAAAAAGACTGTAATAAAATAAACTAGAAATATTTTTTAAGAAAATTGATTAAAACTAGTTAATGGAAATAATAATATAGATAGTAATATACTATAAGATAAAAATAATAAGATAAAATAATTAGGTTAATATAAGTCAAGCTGTAGCTAAGCCATATTTTGGCTATAAAATAAAATAATCAAGCTAAACCTAAAAAAAGCATTTTTGCAGCTGGCTAGTATCAAACATAACATTCTTTTCTGACTGTAAATAATCAATTAAGGGAATGCCACTCCTAAAGGTGATAAAACTATAGATATTTTAGAAATGGAATAGCCAATTTTTACCCTTCTAAAATACATGAAGTGATTCATAATTAAAAACAATTATATTTATTTATTTCAACTCTATCGCAACTAATAATTAAGAGGAATGTGTATACGTATGTTGGCAATCTGCAAATTAGACAGTTTCATATACAACTATCAAATTTGGAATATATATATATATATATATATATATATACCTTGGAAGTCAGGAACGCCCATCTCGGAGGCTTTTTATGAACTTTGAATTAGAATGTTAATGAAAAATTAATTTGATTGTATGCGCATTGTCGATAACTTTCAAAAATATTACTGAAAGTAAAAAACTTCGACCTCCTTTCAATTTTTTTTAAAAACTTGAATACTGGTTTGCGAATTTTTACAAAATTCATGCGAACTTTTACAGAATCTTGGTAATTAAGAAAAAGAGGGTTTTTTTGGTCGATTAGTTTTCCGATTATATTGTTCCTTCGAAGTTAAAATTGTTTTCATTATTTAATTAAATATTTAACCACGTGATTTATTTCCATTGTTGAAAACTAGAGAAGAAAGTTTCTGTTTAATATCTGTATGGTTTATAAGACATAATTACAGTACCGAGAAATTATACGAAAGATGAACCAGATGTTTACATTTTTTAATACATAGTTCTACGATGCTTTGAGATTGGTGTCCGTCAAAAAGGTGCGTAAACAATTAAAAAATATTTACCTTTTACTGCGAAATCTGTACAATATATCTGAAATTTAACTAATATTCTTTCTGAACCATCTGGTTGCCAGAGGTGACTAGTTTTTAATTAGTACTTTTTAATAAATTCTTATTCTGAAAAAAAATCTTGACTTTATTTTAAATGTATAAAAGGAAAGGCTTCTAATTAGGTATGAGATTACAAAATATTTGAAATCAATCTTTTTATTCTTCTCATATTTTTCATTTATATTGACTTTCTTTGGCAATATTAAAAGTGATGTCAGTAAGGTTCTGCATTTAATATAATAAAGTTTTGGAAGATAAAAGAATTTCAAAGATAATTATTTGGAAACATAAACTGGCACATGTTTTTCAAGAAACCATATGTGAAACCAGATGTAAGTCTAAAAATGTATGTTTCGTCTATCGGACTGAAATGCACTCATTCAGTTTTTGTAAACTCAGGAGTTTTGAACAAACTGTCCAAGGCCTAAATTGTATGTTACAGTAATATTCATTTACGATTAAACAATGAATTAAAATATTTAATGAAACAGTAATAAATATGTTTTATATTAATTATGTTATTTTACTATTACTTATATTACTTACTTTATATTATTATTACTTATGTTATTTTATAATTATTATATTCTTGTAATTTATTCAAAATATTATTAAATCTGAACATTGAAAAATTAACTAAATTCCGTACACATTTAAAAGGCAATAAAATACAAAACTGAGATGAAGGTTACTATTTTAATGAAATCAATTAATCTCAACGTGATATATGTCAAATACATTGTGCTAATTTAATTTTAAAATTCATTCTCTTATAGGAGGCAAAGATTGAAAGTAGCAGGAAGATAGCTAGCAGTAATGCTTGTCTTGTTATTGTGAAATCATTTGAATGAACACTTTGAAACAAGTAAGATACAAGTAAGTACTAAAATCTCTTTAACAGAAGTAAAAAATGAGTTAATCTTGTTTTTAAAGAAATTACTAGTATATTTTGTATATATTTGATATTTAAAAATTTTAAAAGGATTTTATTGAAAATTTTCTATTACATCATATTTATGCGAATAAAAATAATTTATACTTTTTTAATTTAAAGGAAAATCAAAATTACTTGATGAATGGAGTTGATAAAAAGAGTTTTTCCTATAAAAGCAATTCACTTTTTTTGCAATTAATAGATAAATGTATGGGTATTAAAAGAAATGAAGCATGTAAAAAATTCCACTAAATGTATTTTTTACAAAGTAAAAGTTTGGTATAAGTATGAAGAAAAGGTGAAGTCGGTTTCCAAATCTAGCATTACTTTTCGACAGTCTCTCGGAAAAAAAATTCTCTAGTAAATTCTTGATCTTTCTCCAAATACTTCCGGAACAGCGATTGTGTCCCGTTTTTTGCTTTTGTTTATTGAGTTTAATTCTTGAGTAGGGTTGCTTTGGCTGTGTCAGCAAAGAACAACGACTATATCTGTCTTAAAGGCAAAGAAAGAACAATGACATCCTTTATCCGATACGGAACACAAGGTCAGTAGTTATAAGAAACACAGGGGCTTTGAAAATCCTTGCAACAGATTGCTTTGGATAAAAAACTTTTTTTTTCTTTAACTCACTTATTTCCTACACTGCAGCATTGGAAAACAATCAGCTTGGTTAATAACGTAGAGATTACGACAGATATGAAGGAGGATGAAAAGAAAAATGAAAGAAAAAAAAAGTCTAGTATTTTGTTTGAAATCAACCGATAGAGCAGCAGAACATTTTCATTTACACAAAGAAAGCTAATAATGCAGGATTTAATGTGAAATGAGTAAATGAACAATGAAGATTTTATTTAAGATATGAAAAACTCTATGTAAAAGTTACATTGTTTTTAGGATCTTTCACTTATATAGAAATTAAAATGTTTAATATGATTTTTGGTTAAATATCTAATATTCAAATTTTTTATTAAATCTATGTAAATCCTAATGGCATCCATTTAAATGAACATAAAAAGAAAAGAAAATGTGCTATTTCCCATTAACTGCTTTGGCTTATATTTTCAATGCTCATGAATTTTATTATTAATGATTATTTAAAATATATTTATTTATTTAAATCTCGTCGAATTCTCCTACATATTCAAGGTAGTATATGTCACATCGTAGACCGATAGGGACGATTCATATAGCGTGCATGTTACAGCACATAAGAAATGTTAGGTCATTATATTTAAAGAAATAAACACATTAACATTAAAAGAATCAACCAAAGAACTAAAACAAGATTATCACTAATAACTCTTAAGACTCTTGATGAACAAATCAAGAATCCCCTCTAACAATTAAATAAAACACTAAGATTATTATAAAGTAATAAATAAAACTCCAATATTAAAACAAACATTGAAAAATCTGCAAAATACAGAAAAAATAGGATTAACAAGCAAAACACATAGGAAATCGAAAGGAAAAATATATTCAATAAGAAATGTTCAATAAAATGAGATAAAAATGACCAACTAAGAGATATATCAAGCGTGCAAAAATAAGGGACAGATAAATCAGAATCGAACAATATATTTTATATAGTCAGGTACTCAAAAATTATATGAAGAATAATTTTTCAAAAATATTTTTAATTGGAGTGCCAAAGTATTTCACTATATATTTGCAATCGAAATTCAGGGTCAGTCATTTTTTATCAAACTATTCCTTTGTATTTCTACCTTCAGAGAGTTAGATGATCTAGCTTTTCAAAGGTCCACAACAGCCTTTCTTTAATTTTTAATTTGAAACTTCAAATCGGAATTTGTAATCCAAGTGCTTTTTTTTGCCCAAGGACTTTACAAATTCATGAGCTCTCATATTTGTCTTTTCTTTGGGGATTTTTTTCCTGGCATTACTTATTCCTTTACCATTTTTAATTATTCCAACTTAAGTGAAGTTAAAGATTTTTCTATCTTATTTAGAAACTCAAATGGGATGAGAATTGACTATCAACCTGAACTGATTGCTCAAAATGTAATTTAATTTAATTCGCGGGCCAGATTATTCTGCTTTTATAGGGTTTGCAACATTTGTATGGCAAATATATAAAATAATCCAAAAGAATCGTCATTTTAATTTCTGTCCAATTTAAACCTCATTATGGTATCAGACTACAAGAGGCCAAAAATAAAGTGGGATCTGCTAATTAACTAAAACATGAATCAAATGCCAGAATTAATTTATTATAATGGTTTTGTAGTAATGTTAAAATTTTTCTATTCCAATTTTCATCAAAAGAAGTGAGTTAATCCAGAGAATGATCGTATGTTATTTCAAAACTCTCATTAGAACAATCAGTGTTTTGGAATACAGAATTTCCTTCTGTTAATAAATCATTTTTTTAATTGTTGGAGACATACATAAGAGACAATTAAGTATTAATGTAATTTCATTTCCGTGGTATAGAAACTATTCTATTAGGTGCGAGGATGCGAAGCTATAAAAACTATGTGTCTAATGATGAAAATGAATGTTTTAGTTAATTAGAGCATCAATTCAGAATAATTTTTTTCTGTAATGTGAAACAGTTTCTAGCGACATACAGAGTTTTTTAAAGATTGTGTTCACTAAACGAAAAGAATTGATTTTCAGAATGTACAATATTTCAAATCCCACACAAGAATGTTTAATATATATTCTATGCAAAAATAAGTTCAATTTCAGTTTGCAAAGAAACAATTTTTTGAGTTGTTAAAGATTTATAGAAAAGACAATGAAGTATTTAACTCCTTTCCGTCCCACAAAAGATTATACCTTATTAGATTAACATGATTGTATAAAGACATAGATAGAGTATTTATTGTTTGTTTTATATATTAATTTTTTTGAGTTTATGCTTAGTTTTTGAATACGTTCTCAATAGCAAGAGTAATAATTATTTTAATGAAAAAACATTTTTTTCCAATCAAAATCCTCCTTTATTGGATACATTCCTTTTGGGAACATTGTTTTTTGCAACACTTTTCATGGCAAGATTTTTTGCTTAAAAATTTCTGTACTTTATCTTTAATTTCCCTAGAACCCAGATTCATCAAAAGTTTGAATATAAAGATATATAATATCGACTTACCCATGTAATCTTGTTAACAAGATGTCTAGAATTTAACTGACTTGGAATATTTTGCAAGAAATGTAAAATACTAGGCTGAGTTCTCAAAGGGGTTACAAAATGGTGAGAGATTTTCATTTCGCTTGATTTTGAAGATGGAAAAATAAACCAAAGTACTCAAATTGACGCATCGTCAAGGCAAATAACTTTTGGTTCAATTTTTTTCTATAGCTACAATTGTTTCGCAGTTGGCTCAATTTCAGTTTAATTGTTTCTTACATAAAAAATTTAGATTGCCAGTTTTGAAAACACAAACAAACATAAAATAATATCTTTATTTGTAAAAATTAACGTCCGTTAAAAAAATCACAATATTTATTAAGTTAAAATTTGAATTTTAGAATACTATAATGATGTTTTATATAAATAACAGAAATTACTAAATGATATTTTTGAAGCATTCATTTAATGTGTTCGTTTTTACTCTAAAAAGCAAATTTAATTATAAATGTAAAAATTATTATTTCTTATCAACTATTTTGATTAACTTCTTTACACAAAATATTACTTTTAGTGAATGTTTTTAAAACTGGAACCGAGATTTTGAAAAATTATGGTTGAAAAAAATGTTTTGTTGTCCGATTAGGCAATTTATTTTCAAAGCCAAAATCCTTTATTTTAAATTTATTTTTAAAGCCCTTACAGCTAAATCAAACTGATTTCCATTATTCTTCAAAATAAAATGAAATCATGTTTAATATGCCTAGAAAAAAAGTATTTTCTTGAAAGTCATAAAGATTTCACGACAAAGAAAGCTCTCAGACCACCATCTTAAATCTAAGAGCTGCCATTATGACGTCACAAATAAAAGGCTTTTATTATTCATTATTTACTCTTTCTCTAAATTAGGCTGTTGAATGGGCTCTTGTGAGAACTTCCCTGAACATAAATTATTTTTAATTTTAAATATTGAAGAATTATTCATTGAGCTACTTAATGGGATGTTTGAAATTTCCTCTAACTTTCATCTGGATTTAGAAATGTCCTTCCAAGTAAGTGCTAACAGAGTGAGAAAAATTTTGTACGATATTTCTTTCATAAACTGAGACTTGATCACTTAAAGTAACTTGATTTTTAAATTTCTGTAGTGATTACAATAGATATGTCATAATATGTCAACGTCATCAACATCACCAAAGGTTGAAGAAATATGAATGGACGTCAGTCTCATGTGGGAATAATGTTGCCGTTTTGTTGTTCTAAGACGAACTGTAGAATAATTACGCTATTTAGAATTTAAATTGGGTAGTGACTTTTCTAAAAAATTTTTTTTCAGATTTTTATGATTTTAAATTGGAAGTTTATTTCTTAACTTCGGGGCCTCTAAGATATTACACATGGTTATTGTGTCAAATGGAATCGCATCGCCACTGATATTTTCTGCCTGTAATATGAATTTATCTGCAAAATGAATTCTGAATGAATGTGTCGATTTCAATTATTTTAGAATGAAACTTAAAATGACGCTTTACAAATCTATTGAGAGATATTCTGCATATGAAGTTACTTTATTTTATTAATGATAGACGTTTTGTTTAATTTTCTTGCTATTTTATTTATGAAAAAGATACAAAATCATGTTTAAATTGTGTTAAAAACAATCTATGTTTAATAGAATAATCAAGGCTAGCTTTGGATTCCATAAAATTCAATCGACGAATCAAGAGAAAATTGAATCTCATAATATTAGAATTCATTCAAGAAAAGGAACTATATTATCATTATAAAAATAATTAGGATTTATAAAAGATGCCTACAGTTTTGCAAATTGCCATAAAAATATTCTTCTAATGCCTTATAAGACAGAAAAATCCAATGACTTTAAGTCCATTGCTTATGCATGAAGAATTAAATTTACATGACTGATAAAATGTAAATGTAATCTATTTATGACTTTAGTCATTTTATAGAGTTTCATTTAATAATAGTTCTTTATAATAAACAAACTTTATTACTGACAGTAGGTAGTTAGATAATTGCAAAAAGAAAAATAAAGATAGCGATTTTTTTTAACTTTGCACCTTTTTGAAATTGCCACCATTAAGTCCCAGCGATAAACATTTTTTATAAAAGTTTTAAATGAAGCTTAAGTAATGCTTCAATTAGTAAATTAATAAAGGGGTTTTTATGGCAAATTAAATCCTGTTAATGAATCCTTATTAAAAACGTTTAATGCGTAAATTAATTCTAGTAGAACAAGTGATGAAATCCTTTTCCTTAGTTGTGAACATGTGCTGAAAACAGTTCGGATTACCAGAGAATTAATTATATCAACAATAAAAAACGATTAGAATGAACGTTTTAAGAACCTTTTATCCGTTATGATTGGTCCTATTATTAGAATTGAACCAAGTATGTTATAGAAATTAAAAATTTAAATTTGAATTAAAATTTAAAAATTAAAAATTTAAATTTAAATTTAAAAAAATTAAAAATTAAAACAAATTAAAAATAAAAATAGAAATTAAAAATATGAAATTATTTTTTTTTGTTTCATTCAACCTATTTTATTTGTTTATAAAATTATTTGTAATTAAAATTCCAAATTTATTTGACTTTTTAAAATTAAAATGATGTCTGAAGGGCTTCAAATTCCTCTTTTTGAGTCATTCTATGAAGCTTGTTTATGTAAATTATACACTTAAGATTAGATTAAGACCTTGAAAAAGTTGATAATATATTTTCTAAAGTGTATTATAAAGCGATATATTCTGTTAACTTTTGGAAATGACATTTCTAAATCTTCGTCTTTTCCAAAAACTATATTAATAAATATGTACTATAGAGAACTCTAATAAAATGTCTTAATTATGACAAATTTTAAAATATATTATTTAAAAAAATCTCGATAAATTATGATAAACTTTGAAAATGGCATTTCTAAATCCTCTTCTTTCCCACAAAACGTAGTAATAATTATGTGCAATAGAGAATTAGGAAGAACTTGAAAAAAGTTAAGAATATACTTTCTAATCTATAAAACCGATAAATCAGGATCAATTTCAAAAATGACATTTCTAAATTTTCCTTTTTCCCACAAAATGTAATATTAGTTAGCGCAACAGTGAATTAAAAAGAAACTTAAGATTAAAGCTTTGAAAAAAGTTAAAAATATACTTTCTGAAGTATAAAACCGATCATTTTATAAAACTTTTTATGTATCACTTTATAAATTGTGATCAGTTACGAAACTGACATTTTTAAATCTCATTCTTTCTCTCAAAATGTTATAATAGCTATGAGCAGCAATGAATTAAAAAGGAAATTTTAGATGAAAGTCTTGAAAAAATTGGGGAATATACTTTCTAAAAAAAAAAACCGATAAATTGTGATCAATTTCGAAAGTAACATTTTTAAATCTCTCTCTTTCTTACAAAATGCCGTAATAGTTATGTACAAAAGTGAATCCCTAAGAAATCTATTTCATTATGATGACATTTATCTATATATATTTTTTTGAAAATATTGAATTTGATCTATTTCAGGATAAATCTTTTGAATCCTTAGCCTATCACATCATTTTTCGGCTTTTGTTATTTTATTTCATTCTCTTTCCACCTAAAATGAATGGATCTAAATGTCACCGAAACTCTATTGTTGGGAAAAAAGCGTTCAAACAATTAAAGCATGTTGAAAAACATCTTCGGAGGAGGAGAGAGCAGATCTAAGAGAAAGCGTGACGTACGTCACAATACCACGTGATGTAGAGGCACCTATCGAATTTCTCCCTGACCATAATAGGCAGTGGAAGTACCGATAGCTGGAAAAGAGAAGAGAATAAATAAAGGACTAAAAAAAAAGAGGGCAGAAAAAGGAGGGTGAGGAATGTGTGTCTCTTTTCCTATATGCTCTCTTCCGAAGGCAGACACGAGACGACCGATCTCTTCTGTGTCTCAACGAACAGGGGGCGTGCACCAATTGTGAAAAATACTAGTAAATCCTGTCGGGCACCCGCATATTTTTAACACGCAGAAACGTAAACCAATCCATCACTTCTGTTAGTGGGATTATATATTTTCTTGTATTTTGAGGTTGGAGCTACTTAAAATTTTCAGTTAAGCAGCAACGGTTAAGTTCGGGGATCACAAAATAAAATGTTTCCTTTTACACTGAAGAAAATTTTTTATTTTCGAAAACTAATAATAATTAAAACAATAAAGTAAATGTGTATAGAGATTATAAACATTAAACAATTGAAATATTAAATTTTATTAAATGTTCATGAAGATAGAAAAGTTTTATTCATAATATATTATAATATTTTCTTTTTTATAGTAAAGAGGTAAATAATACTAACACAGAAAGCAAAACAAAAAAAACACGAAATAAATTGTCTGAAAATTAATGCATTTTTTGTTAAAAAAATTGTTGACACTAAACAGGCATATTATCTATAGGATACGTGTTTAAAACTGAATAAAATCAAAAAAATTTGTGGATTTTATTTATTATATGCATGAAAAAAAATTAGATCAGACATTTAGTTTCTCCTTCTCCTCCCTTTTTTTTTTGGAAAATTCAGAAGATTTTGTACGATAAAAATATTATATATCATTTTTTCTAACTCTATTATTATAGTATATTTCTTTCCAAAGACATAGATTTTAGTTAAATGGAGTTTAAATAATTGGATCTTCTATAGGATATTTGATCTTTTTTTAAACGCAAGAAAGTTTTTATTATAAAATACCACAGACTATTATTGTTAGTTCTCTCATTACATTGTATTTCAGTGAATTTTTATTCTAATATCTATTTTCATCATAACACTTTTCTTTACCCAAATCAGGCTCTAATAATTATCATAATTACTAATAACAAACATTATTGCTTATTACATGATAAAATTTTGCGTATACTATTGTATTATAATAAACAAATTGTGACAAATCAGACAAGATATAACTTCTGAATTTTAAATATCATCTGAAGAATTAAAAAAATATTTTTCTGAGAATGCAGGGTATTCTTCACATGAATTACATCTGCAAAATAATTTGAGTGATTTGAAATCACCTTTAATCTAAATTCTTCGAATTTTGTGAAGCTTTTATTTGTGTGATTCTTTTTGTTGTCTGGAAGAACAACTTCTGTCATGATACTACTAACGCTAAAATTCTATGACATGAATATATGTATCAGTAAATTTAAGGAATTATTTATTTTTGATGGATTCTCTTTTGAAAACTGAAAAAAAGGATTTTAAAAGTTGAATAAAAAATAAGAACCGTGTAATATTCTAATTTGAGAGACCGCAGGAAAGAATTTAAGCATTATTCTTCTACAGCTCATGATAGCTATCCATGCTGTAGACTATAGGACAAAACTCTCCCAAGAATAAATTACTGTTGAATGGTGATGGCACTGAAAATTTTCCTTTTTATAAATGTAAAAAAACTACGAAAAATGAATTACGATTTAGAAAAAATGTAATTTTGTTCATATTTAGAAACGTAATTCAAGGTTTACTTTGATAAAAGAAAAATATTAGTGAGAAAAGAATATGTATTTAAAAAAATTGTCGTAATATAATTAAGTAGCATTCAAAGATGTATATTTAAATGAGTATATGTTATATACATGTAAATACATTTCAGCAAATGCTTCGCCAAGAAATAAAAACTTTTTAAGTGTTTTTTTTTCTGTAATTGTACTATGAGATTTTGATAGGAATTTCTTTTACAGGCACTGAACTTAAGAAAGGGAATTTTAGGTGTCTTTAAAAGAATATTTCAAGCATTTGGAATTTTTTATCCCTTCACTTGGAGTGTGAGAAAATGCTGAAATCATTTTTCTAAAGAATGAAAGTCATCATCTTTCTAAAAAGATTTAATTAAATAAAAAATGAGAATTGAACCAGGAAGTAAATAACAGAACATTTTAGAATAAAGTTAATATGTTCTAAATTAAGATAAAAATTAGGAAATTAATTCGAGTTTATATTAAGAGAATCATTACATACATTTATCAGCTGCTAACGGAAAAGTCATGGAATCAGACTAACAAAACGGAAGACACGTGAACCTTGCTAGAATAGGTAACATATTTGAAATGAAATGTTAAATTAATTACATAAAAAAACAATAAATTCTTCTGTGGCCGCAGCATGTATACATGCCTTTAAAATTTTTGCACTCACGTGAATCAAAAGAATCGTCTTTCCTAGACTTTATACAAATTTCCTTGAAGAAAGAATGGTGAAATCACCTTACACTTCTATTCAGCAGTTTAGAAGAGAACACATTTGTTGAAAGCCAATTTGTTGTCTGCGAGTTAAGTTAAGCAGTATCTTTAGAATGTTAATTTCCCATGTTCGTAACTATGTGTATGAGAGATTCTGTTTCTTTTAACCCTATAGTAGTTAAAAAAATTGGTTTTTTTGAATATCTTTTTTTTTCATTTTATTATTAATATATTTTATAATAAACGCTACCCATGTTATTAAAATATTTAAAAGGAATTTGTATGTTTCATTTTATGCAAAATGATTTTCAAGAGCAATGACCATTTGAAAGGAAAGTATAAAATATTGAATGAAAACCTTATCTCGGTTCTCAGACTTTTGGTATCTAACCTTTTATTTTTCTAAACCTTTTCCCTCCTTTCAATTTCCGATGTTTCCAATATCTTATTAGGAGAAAAGATGGAATAAAGAAAAAATTTGATGATTCTAAATAATTAAATGAATACTTTTAAATTAATGAATGAAATAATAAATTGAAGAATATCGTAGAATGCATTTAAAGTTATTCCGAAAGAGAAATCTCTTCTAATAAAGAAGAATATGTGTATGTTCGTCTGTGCATCCGTTAGCGGCAGAGTGTTACAGGCCAGACTGTTTGATTTGACTTGAAAATTTAGCTCAAATATACTTTAAAGAGAAAGAATATGCTCTACATAGTTATTTTTACTTTTCAATACTGATAAGAGTATTCATTAATTAAAAATTAAATTAAATTTCGATATTTTGGTACCAAAACTACTGAAAATATTACAGAACCAAAATGATTTCAACATAATTTTACAATTAAAAAAAGTGTCTTTTTTATGACAATTTAGTTATGGAAATCTGAGCGATCGCGTTGTTATCTGCATAATTTACATGCGAATTAAGAAAATGAGAGAATAGTATCTCGAACGGCAACCCAAAATTAAAAGATAAATTATCCGATATGTAAGTTTTAATATCAGTATGATGCCATGATATCAGACTATAATTAGGAAATATCATTTATATATTAAGCTGAATAGATGTAAGTCTATTAAAATAAAAGGACTTTAGTGTTTATATTTGCATACTTTAGTGTTGTTTAACCTATAAAGTAATTTGATTTTTTCCTGAAGGAATTATGAACATTAAATTACTTATAAAGATTTGATTGAAATACACATTTAATATTCCTGACAGACTAGCAGATTGTCAAAGACGACTAGTTGATGAATAAATAAGTTACAATTTAAGTAAGATTGTATGAGTCAGATAATTTTTAAGAAATTTGATATAAATAAAAGATCTTCTTGATTAGTATTTTAATTTAAGTAAGTAATTTTCAAAAATACGTTTCGAGATGTTTTGAATAAGTATCTTTTATACAATAGCTGGGAAGTAACGTCCGCTAGTCAATTTTTACTGCTGAATGCTCTCTTTTTATTTAATTTCACTTTGTGAAATGGTTCGTTTGGAGTAATTGAGTTTTAAAAATATTTTTTAATAATTTCCTGTAGTTATGAATTTTTCTATGCTCCGAAATCCAGTGCATAGAATATGAGTGCTAGCAATAAAATGCAAGAATTAAGACATTAATTCTATATATTTGCATCAAAATCGCCATCTGCTGAAGTAATAAACGAGAGTAAAGTTTATAGATGCTTTTCACTCTCTTTTGTGTGTTAATGCTCTACAGAGAAGATTTTTGCCTAAGGTTATTGGGATAATTATATTTTGATGGGGGTGTATATATTTTGGAATAATCTTTTAGAAATATTAATAGTAATGTTAATCAATAAAACATCGAATAAGATTTTTGCCATTTTTATTGATAAATCGGGAAATATTATTTGCATAAAAATAAATTTTACGCAATCTTAAACGTTAACATTTTTTTAATGATACTAATTTGATTTTCTTGCAGTTTTCATTCGGGATTAGGGCTATTAAAATATTTCTTTGACCATTTGTAAATAATATACTACAATGAAAAATTTTAATCGAATTTCATTAATTCACCAAACACTTAAAGGCTTTATTTATTATCTTTGAAAACTAAAGATAACCTATTTTTTATTGCCTGCACAGTTTATACAATGAATAAGAATGATGTTGCAGAAATACGAATGATGATATATTACAATTAAAAGATATATTGCCTAAATAGTTACATTTTTAATGACACTACGAAATCATGGAACTTGAATCCATTTGAAAGATATCCATATACAGAATGAATAGAATAGAAGCGAAAAAATTAAAATAATATGTCTAACACAATTTGATGCTCAAAAATATGTTTGTCAAGGGAATCACAAAATATCAATTTAAAATCAAATTATGTATTAAAGTTAGGCATTTTGTTTAGTTAAAATTAAACAGTCATTATTCCTTTCTCTTCAAATGGTAATCAATGGCGAATATTTCAGTTAATAATTTCAGTGTATAATTTTCAAGTTTAATATCAATATTTACAATAAATATTTTTTCTACGTTTGTGTTTGAAAAGGAGAAAGAAAACAGTTCCTTATCATGAAATATTAATCATCTAGTTTATCTAAACTGATGATCGAAAATTACTTCTCAGACAAATTCTTGTTATCTGTTTTTTTCCCGTATATCCAAAACCCTTTCTTTTTGAATCTTACAAATATCTTTTAGTTTGCTAAAAAAAGAAATCGATCAACATATACAACTTGACAGTTCTAAAGGAAAAGAAGCATGTTCTATGGCGGTAGGATGAAAAATGGGTTAAAGAAGTCTCATTGTAAAACACGCCGAGCACGAGAAAGAAAGTAAAATATTAACCGAAAAAGGATATATTTCCAGTTGAAACTTTAGGAAGAATTTATAGTCTGTTAGGAAAAATTCATGAAAACTGAAATGATATGAATAAATATTGAAGCACAATGCTTTAAAAGTTACCTGTATGTAAAATGTGTTGATTGTAATTTTAAATAGTCATAAGTAGATATATTTATTAAAATTTTCGATAAGTTAACCACATAATTTTGAGAAAATAATTCAGTATGAGCTAATTGTGAAAAGTTGAAACTTTGCAGCCATAATTAAATCAGCTCTTTTAAAAATTTAATGATGATTTGAAAAAGAAAAAAGATTATTATGTAATATAAGCATTATAATGGTACATTATTTATCAAATTCACACAAAAATCTATTTGAATTCATCTTTACAGAAGTCATTTAATTAAAAATATTACAACTTAATTACCTTAATTTTAATCAATAAAGTCATGATCCCTGCCTAGAAAATTTTGCTTCATTATATGATGATGGAAGATAAAATTTTAATGGCCACAAAGTTCACATGAAAAGTTACATAAAGGTTATATATATAAACCAGATAAAGAGGGTAACCTGTCAGAAGAAAGAAAAATTACAGCTTAGCAGTTTAAATGCCCTTTGAATCAGTAAAATGAAGCATTATTTTTTTTTTATGAAACCAAATATTTCTTAAAGAATTAAAACTAAGGCTCTATATCTATGTATATTGAACAGAATTTATTTAGAGAACTAACGGCACTATCCTAATATTAAAAATTTGAAATAACTAAGTATTGTATCCAAAATATAGACATATGCTATAGGATTGAAACAACTCTATACTGAACTTATACCATCTTTTTATACTTTATGATCACTTTGTTTATTAAAATTCTATTTGTCTAGTTTAGTTTAAGTCTAAATTTCGTTATAATGAAATAGAGCTAAATTTTAAAACTGTCAAAATCAACAAAAAATCACTTTAAATTTTAATAGAATTAAATAATAAAACAATGATAAAAGCTTTTCCATAATATTTTTACAGTCCTTTTTTCATCTATTAAAACCAATTAAGATGGCTTAAATTCCATTTATAAATACTTAAGAAATAAAGCGCAAACAATTTTGAAAATGTAGAATTTGTGAATTTCAAATAAAACATTAAAAACATTTGTAATTTTATGCCATGTATGGATATTTAATGTAGGCAGATGTTTTAAAAAACTATGTTATTTTTTCGAAATGCAGAAATGAAAGTTGTATATTTTGCATTTTGTTTGAGAAAACGATTGCGACATTTCCTCTGAGAAACAGGTTTTTTTTCAAAAGTAAGATATTCCTTTTACCCATCATTAGTGCTAAATTGAAATCGTTGGTTGATAGGACCATGAAAAATTTTGAGGGAATTAGTTGGTTGTTAGCGTTATTCTTTTTAACCATCTAAAACATTCTGCTTCAGAAGAAACTGGCGAAAAAGGTTTGAGAGTTCCCGAATCGGTATAAATGGGAATGTGTTTTGAACTATCAAAATAAAGTTTCACTTATTAAAAAATTTGTTCAATTGATTTGAACTTTGTTACAAAGCAAATGGAAACCAAGAATTTCAATTAGTTCTATATTCAGGATGATTGTAATAAAACTCTCCCTATAAAACCATAAAAATCCATTCAATTTGCAGAAACAAGAACAGATTAGGACAAAATTGTGCAGAGGATCAGTTGTCAATTGCGTTCAGGATGATGTAGGGAAAGGTGCTCCATGTGACCTGCAAAATTTCAAGTTGATGAAAAATGCTTAGATAGACAACAGCAGATCATAACTGATCTGCTGCTGTCTGTCTAATCCACATAATACTTTTTTGTTGTGAAGCTTTGAGCCTGAAGCGTTATGGAGTTCTTTAAGTCATTCAAAGTTGCAACAAGATACTATCATCATTACAGCTGGAAACCTCAACATAAAACATGACAACGGCTGCAAACGTTTCTTACCCAAACCTGTTTCACATAAAGCTCCTCTTTTTCGCAAGCATGCAAATCTCAACATTTTCCGCTTAATTTAACAACTTTTTCTGGTTTTTCATTTTATTATTCATAACTTTTGTTTTGGATTGTTAATATTGTTTCTGTATTCCGTTTTGGTCGTTTATTATGTTATATTTAATGTTTCGCAGAAAAAAGAGCCATCTGATGGAAATATTGAATCTAAAAAGTTTTTTCGCAAAATTCTGAGAGTGCATCTCGTGTATATCCTGCATACCAAATTTCGTTGCAATCCGTTCATCCATTTGCGTTGTAGGGTGCTGTTTATTGGCAAAATTTAATTATAACCACCCAGTATGTTAATTTTATCTTATTTAGAGAGAGTCAAAATATTTGAACTAGTCAAGTTTTATTAAGTACGTTTGGGTTGACAACAAATTTTAAAAATGCGAAATTATCTTAGAGATTTTTCATTATTCCAAGTACAAGTATCGTATTGCTCTTGGAAATCAATCTCCCTATATATGTATAAAACTTTAATGAATAAAATTGCCTCCGTCAAGAATTATTTGACGAAATGGTCTATTTATACCTCCTTGAATCACATTCTTATTGAGTATCCAACTTTTAATTCACACTTCATCATTTTTTGTATTTATTTCCTCTAATCTGTCATGATTTTATGGGTGAAAAACACCTCATAGTTCTTTTTCATTTCTAAAATCTATTCTGCTTTCTAAAATTGTATTTGATGTTCTTTACTTTTTAGATACATTGTAAAATTTAATTAACTTCAATTACAATCTTTGAGTTTTTCTTTCAAATTTTTTGCCACTTTTGAGAGTGCTTTCAATTATTTGCTTAATCGAAAAAAATGCATTTAACTTAATTTCTTTCTGATATCGCTGAATTCACTTTATTTTTAAATATATGTATGGCACAGTTTAGCCACGGATTGCTCTTGCATAAATTAAACTTAAACCAAGCAAAAGTAATTGTAAATTTCTTATGAGAGCATTATCTATAATGGAGAAAGTAATGGTACATAATAGACACCTGAAATGATAAATTATAGCTGCGATTGCATTATATGATCACAGGTGAAAATTAGATAAGTCCGATAATAGCTTTTGTGTTGCTTCGAAACAATACTCAATTCTAAGCAAACTAAACTAAACTTAGCTGCTATTGATACTTTAATCCTGCAGAAGCTTCAGAATTTGGGTGGGATACGGTTTTCTTGAAGTTGTTAAGTGAAAAATCTTGTACATATCAACATAGGTGCTGAAATAGTCTTAAACTTATATGCAATTTTTAATGCAAATATGTGCAAATTATTTTACGTAATTCTAATTTGTTTTTTGACAATCTTGTATTAATGAAAAATTCTGCATTTTTCCAAAATCATTTCCTATGCTATCTATTTCGTTATCAGTTACTACGTTATCATTTTTTTCATCTGTTTGAAATTTATTCAATTTTTCCCTACAAATTACTCATGTTTAGGCTCCTATTCATCGTGAAACTGAAATCTATAAAGTGATGGTTGATTTCTGATTGCATATTCTGCCAAATAAAAGTGATTATTTAAAGCGTTGAGTAATAAAAGAGGATGAAAAAACAGAAACTTGACTTTAAAACTAACTAATAAATACAAATTTTTTAAATTTTAAAAAATTTATTAAAATTGTTTTTTTGTACTATTTCACAGCACTTCCTATGAAATTAAATTATTAAATATAAATCAATGGTATAAAATCATTCTTAGAAAAGAGAATACAATACAAAATTACTTTAAAATGATTCCATTGAAAAAAATCGAATTGGTGTATTTGCATAGCTTTTATTATGGTTATTGAGGCAGTTTATAATTGAAGCTCTTACTTCAAAGCATACGAAAATATTGATGGAAGAATACTACAAATTTTACCTTCATATTTCAAACGCATAATTCTTAAGCTATGCAATTGTTTTGGCATAACTCCATCATTATTCACTGAAACTCTTCTTCCCATCTAAATTTACATAATGAATGCCTTTTCTAAAGAAAAAACAACGTTTCCTTAATTTCTGGACTTAGACACATACTTATAGTTACAAATTTATGATTAAATAAGATGATAATTGCATGGAAACATTTTGGCTTCGGTGGTAGTGATAATTATTACGTAATAAAAATGAATTTTCATACGTCTCTTGTAGTGCAAAATCATCAGTTAGTACAATGTCCCTTTTACATTATCTCGCTTATTTCTTTTATGCTCATAAAAAATTTCTTTCTTTCATCTGCATGTTTGTAAAACTAAATTAATTTTTTTTGGAAGGATTTATCATAAATGTGGATGAAAATATATATTTTAACCATACATATTTTTCTATGTAGGAAAAATGTCGTATGCAAATAGTGGTTTTGTAAAATAGTATCCGATCATTCGATGTAGGAAAAATGTGGAATGCAAATAGTGGTTTTGTAATATAGTATCCAATCATCGCTATTTCAATTTTTTTTTCTAATCAAGCTTTACTTATTCACTTTGATTGATCGATAATCGCAACTTCGACTTAATAAATAAAAAAGAGGACGCAAGATTTTAAGGTATTTTAGAGAATCAGTGTAAGAAAATGAAGTTCTTTGATTGCCATTGCGTGCCAGGTATTATGGCCCTTCTAAAAATTATCATAGTTCCGGAATGAGGAACGTTTTGCTGATAATTTATATTGGAAGTTATTGTAACGCAACTTCAGGTATACGCAAATTTTGTTAGAAGAATATTTGATTACAGAGGTGACGAAAATGTTCAGCCGGTGTCCTGGCTATTTACAAACCGGGGCTAGTAAAGTTCCGTAAGTAACAAGAGCAACTGTGTGCGATAAATTTTCGGTCTGCGTCCAGGCATAGGGGTAGCTTCGCCTCCCTTTGATCTGGGAGTCCCGGGTTCGAGTCAAGGTTCGGGCATAGTTTTTATCCTGTGTTCTACCTGTGAGTAGAGTGAGTGTGCCCCCTGTAAAAAGGGATTGTGCAAGCGAATGTGTGAAGCATGAAGTCGCTAAGCCGCACTCTTGGCCCTAGTTATCACTATTGAAAAACAAGGGACGCTAATTCAGGTATAAATCACTGACAGCTTTCTGTTTGCGGGTTTATAAAGTGCCAGAAGATATAACAACAACAGAAAATATTCATTTTGAAATTTCATCAATGTTTGAATTACAATATTACTTGTATATTTTTTGTGTTTTAATAAGATTTAATGAATGAATTTTTATTTTCTAAACTCTTTCTTTTAATTAACTACTGCAATATGTCTTTTATTCTTGAAATCGGCAATTAAAGCTTCTTTCAAGCCCTAGTCTGAGAAATGTGAAGGTGATCTGAGCCCAGAATATTCTTCGATATGTTTGCGCAAATTTTTTAAATAGATGCATAAGCTGAATAACTGATATTTTTTATATAGGGAGCATTGAAAACTTAACTTTTACAGAAATTAAGTATATCAACATAATCGCCTGCTTTATTTCATGGAATTTAGTACTTGATAACTTCTGTTTGGAAGTAATATTTTTTTAAAAAAACTGCTCGTCTAGCGTTCTTAGAACATGCTGTATATACTCATTGTTTAAAGGAAACAGACAAAAGAGCATTAGACAATTACTTCCACTAAAATAATAAAATCTGAGCCAAAAATTCTTATTTCTCACAAACATATTTTTTAATGTGCAAAAGGTTTTCGCAACATACGGATCCATAATGTTGTAAAAATTACTGAGTCGAATATTATTCGCAGCAATATCAATGTTCTTCACGAGGAAAGCAGAGAATTCAGAGGAAATTAACCATTTCTAAAATATTACAGCAACCGATTCAAAAATATATTGTTATTTCTATACTTTTATATTGCATTTCGTAATGAGAATTCCATAAATTTATATATTATCGCTGTCAAATTAATGCTAGTTTTGATTTATAATGCTGCGTTATAATGTTAGTATACACATAGTAGTATATAAATAAATAATCCTTTTCAATAAAAAAATGTACTTTTTAAAAAATATCGGTTTTTTGTTTCTTTTCTAACATTTGTTGTTTTTATCTCCGATCTAATACAAGAAAAAAAATCTCACACAATGTGAAAAAAGCTTTCACATAGCCTGATACATATCAGAATAAACATTTTATGTTAAAAAATTAACAATTTCCTTCAGGAGTTCAACTTAAAATTCTAACAAGTTATTTCATCAATGATCAGTGTTTTCTAAATTATGGTCAGAAATGGCTCTTTTCCAGTTTTAGAATATGCACTTTTAAACATAAGAAGAAACTTAAAAGCAACTTAAAGAAGAACACTTTAGCTTTAAGCATACAATAAAGAACAAAGTAACCATTTAAAGGACTAGTTTAAAATGTCATTCAAATAATTTAAAGAACCATGAGTTGATCAATTATTCTTCGTGGGTTATCGTGAATGTCTAGTCAGATTAACTTTTCTTGAGAAAAAGAAGAAGCCATGAGATCAGTACTTTAGTTATTAAAAATGGCTGTAAAAAGCAAAATAAATTTTAGCATTATACTATGAAACTTTATTTTGTTTTGAACAAATATTTAATGAAATTGAAGTATTAAAAAATATTGAAATATCAGTATTCAGTAAATATAATAATTGTGCGTTGAGGAAAATGATTTGATAGATTTATTTGTAAGATGTATGACCGTTTTAGGAAAGATATGCTAGCTATATTAGATGAAATATTTTAATTTTGAATCGTGAAAGATGATTTCCAAATAATTCTGCATCTCAATCTGGTATTATGAAACCTCTATGCCATACCACTGTTAAAATGTCTGATTTATAACATACATCTTACTGTCTATAAATCTAGAATAAGATTAATGTTTGATGATGTCGAATCTTGTCTGAAGGATCCTATAACCCCAAAGTCAAAATTGCATATCCAGATCAAATGAGAAATAATAGAAAAAATGATTAAAAAATAATTTTTGTTAAAATTTTTAAATTGCTATGATTATTAAAAATTTCTTTTATATGCACCAAGATATATCCATCATATGATTAAGTATATTTGAGCTAAATAAGGTTAAATAAAGCAAAAAAAACCAATCCAATAAACAAAAAATAATAATTCAGTAAACTGAATTAATAAAATAATTCAAAAAAAATTTAGAAAAAGGATTTAACAAACATAATTAAGAAAAAAATAATTCAATAGAATAACTTAAGAAAAATAATTCAATAAATCTAATTAAGAAAAATAATTCAATAAAATTAATAAAGAAAAAAAATTCATAAATTTAATAGTACTTCTTGAAATTCTATTGAATTTAATATGCAGTATTATCACACCATATGAAAAGTAAATTCACTTTTTTTTTTATGAAAGATAGCATAAATTTTGAAATAATAAATGAAATCAATGATATTCTTTTTATTTTGTTCAATAAGAGTTTATCATTCTGTATTTTTAAAATTTCTGCATCTTGATAAATAAAATTATATTAATTATCTTATTAGTTATACTATTACATTATTAAATAAAACTGTATCTCACTGCATTATAATCATTATGACTATAAAATGATTTATCAAAAGGGTAAATAAAGGATAACTTGATATCTTTAAATAAATTAATGTTCGATTTGCGTATGAAGTAATATTAAAAAGATCAAATGATTCACACCAAATGAAATAAATTATATGGATGACAGAAATACTTAAAAGAAATGATAAATTACTTCTTATTTGTAAACCACAATTATTTTCGCCGAACCTCAATATAGAAGAAATCTAATAAGAAAAACACCTTTATTTTAGGAACAAGTTAAGAAACAGTTTACTTTATCCCTTTTTAAAATTGCATTTCCTTTTCTTTCCTGAATCCAAATATATTACCAATTTATTTTTTATCGACTAGTTAAATTTAGAAAAATTATTTCCTTCTTTTTCATTTTCGCTTCGCTGATAAGAATATATTTTTAGTTTTTCTAAAATATATCACCCACAGGAAAAAGTGATTGCAACCAATAAACCAAAGACACTTTTAAACTCACTTCCCACCTTCTCTGATAGCTTTACTTCCATCTATATATAAATTCGCCGGCAAGAAAAGTTAGAAAAAAAAAAGATTGAAAAAGTTTTATTTATTTTTCCGAAGCAGATACGACAAATAGTATGTGATACCATTAAGTCTTATGATCCTTGATAGTTGTCTTGAATAGCCGGGAGGTGACGCTGCGCTACGGATTCCCTCGATACTCTAGTTCGGTCTTTTCGGCGCGCTTTTAAAGATCGCATTTTAGAGGCAGCACTTTACTATCCCTACGATTCGAAAACAACTCGGATTGAAATTTTTCTGAGGGATCGTCACCTCAGTGTGGTAGTGCTACAAGACTGAGGTTCCGTCAAGCGGACAGGTAATGGTCATTTGTATACGATCCCTTGAAATTACCAAATGCTTTTATTATAGTCAATAAATAGTATTTTTATGTAACCGAAATTTTTATGACATACTTTGTTGATTTTAGACTTTTGTGAGTTATGCTGAATTCAACGTAGTTCGATGTAAAATGATCATTATTTTCAACTAAGCATTTTATAATATCTTTGATTTAACATATGTATCGTTAGACTCGCAACACATTTTTAAGCAGATGTTTTCATGTTGTTCTTTGTTTTATTTACTTGCATTTTAAAAACTTTTCCTAAGCCAATAAATGAATATAATTTTTTTTAATTCATTAGGCAAAAATAATAATTTATTTGCGAAAAGAAATTTCAAAATACTCTTTATTCAAAAGTAAAAAGTTGTCAATTCAATTTTCTTAAAGAATATAAATTAATATCATTATAAATTATTAATTATAAATACTAAAATTGTTAGTATTGTTCAGAACTTCAAATTGTGTGTAATTCGGAAGAATGTATTGAGGAAATATATTGAAATCAATACTGATTAATTTACAAATGTTTTTAAAATTTACGAATTGAAGCACTGTTATATCTTAAATTATTTTTTTACTACAATTTAAAAATTTTTTGAAATCGAGTGGATATGAATCATGAATAAGATTGTTTATAAAGGTGTTTATAGTTGAGAAAGTCTGAATGCAGATACATTTAAACTGACGTTTTTTTCTGTAAATTATATACAAATTATGAAGCTTGTATATACAATTATATACAAAGAAATACTATAAAGAAATTTTTAACTACTGTGAGTGATATGCTAACGTTTATATTTCAAATTTTCTTCTGTTATTATTTTTTATGAATATTGTATGCATGACAAAAAAAAACTCTTTAAATGTAAATATTAAAAGTAAGTGAAAATGAAATATTCTTATCAAAGTCTTATTTAAGTTCATAGTCAGTTAAGACAAATATAATGAAATAAATGCTTTTTTTAGTATATTATAATTATTTTTCAGATGTAATGATAAGAGTATTCTGAAATGCTTTTTAAGAATCGGATATAATTTTTTTATATTTATTTATAGTAAATTTATTGAAAGAAACAAAAGTGGCTTTCTTTTTACAGCCTTTTTAAATTTTATAACTTGTAAATAAATATTTATGGGTAAAAATATGTATTAACATGCGGAAAAAAAACATTACGCAACTTTAAATGCGCATTTTAAAACAGTCACTTTCAGTACACTGTCACTTTTATGTAATTACAGGATAAGTCACTGGTAAATAGTTTTTTTTATTCTCATAAGGTTTCGATTACATTATTATGACATGATGTGTATAGGGAATTGTTTGACCGACAAACGGTATTGTATTATCATTTTTTAATTTTTTTTTACCAAATTACGCTGCGAAACTATGTTTTTGAGACAAATGAACTGTGGGTTAACAAAAAATATACAATAGTACTTTGTTTTTCCTTATGAAATTTTATTTGTTGTTAAATAAATATCGTAAACTATCCAAATGGCTGCAAACTCTTGACATATATTTATTAATATCATTAACAAAAATTAAACTTTTTTAAAAAAACATATATTTCTGACTTTTTGTTGATTCAAATTTACCCTGCCACTTTTAGAGTAATTTTTGCAGTATAATATACGATTTCTTTTATTTCATAAATTCCGCCTGTGTAGCAAAAGTATGAATAAGTTAACATTGTCTGATATTTAATATCAAATGACAAACTAAGAAATCTTCAAAAAATATATCAGGTGAGCTGCAAAGATTAAATTAATTTCATTAAAATTGTTCCATTTTGATGTAAAAAAATTGATTTAATTGATGCTCCAAAATTTTTTTAATGCATCAAGCATTTTTATATTTTTTGGTATTAATCAAATCTTTTAAAAATTTTATTTTTATGAAGTTTCAACCAATTATTACAAGAACATATATGAGCAAAATACTTTACTTATTTATTTTAAATGTTCTTTTCTACCTGTTTTAAATACAATGAGAAAAAAATTAAAGCATTATTATGTTCTTAAGTGAACTTTAAGTAAAAAAGGTGTATGATAAATAGTTGAAATAGACATAGATAAAAAGCAATAATTCCCATTATCTGATAAAAGAAAAGAGAACAAAATTTTTGAATTAATTAAAGTAGACTTTAAAAGTCGAATTTGTAGCCTCAAAAAGTTTTAATATTCTTAAAAGAATATTTCAGTTTTCATTAGTTATAATTTTTATTTACTTTCCAATTCTTTTTAAGAATGGATAACTATTTCAATTTAAAGGGGAAAAACATTATTCATCTAATAATTTGGAGCTCAATGAAGAAAACCAGAAAGAACTGAAATTTTGAGACCTCGAATTAAATAAGGAAAAATAAACTAACTTAAAAAAAGAGTTTGTCTTAGTTCTAAAACTCGCAAAACTCTAAACAAAAGAGAAAATAATTATTTCAGCTCGGGGCCAATTCATTTGAAAAAAGATTATCGCTCCGAAACTTAGTTTAAGATATTAACAACTAATTTTTACTGAAAAGAAGCAAATATTTTAAAAGAAAGACACTTCATCCGTTATTAACTGTTGTATTTCTTCGAAATTTATTTGCTCCATAGTTATCTAATCTAATAATTAAAATTGACTGTAAAGCACGGAATTAGAAAATTTGATTTTTTTGAAGTGCTTACATTTTAAAATATTTTCTTGATAGTTTTTCAAAAGAAAAGGAAGATAACCACTCAAAAATTTTAAAGAGACATCTTGATAAAATGAAACGACTGTAACAAAATGAAAAACAAATGTATGAATGATTTGAAAAATACTTTGTAGCTTCTATTATTTTATTGATTTACGTTTCTATTAAGGAAAGTTTTCTTCCTCTCAAAAACCTATTTAAGTAATTTAAAACCAAAGAATTTCTGATTGTTTAGTGAAAAATATTTTTAAATGATTGAATCCAAATGCTTTAAAATGTATGGCCATTTTTAACTGCTTTATTAAGTAACAAAAAGTATATTAACATTTCAACAGTATAGTCTTCCTTATATTTTACTAATAAAAGCAACAAAGCAAAAATTTCAAGAAGATTTGTTCGATCAATTTCCTATTTCAAAAATGTACGAGAGCCACTTAAGAGTGGCCTTGAAATCTGGAATCGAGATGAAATGAGGGGGAAGATGCCTGCTGACGTTACATAATTCCCATGAATTTGACCGTCTACAAATTAAGTGAGAAAATGTTCTGAGACCTCGATAGAACTTCCCTAGAATAGAATCTGAGCAATGCACATTTTCAATTTCAGGATCACATACTTTTGGCGAGCATTAAATGAATTTGATTACATATAAAAATGTTTGAAAGCTTTATGAAGGTTTTGTTACGCTATCAGAATTGCTTAGTAAATGGATATTTCAAACTACATCTTTATTATCCCTATTATAAGAAAGAAAAAAGTTATTTACAAATACTTCTAAAAGTAACTGAAGAAAGTGCCAAATCGTTTCCCCCAGTATTTATTTTAATGAAACCTTATTTCATGCACCATATGAATCATATTTTATTAAATAAAGCCTTTAAATTTTTTTTTATTAATTTTGATTGAATATATATTTTTATTAATAATCTGCAATTAGTTTATCAACCATGAAATAACAAGGGGCAACGGTTTGAAGATACGCTTTTGGTTTTAGTGTCAAGGAATTATCTATCGCAATTTATTTATCAATCATTCGTTTTATTTTATAGAATTTTTCTTTCAGAATTCTGTTCAGAATTCAAATTAAAAATTTCTAAGCAAACAAAAAATAGTTGGTTTAAGAAATATTGAATAGAAACAAAAAATAATTGGTTTAAAATGAATATTACGGTTTTCCTCAGCCGACAATCACTGTCTATAAAAACATTTGAAAACTAAAATAAAAACTGTTTGAAAGAAAAATATAGCTCATGTATATAGAAAAATATTCATTTATAAGGTGATATGCTTTCAAATTTTAATTAGTAATTAATCGAAAGTTAAAAATTGAGAATTTTTCATTTCTTTGCTTACTCCTTTCACTGAAAATGTTTTGCCAAACGATTTGCTAAGCCTTATCTACAGACATTTTGGAAAGTGCAAAATTATGTTTCAATGCAACAAGTAATTAATGCTGTGAAGTATATTTTTAAATATTAATCGTGTATATATATATATTAAAATTATGAATGACTTAAACTAGGTGTTACATCTTGATATTGTAAATACGTTTTAAAAATGTTTATTCATTGGCCATTTTTTTTTCAGCTTGTCAGTTTATCTTATAAAATATGCCAAAGAAATTTTTTCGGTCATTAAAGAGTCGAGGAGATCCTGCCAGAGTTTAAAAAAAAAATAAACACATTGAAAACGCTTACGAGATTTCATTAAATCATTCCCAGTTAGATTTAATTTTTGGCTCCGTACTTCTTTTGAAGATAAACTGTGTGTAAAGGGTGTTGTTTATAATTTTTTGTGGAAACTCTATTTGAAAGGAGTTCATTTCCTTCCTACCGTTTGTATTGCTCTAAACTGTTCTGGAATTTGAAATCACAAATATACTTTAAAGAAAGAATAAGCATCCGTGATTTGTAAAAGCAATGAAGCATTCATTGAATATAGATATCAACGGATATAGAAAGGAGGTTTATATTAATAGTCAAAACATTCTTTATGTAGTTGTACGAAAATAACACCCTATGGAGAGTGTTTAGTCTATAAAATAGAGATATATCGAATTTGCTTTAATTTCTATCACTATAGATAGCATTTACTTTCATTTACAGTATATGTTAGTATTAAATCCTTTGAATTTTTTATAGATTAAAGATATTACAACTTATTGAGTTATAGACTTTGAAAACTATAAAAGGTTTAGCAGTAACTATATCAATAGCTGCTAAAAATAAAATAAATAGACAAATTATTGAACTTGGTGAATTTTTAACTGGAATAAAAACGAAATGAAAGTTTAAGAATTTATAAATGAGGAGTAAAAAAAAGTGTAAAATACTACATATACGTAACACTAAAACTAGATACATACGTAATATGGGTCTTATAATTTTTACAATATTTGTCTTAACCATACATCAATAATTGACGATACTTAAATTTCTATTTAATATAACAAATAGTTTTGTGAGAATCATGAATATAATATTAATTGTAGCATATAAATTTTTAGATTATGAAATGATAGTTGTTTCATTAATTGAGTAATTTTTTGAGGTTAAATATACTGTGTTTTACAAAATATAACAGCAAAAATCTACGAAACACTAGATGCGAAATATAAAAGAGAATGCAGCCAAAATTGAAAAAAAAGAATTACTTATGCAGTTCGAATTATACATGTTCACCAGATGCATTAAATGATAAAAGTTCGGAAATTTTAATAAATCATTTTTTAAAACTTGAGAACGAATTCCTAAATACTCAAAACTAAACTAAATTTCTGCACTATTGTAATAACATTCATTAAATTGCTGGTAAAGTTTTTGAATTTTTTTCTTACTAAGGCAAGTCTAATTTTATGAATTATATCAACGTTATAAGGATATTATAATCCATATTTTTGCTATTGTTGAAGACATATTTTTCTCTACAATTTTGTATACAAGGAAACATTTCCTTTCTTGGAGCAGAATTTTTACTTGTTTATAGCACTCACATATTTGTATTATTAGCTATATTGGATTTTTTTACTTCATTGACAATGTACACTTCCCCAGATAATTATCTACTTTCTTAATTTTTTTAAAATTCAATTCAGTTCAGGTTCAAATCTCAATTACTCCTGACGTTTTGATTATGGTTGAATATTGATTAAACAATAAAAAAATCATTCATATATAAATGGAGAGCATATAGAGCATTCTTGAAATATTTAAAAAGGGACAACTGATACAATAAACAACTTAGCTTTTTAACATTTAGTTAAACTCAGATAAAAGAATTCAGACTTGTACTTATTAGCGGCAACATACTAAGCTATTTCGTTTTTTTTTTTTTTTTTTTTTTTTTTTTGTATTTCGAAAGCGATTGTTTTAATATTTAGATAATAAATTAAGGAGGAACATCTTAGGATAAGAATATTGGCTATTCAATATTTTTTAACTTTTTTATTGAGAGAAGTTAGAAGAAATTGTTTCGTTTATAAAATTCAATTTCTGTTTTTTCACCTTCTGCAAAATATGATGATTTTATTTGCAGCTGTGATTACCTGAAGATACTTTAAGAAGTTACGTAGGTTGAAACAAAATTACCGAACAGAATATTGTTTTTTAAATGATGAGAAACTCGACCAAACGATAATCAACCACAAACGATTACAATTAAAAATCAAAAGTGTAAAACTGTGATGAAATTTTGTGCAAACGAAAAAATTCTTTTATTTTACCAGAAAAGAAGCTTTTCTTTTGGCTCATGGAGAATTTAGGAAGATCATTTTTTCGGTGTTTAACAAAAGAACGTTTTAAGACATCTACGCACAAGCTATTCGAAGTATTTAGGAAAAAACAATCTACAATATTCAAAAAAAGGCAATCATGAGAACTCTTTTCGACGCCGTAAGCACCTTTAGTCAAATAAACAAAGCGTCAGAGACTCGCATATCCTTTTGGAGATCTGGGAAACGTTCTATTTTGAGTCGCTTAAAATTTCACGATTCTTAGCATGTGAAGCCATTCTCCAGTAAACTTACTGAACACCGTTTTAGTGTGCCAAATACAGAAGGTTCGCGTTTGGTTTCCGTTTCAGTAGGTTGTCAGATTTTTAAATTTAGTTAACGGATTTGATTATCGATAGTTCTCATTGGCTATTGTAATTAAATATACAGAGAATAAAACAGAGTGGTGAAATGAGTGAAAATTTTAAAATAACCATTAGAAATTCTCGAAATTTTGCAACAGATAATAAAATAGTGCTATTAAATTAATAAAAGCTTTAAAAACCCCAATAAAAATACTCTAGTTTTATAATAAAATCATAATAAATTATACAAACATGAAATCAGTAAATGTTTCATTAACATGAATCCTGAAGAAAAATTAATCCATCAATAATGATATATAATAAAATCACAAAATTTATACACTTTTTGACTTATTTTTTATTTTCCAAGTTCTAATAACATTACTAATGAATCATTGCTACTTTTAATGAAGATAAAAGCTATTTTTAAAAGATAATGGTAAAAAAAGTTCTGTTCTATAAAACATACATTTGAATATTTATAAAAAAAGCTATAAGCTGCTCTGTTGTAATATTATCTATTGACAAAAAAAGAATATTTACTTTCCAAAGGTATATAGGAAATTGAAATTTTTATTCTCATCTTTAAATTGTTAACAAATTAAGATAGCAGTTGCCCTGATATTAGTCTACGATAAACAGAATAATATTATTTTACAAATATTTATGGAACAAAGTTTATAAAAGCACAAGTTGAAAAGAAAAAAAATACCTTGCATTGCTTTTTTATAAACTTGCTTACTATCCCAAATTCAAATATTTATCGTTGTAATAATTTGTTAATTCCAAAATTTGTGAGGCTTTTAAGAATATTTAAAGAAAACAAGTGGCAGCAAAATTAATAGCAAGACAGTATCGAGATTCTAAAAAGATTGAATGCCAATTTGTATTTATTTTATCTGGACAAGGGGGCAAAACATTTTTTTAATAAAAATATTTTGCTGATAAAAATGGCGGAATTTTTGATGTTAAGACATCAGTCTAAATATTTACTTATAATTATTTTTCTTAGTGACACGGAAGAAGAAATCAAAATAGAACTTTGTTTTATTACATCATGATAAGGAAAAAAATCTTTTTTTATGCTGTGGTTTACTTTTGATAAATTTTACAAAATAGATTACGTTCTGTAAATCGTACCGAAATAAAAGATAAATATGAGTTCTTTTCTTGGAGTTTTGGATAAAACTGATTTAAAATTATTTATGTATACCTTCAGTTGTGAAATATAAAGAATTGATTAGATTAATGAGATTTTTAAAAGAAACAAAAATGAGGAAATACAATTTTGATTTCTCTATCAATTTTAAACTAACTAAAAATATATTATAAAAGCTCCACTTAAATTATGCAATTAATTTAAAAATTAACAAACATTTTGTGATAATTTGGTATATATTCATATAGTAACTCTTTTTAAACCTTAAATGTAAATTTTTAAAATTGTAATCAATTTACGATTGCTTTTCGATGCATTTAAATCCTCCAAGCTTTTAAAGTTAAATAGTTATACATTATATTCTTATTTTCTATATATTCAAAAATAACTTCTTCTATTTCCCATCAAAATGAAAGTATAAAATTATTTTTATTTAAATTAGATATAAGAACAATTTACTAAAATACGACATATAAAAACTCTAACCTTATTTTATAAAAATATAAAAAGAAATAATTCCTTAATCAATGTTAAAAGTAATGAAATCAACTTTCATAGAGGGAAACCTCTTTCACCATATGAAAACTTAAATCTTGTTGTCATATGATTAAAATTATAATATGTGGAAAAATATCAAAATTTAATAAAAATTACTCTAAAAACTAAATTATAATTTAAGCTGATACGTTAAATGACGCCACGCCCCAAATATCTAAAGCTAATAATTAAGATATCATGATTTGAAAGATACATGATGTTATTAAATTTTTATTAGATTTTGTAGCCCATTTGTTATTAATTTGAAAAATATATTCGAAAGCGATGGATCAATAACAGCTTTTATTTGTAAATAACTCATGATGAATAACTACGTAAATAATCTTAGTGTATTTCAAATAATTTTTCAGATTTCATTTACATTGTTAATGAGAATTGCTTGAATATTCTAATACTTTATTTAAGATTGAATTTTGATTTATTGTATTGATAGTTGCATCTAAATTAACTGCATGTAGTCATTAAATATTTATTTTATATATTTCACCAATAATAAAACAAGTATGTGATACTTTAATAAAAATTTCATATACCTTTAAAATGCACGTTAAGTAATACTTTAAAATTAAAATTTTCTGGGTATAAATATGCGAGAAGCCAAGGTTCAGGTTATTGGCCTTAAAGTGAGCATTCCTGAGTTTTTAGCAATTTTTGTTTAACGTGTAAATGAGGTGTTAACCCCTGAGCAGAAAAAACAGTGATAAAAAGAAGAAAAATTTACCAGAAGTGTCAGTATGTCACCTTCGTTAATGCTTACGATCCATTGGAGCAAAGCCATTTTACGAAATTGATGCTGTGTAGGAAGTTATGATGAAAAGGAAGTTCATTTTTTTAAAGGAACTTTATTTTTTTATTATTCAAGTAAAACATTTTTAATCACTCACTCATCTATCATCCTAAAATTACATATTTTAATTATCTGTCTTATTTTTTTAATCAGAATGTCTTAAGTACTTTAAAATTTAATACCATGACTGAATTTTTTTTCGATTGGATATAAAATTATTTTTTTATTTAAATTATATTATTTATACATAGCATAATGTGCATATAATGCTCCTCAGCAGACAATATTGGAACAGTAATCATTTAGTAACTACAATACTGACCATAATTGAAATATTTACCAAGCAATTTTTAATAATAATTTAAAAAATCCTTTAAAGTATTTAATAATCTATGAATATTTCTACTAATTTTTATCATGCTATTTTGTATATTTAAAGAGGTAAAAATAATTTTTCATTGTATTTTGAAATGTCATTTTTTAAAAAAATGTAATACCTTTTAAAGCTTCCTATTGATCTCATTTCAAAAAAAATTACTGTTATTTTTTAAAACCACTCATGATTTATTTTATCTTCTTTCTTATACGAAGTCTAATATCAAATAAAATAAATGACATAGAGTAATAATGATTACATTACTATTTTTGCATTTCTTCCCGCATTACTTTATTTTAAATTTAATGCAAATTTTACAGTACGCATTAATTTGAAATGATTCAGTTGTACTGTTTGAATTTGTTTTTTTAAATTTGAAATTAAGATATTTATGGAATATTGAATTATTTTGTAACGCAAAATATTAATTTCGTTAAAAATTGATATTGATTATATTTTTCTCTATAATATACGTAAGTAAATGCACCAAAAACATTAGCTTCATATTTATAATAAAAATAAATATATTTCTTACAAGCGATAAAAATATATAACAAATTATAAGATTATTTGAGAAAAATAAACTACAAATATAAAGACTGATTTAATAAAAATGTAATACTATTTCATTAGATAAAAAAGTTTTAAAATATGTGTCTGTAAAAAAGTATTTTAAACGCCTTCTAGTTTTACAAGCTTGTGAAATGTGCAAAGACATAGCTGATAAACGTTGTTTAATGGGCCCCATAATTCAAAACAGAAACGAAACCAGATACTCTTTTAACAGTCAGGGTCATTGTGGAGTATAAGAGCACGTGTTTTCATTTCCTGGTATAATATGTAGAACAATTACAGGCAAACATTGCGGTTTGAAATGTGACGCAATACTTATACGAGTTTATAAGACACCATGGCTTTTTTTATACAGTAGTTCATATATGAAAGAAGATACGACATTTATATTTATTTTTCACAAATAAAAAAATGATTTTTTGAACCTCTTTGAGCATTTGAAGGAGCATTTCGAAATAATTATTTTTTTAAATGAAGATGTATGTAGTGTTTTGAAATTGCATTTGTAATAAAAGATGTTTGTATTTGACTTAACTGGTATCTCGAATTTTGAAAGAAATAGATGTGAGTGAAGCGCTGTTCCTCTTGAGATAGGAAGAAAGGAAATGTAGTTCTTGACAGAGTTATCTAACGTTTACCAATGTTTTGCAACATGGGAGGGGATCAGTAGGACCTAGAAATGGTGAAATTGATACATTAAATCTTTTAAACAAACATAAACAGTAAAAAATTATTCCATCATATGAAATAACGATTTCATGTTATCATTTTTATGTATAATAGCAGTCCTACATTTATGAGAAGACGAACTTTTTTTCTAATATAACTGTAATTAATAAGAATAAAATACAAGTTGAAAGATTTAAAACTCAGATAAAAGAATTTAAAATATTATTTGAGCTAGCAAAGCAGACAAAAGAATTTTCTAGAGTTGTTATGGTAATTAAAAAGAATGAAATAAAAGTTTAAGGATTTAAAATCCAGATAAGAGAATTTAAAATATTATTTAAGCTTGTAAAAAAAGTTTTTCTAAAATAAATTTTGTTAAAATTCAATGCAAAAAGGAGAGGAAATATCAAATGATCATTTTAAAGTTTGTGAGGAACTTTTTTTAAAGATAATCTTTTAAAAAAAGAATTCAATGCTGGAAACGAAAACAATCATTGTGAATGAACAAAACATTTTTAATAAAAAATAATGGAAAGTTTATAAGGATTTCTATAAAGTGGTTAATTAAAAAAACGAAGAAAACCAGTTTTAGAATTTTTGTGAATTACTAATTATTAATGTGAGGAAAAGTTTTAGAAATTCAATTAATAAACGTCACTAGCATGTTATTGATTTTACTTTAATTTGTATAATTCGTTCAGAAAAGCTTATTTATGAGGCAATAAAGGTATACTTTTTTTACTGCTCTGTTCTTCAGTATCATTTCAATATAGACGCATCTAATTGGATGAATCTATAGAAATTATTGAGAAATTTTGATATTTATGTCATTAGTTTAATTTATTTGTGAAATAATATTATGTAGTTAAAAATAAATATTTTCGATTATAGCAAATTTGCATCATAAAACAAAACAACTGTAATAACTAAATTTTAACACTCGATAAATATATTTATAAGGCCCCTACCTCCTGTTAATATTTAACTATTCCCTCTAAATGCCAGAACTGATTTTTGAATTTAATACAAAGAAATTCGTTTAAAAATGGAATCTCTTCTAGTCAAATCTTAGCTAGAAAATGAATATTCTTCTATATTAATCTCTAAATGACCCGTGAAAAGTATTGCACCCATAACACTCGAATATGACAACTGTGTCCCACTTTCTCTCTACGCCCACTTTAAGAAATAACAAAAGGCTCTCTCACGAAATCCAACAAACAGACCCAATCCAAAGTCATTCTCCCCTATTCCCTTCCCCTGCTCTAAATAAAGCTCTGCAGATAACATTGGTAGCACCAAGTCTCCCCCTTCACGTTCCACCTTTCAAAGCTACAGAAATAAAATAGACCTACAGGTTCAAATGGCAACCGTGTGTGTTTTTCCGCCAACTCCCCTCCCAGCATCCTAAGCCAAGTTAAGGCACGCTTCCCAACCAATATCAGGTTCTAAAAATGTTCTGGTGGTAGACATTTTTCTGCGCTTGGCAAGCAGCCCACAAGAGCTAGAGTTCTTTTGGAACGTCAGGCCACGAGCAAGGATCCTTCCCGTTTTTCTTTCTTCTCTTTGCTGGATCCCGAAGGCGCTGGTATTTCCAGTGAGGTAAGGAGCTCTCTTAAAAACGAATCTTGGATTGTAGGTTCGATTCATTTTGAGTAAAGACTTGCAGTTAGATTCAGTGAGTAGATTCGTCTTTTGGAATACTTCTTCTGTGCTTTCTGATGATTATTTGGCCTTTGATTTTTCTTGATGATTGACAGCTGTTTAGCTGATTGTGTGTGATGATTAAAGAATTCAAAATGGACGACATGGATCACTATGGATATCGAACGAAATTCTTTTTTTTGTGCATTGATTGTAAATGGAGTGAAAATGCCTGTGGAATTTATTCAGAATTTGAAATTTTTCTCCAATACAGCAACCAAATACACGGGCATTTTGTCAAAAAGTTGTTGAATGTTTCTTATCGTTGAATACTTCATTATACAATCTGTGTACTGTACTTCTTTGAATAGTACTTAATTGATCAGTTGTTTTCTCGGTGATTTCATTTAAGAAAGAAAATCGTTTCTGAGAATTCTCTGGCATTTATGTCCACTTCAAAATAATCATTTTTTTCTTTGAAATTTTTTTTCGAAGCTGATGATGTATATTTTGAATTGCACTATCTGATATTGGACATGGAGTGTGATATGAATTTGGGTGAATATGCTGTAAAGGTTGAATAGATAAATCTCTGTATAAAATTTTTTGAAATTGGATTTAAGTGTTAAAATACTCAACAAAATATTTTAATTACATCTTTTGATTCATGAAGAAATTATTTCAAAAAGCAAAATAAATAGTTATTTTAATCGTTTATAGTTCCTATAAATATTCATTTTAATTTTTGTTTTAGAATTGTTTTTGTTTTGAAAATAAACATAATCTGCCCTTGACATCGGCATCATTTTAATCATTTTCATTCAAATAGGCATGTTTAAATCGTAACAATAAAGTATCATTTAAAGAATTTATGTACAGCGTCTGAAGTAATAGAAATTATTTCCTAACTCTCAATGGAATTTCATAGCAGTATTGGTTTAAGCATATAATGTTAACAAACCGATAAAACTATTGCAATGATTTCTGTATCACTTTACGTTTCCATTTTAAAGTATTTTAAAATTTTAAGTTATTGGAACTGAGTGAGTTTCAACATCAAACGCACTAATTTAATACAAATTGCTAACTTTTAGAGAATTTTTGCTTAAAAATCCTTTATTTAAGAAACATTATATAATGGCAATGTAATTTAAAAATTGGATGTAACTATGGAAATCAATATATTTCAATCGAAGTTCAAAGTTTAAGATATAAAGAATTATTCATTAAAGATTTAATTTTTCACAAAGGGGGCCGATTTAATTTTAATTTAATTCATTTTATAATTTCAGAAAATTTTTGTGCTTGTTATTTAAGCTCTTGTCTTTTAAAAACATATTTTATGTTTTTATTTGTAATAACATGTTATATAGTAAAAAAAAAATAGATTAAGATTATCTAACATTGTTTCATATGTCAATGTTATTTTTTTGTTTCCTGTTTTTAAAAACGTTTCAGTATGTAACTGATACTTAATAAGTTCACTTCAGTTTTTAAATTTTTGTGCGCAATGTCTATTTGCTTTTTAAAACAACCTAAAGTTAAATCAACAAAGAATAACGGAAATTAAAGTTTTCATATCTCGGAAGTCTATTTCATTTTATTACAAAAGTATTTTTTTAAATTTAAATTACCGTATAGATTAAATGTTTCTAATATATATTTTAACAAAAATTACCAAATTTTTAAAAATTAAAATATGCTGTTTATTTATAAGAAATAAACAAGGTCATAAATACATGATATATATGACTTACTTTAAAGAACAATATAAAATTATGTAATTACATACATTTTTATTTTATTAACTTTGTCTCTCTCTCTCTGTATATATATATATATATATATATATATATATATATGAGAATAGATTTTATATATTATATATTATAAAAGCATTGTAAGCAAGCAAATATTCTTATGAAATGTATCCTCATAGAACTTTTATTATCTATTTTTGAAGAAATATTCTCATTTCATTTAAATAAGAGCTTGGGATATTTTCTATCCATATATTGCATAATACCTACTTGCTTGTTTAAGTTTTAAAACATTCAAAATCACGAAGAAAATTTTCCATTGAGAAACTAAAGAAAATTTCCCCTAATTCGTATTTCAGTTTGTCAGGAACGATTTGTTAAAGCTGAAAGTTTACTAAAACTACTGCCGCGGAAAAATTTAGCTAAATCCTTGATTTTTAAAATCTAACAAGCTTGTTGTTTTTATTTTATAATTATATATTTTTATGACACTTTTTTCAATTAAGGCTATTCAAATCAATCAATTAAATTGAGAATGAGAATAGATTTTATTTTTAAAATTCGTTAACATCTTGAAATTTAATTCGATTTAATAACCAAGTTATAAATTTACAAAATAAAGTAAATTTTACCATAATAATTTTTTCTTTTAAGGAATTATTTTTATTTTGTTACAATGATTATTGAAATTAATGAATTCATTTATATTTTTCAGGTGTAAATAATCATCCACATATTTTCCACATGGCAGATTCAGACAGAGAATACAGGTATTGTTTTCTATTTAAAATTAACAAATAATTGTTTTTCTACAAACACGTTATTTCTATTTTCCGAATACTTAATTTAATAGGCGAAATGATGAATTATATATAATGAAGTGTCCCCCCAAATAATTTATAAATTAATAAAATTCTTTTTTTTAACATTTTAAAAACTGTATTTATTTTATATCACCCAAATTTATTTCTTGCGTCTTTTTATGAAAAAATAATGATTCAAGTAATTTTGAATAAGCAATGCTTATTTCATAAATGATTAATAAACCTTTTTTTAAAGTAAAAAAAAACTCTATTAATATTGTTTAAAGAAAACTAAAAACGGTCATTTTTTATTTTATTTAAGCGTGGATTTTAAAATTATTGTATAAGCCATAGCTAAGCTATTTTACAACTCAATATTAACTAAAAGATATTAATTATTTTTTATTTTAATTCATAATTGTAAAGCCGAAATAATATAAAACAATAGTTACACTGATTTCAATTTTACGTTGTAGCACACAAAATTTATTTAATTGAAAAAAATGTTTTTGTTTCAAAAAACAAATAAATAAACAGTTTCCTTTAAATACTTTTAAATATGATAAGAATTTTAAAAACAAATTTTAATGGTAATATCTATATTAAAGAAATATAAATAAAAATGATCATAATGATTTCTGTAGTAATTCCGACATTACAAAATTATAGTCATGTTTAGCTTTCTGTGGCTTTTTAATTGCTTTATTTTATATATGTTGCGCAATACTTGTAGCTTTTAACCATGTAGTTGCTTTAGTAGTATCACATAGCGCAGTAAAATGCTGTCAATATTTCATGCTATTTTATAACCTTGACTATCAATAGCCGTTTTTTGAATTTCATATTTATTGTCAACAGCCATACAAATATTTATTGCGTCATAGCAAAATTGCTTTTTCAGTAAAATTTCTATTTTTAGATCATTCTTGCTGGAAAAATTTTCATGTAATATATTTAATAAAAGAGTTCGAATTCAGAATATTAAAAAAAAATTCTTTAAAAAATACAGTAAAGGAGTTTCTTATTCCAATATATGATTCGATTTAATAAAACATAAACTTTCTTAGCTTTAATAAAGGTTTTTTAAACTATAAATAAGCAAGTATCCAAAATAATATCCAAAAATCCCCTCACTTCTAATAATAAATTTTATTCCTATATATATATATATATATGAATATATTTATATATATATATATATATATATATATAAAATTTAAATAATATAGTGAAAGTAACAACCATTTATTTACGCTTCTTTGAAAATAGTCGATATTTTAATTTGAAAGACTGAGTAAAAAATATATGGTAAATACAATTCAACATTATTGGCATAACTGGAAAAATTACTATTATGAAAAATCAGTATAATAATAAACATTATGAAGTACAATTGGAAATTTTTTCAGTAGTATAATTATCTCAAAGTTTATTCATAAGTATTTAAAATAAACATTTTTTTAAATTTTTAAGAAAAATATTTATTTATTATTTCTTTACATCTTGAACTATAGAGTTTTTTAGAATGACGAGTCAAAAAGGCTTTTAAATATTTTGCTAAGAAACTCTTTATATAAATTTTTGTTTGTAGACAAAAATTATCTAAATATCAAACAAAATTAATATATAAATTCCAAATGAAAAACTATTAAAGTTTCTTTAATATTAAATGTATTATAGGAACTATACAGTTAAATCTAAAAACAAGATAACAATAATTAAAGTATTTACTTATGACAATCATATTAGTATTAAAAATAATAAAAACAAAATAAATATTTAAATATAATTGTTTAAATAAAGGTCACGCTCCAGATTTCCCATATAGATTAAATGTAGTGTACAAGTTTAATCTTTAGGAAATGGATTATAAACTTTAAACTGTCTTTTTTATTCCATTTTTGATAGTCACGGTTATTGTCAAAATCGCATGCAATGTAAAGGCTTTTAGCTGTAATACGTAGTGCCCTGCTAATTCTTACCATTCCATGTACTGCAGCTGAAAAGAAAATACCAACAAGAAGTTAGAGTATTTTGAAGCACCGTACTCGCCACTGTTAGTTCATACCCAAGCATAGATTTTGGGGACTGAATTTACTTTCCTATCTGATAAAGGTAGGGTAATTCCTACTTGTGCGTTTTCATCCCCGTGTGCTCAATTCTTCCATATTCAGCATGGTATCCCTTCCCCATTCCACAACCGTCTGTGTCATTCCATTTTCCTGGTTTGGTTTGCATACTGCATTATATATAACTATATTTGATTTACAGGTATGCGACAAGGAAATAGTAAGTTTAGTATGGGTATTTATAAATAGTTTCATTTTATATGGGAGAATCCAAAACGAAACATTAAAAATTGTAATATATTTAGAGCATAATGTTTCATTTAAAAATGTTCCATAATTTTAATTGTTCCATGCTAAGAAAATATTTTATAGTGCTCTTTCTACCGCGACTATAATACTTAAAAAACAAAAATAGACTATTCAAAATAAAAATATATACTGGAATTAAATAGAACATGTGAGAAATTGGGACGACTGAAAATAATGGGATATTTCATAAAAATGAAACAATTGGAAATTATGGAACATTTTATTAACATGGATCAATTGGAAAGAATAAAAAAATGTCATAAACATAGAAGAATTGGAAATTAGAGCACATTTGATAAACGTGGAACTACTAGAAATGATGGAGCATCTGATAAACATGATACGGCAGGAATAAAATTCCTGATATGCTTGAAACATATCAGAAATAAATTGTTCACTGTACCCGTCGATTTTTATTTTCAAACTTTTCATATGAACATTAGCTGATAATTTAAATATTTGAATTTGAATTTCTTATTTTGGTTGCTTTTTTGTAAAAAATACATTAGATTACAAGATCAGTATTTAAGTTTGTTTAAAAAAATCGGTTTCAAAGTTTTATGTAGGAGAGAGTATATTCTAAGTTAGAAAAGTTAGCTATAAATAATATATTACTAACTTTTTTAAAAGATTGTCCCTTTCGATAAATAGAGTTGGAAAAAAATGGCGAAATAACAAATAATTTATTTTACATATTAAATATAATCAGATATTATGTTGATGGAAAAATTTAATAAATATTTAGTTTTATTATCTTTTGAGGGTAAAAATTGTTTCCAGGCAATACTCTGAAAATTATGCGCATATTTTTGTTTTTAATTTTTGATGCATGTTGTAAATTTATAAATCAAAATATGTAAACTATTATGCATGCTATATTCTTCTTCCTATTTTTTGTTCCTTTCCTCTAGCATACTATTGTTTCTCTTTCCCCTGCACTAAAATATTTTTTGAAATTTTATTTAAATTTTTTTTGGCTTCATTTATTTTCCTGTTTCTTTTTGTATTCATTTTCTATGAAATTTTTATGCTTTGTTTCTTCGTATTTACAGCGAACAAACCCCTTTTTTCTTTATGTATTATATATTAATTTTTTCAAGTACGCTTCTGCTTTAAATATAAGAAAACAATTAAAAACACACACCAAATTCTTACTATGGAATCTAAAAGAAGATATCGGTTTAGCAAAATATTCAGGCATTAAAGCTGAAATTATTTTTGAAAAAAAAAATAACCTTAGTTCTAGATTTTCCATTCAATATTAAATCTGATATTTCTTTTGACTAATTAATAGGTACATATTTATTATTTTATTAAATTATTGGCCTATATTATGCTCTTTTACTGTATATATTCTTCACAAATATTAATATTCCTTTTGCCAACACTTTTGAATGCATTTTACAGAAAGTAGCTTTATTTTATATACCGTATCAGAAAAGAAAATTCGACTATATATCTTAATTTTTATCTTAGTACTCGAGATAGTCTTGAATGGCCTATAAATTCAATCTTTTTGCTGCTTATCTTTAAGACACTACTTTATTCATATGATAAGTAAAACAATTTGAAGGGAAACATTTTGATTTTTTTTTGTCTTAAAATAAAACATTTCTTATAAAATTACTAATTTTAAAGGCTACATTAAGTTATTTTTTATTTCATGCAATATTTTGCATGCTTTTTAAACCCTTATGCTCACAGTTAAGGAATTATATTCATCATAAACATTTAGATTTTTATTCCGAATAATTTGCAACTTTTATTTAAATTCTTTAAAATTTTTCTTTGCCCAATAAAATTTTTATTTGAAATATAATTAATAAATAAATATTTACATTTTTTTTAATTGGAATTTTTGGCGGAATTTTGTGGAAAGACATTTCTTTAACTTGGTAAGTTAAAGAACTTTTTCGAACGAAAAAAGTTTTTAATATTTTAAATGCCCATTTAATCGAACCTTTAACATATTTAATAAAATGTCGTTTAGAAAGTAATTTTGAATTTATGAAATGTAAGATAATTTAAAATAACTTTTAATACACAGAGAGAGATTTGACTAAATTACGTTTTTACGTTCAAATTACTATATTAATATTTACTTTATGAATATTTTTCAGCGAATCGGAGGAGGAGGAAGAAGAAGTAGGAAGGTATGTATAATTTAATAAAAGTAATAATTAAGGTTGATACAGGAATAATAAAAGTATAATACTGTTATAAAGATTAGAATTAAAAATACACACAATAATTTATACTATGAATTTAATAATACTATAAATTTTATTCACAGCATAAATTAAATATACTATAAACGTTATTCTGTGCACAAATTAATTATACTATAATTATAATTCTGTGTACAAATTAAATATACTATAAATTTAATTCACAGTATTTTTAATTATAAGCATGTACAAAATAAAGAATATGGCAAAATATGGAAACATGAGAAGTAAAAATTTTAATTTTAGGAAATTGAAAAAAAGCAGTTGTTTTGTTCATATGTTTGAAAATAAATATTCATTTTATTAATTTATTCATTTTGAGACTTCTTTCTTAAATAAAAATTTTGCATTTTTATTAAGATTTTTATGATAAAACATTTATTATTTCATTTATTAAAAAGGTCTAACTACTTTTTATTTACTTTCATTTCAGGAAGAAGTACGTATGCCTCCTTTTTATCTAGTTTGTAATCATTAGAATATTTCAGCAAGAATGCAATCCTGTTATTTTTTGATATTTTAAAGAAGAGAAGTATTTTTATTTTATATATTTATGTATATACAATTCTTATATATCATCAATTTTAAATAGAACTGTCTGTAAAACTGTATAGATTAAAATATATTTTTAAAACTATAATATATAGTGTACAAAAAACTTTATTAAATTTACATTTTCTCAGTATTATAATTTTTACGTACAGAAGAGACAGAAGAAACAAAATATTAAAGCTCAGTTGAAATTCAGAACTAGAAATGCTCATTAAATCTATATTAGTCTTTAAAAAGTAAATTTATGATCAAACAAAATTATCTCTGTTTATCTATCAGACGTAGCATGCAACTTACTCAGTTAATGCAGCTTTAAATTGTGCAGTTGTTGGTGTGGCTTTTTTTAACATTTGTTGGTAATTGCCCACAGACTGTCCATTCAAATTATGGCTTTATAGTCTGTTTCGGAACTGTTCTTTTTATTAATTGTTATTAACTGTTCTTTTTATTAATTGTTATTTTTATTAATTGTAATATATTTGTTGCAAAAGTGACGACGTCAGATTTTTTTACATGATCCTAATTTTATTATTTATAGACCTAAAATATTTTTGATGCAATAAAATTTTAAAACAAAAAGCATTACTCTTCTGTGATTAAGATTGACTGTTTGGATGTACTTTCTGGAGTCAGTTGATGAAAAAGCAAAAAATAACGATACTGAAAGATTCTATACGCTGCTCATTCAGATAATTTTTTACGACTTTGAAGTAAATGGAATTTTGAATATCATTATTTTAGAATTCAAGTTTGCATATCAATACTCCAGAATTCAGATAATTTGAGCATTACTTCGACAGAAATCTGAGAATAAATAAATGCTATTTCTTAGAGGCTCATAAAATAAATGTAATTCCAACTCTCACTATCCGCGATATTTAGGTTTCTTTTTTGTTGGAAATGGTAATGTATTAAGGTATTTTATAGAAGATAAGATTGGAGAATTATATAAGAATTTAGAATTTTTGCCTCCAATTATTTAAAATTGATATAGATCCCTTTTTAGAATGGACATTCTGTATACTATATAGTTTAATAAATTTGTAACAATGATAAATATTGCTGCAGAGTGTTTTCCATTGGTTAAAATTCTTTTAAAGATGATTGGTAAAATATATTTTAATCTAAAATTTTCGAAATAATTGGTTTTATCACCTAAATTTTAACTGAAATTAAATGTACTTCCATATTACTTTACTTTGGTATTAAAAGAATTTTACTTAATTTAAAATTAATTAAACTCTACATTTCATTTGATATTTGAAGATCAATGGAAGGAAAAATTATAATTTAAATCCCAAATATTAACATTAGTTTACAAAAATCCATATCGCTGAAGTATTTCATTTCATTTTTTCTTCTGCTTTTTAAAAAAGAATAAAAATTTAACTTTATTTATAACAATTATATGAACTTAGAAAACAAATTATAAAATTATTCAAGGCTATTCTAATTATATTGATAAACTTCCTACATTCGGAAAAATTAGTTTGACAAAAAGATAGAAAATAGATGACAATATGATTCGGTAATGATCTAATTTTATTGATTACCTTTCTACATTCGGGAAAATGAATTTTTCAAAAAGGTAAAAAAATAAATAATAAAATTATTCAGAGACGATCTAATTTTATTGATATACTTAATACATTCGCGAAAACGAGTTTTATGAGATTTGAGAAATGAGTTATAGTTTAGTTCCTGGTGCTAATAGCTTTTTTTGATTTCCTTTTATCCAGGGCATCAAGTGGACAAAAAACAACGTAAGTGCAATGCATATAAGATTGAGAACATGCACTTTAAAATCCCATCCTTTCCCTTACATTACCCATTCACCAAGTCAGAAAACTGCATGAATCCGAATGCTTAATGATCCCTTTCTTTCCTTTGTAATTCCCATACATTTGAGCTAATGTCTGGGTTTTGTCTGTATTTTTTTAATGATTTGCTCAAAAATGAAACATTATTTTTTTTTTGTTAAAATTTTGTGTGAATGAAATCATTCATATGCATTATAGAATTTTTGCTATTTTTTTAGGCAGAATTTTATTTAATTTTTTTTTGCCTGATTTTGAGTTTAAATTATTTTTTATTATTATAGATGTTTGCTTTTACTTCAATTGAGTATTAAATAAAATAGGAGTCATATATTTACGATTTATAACTTTATTATTTTTTAAAAATTTCAACATAAACATGCTTACACTTTTTGCAGTAAAACAGTCAATTTTTTAATAAAAAATTAGCATATAAATGCACAGTTTAAAATTCTGCAGCTGCTTCTTTGTAACATTCTATAGATTTTAAGCGCTATTTTAGATTTTATTATTGCGTATTTAGTATACTAACTAAGGCTCCATAAAATTTAAATCAACATTATTGAATAATTTACGCATTTTATTTGAAAAATTACAAAATTACAAATATTATTATTGAGTTTGAGCAAAAATATTATACATACATCAAGTTGACTACATATAATATCATATATTTTAAATTTAGATTATGTGTTATTTTTCAAACAAAAATTATATTTAAAAACAGTAGTTTTCAGAAAGAGAAAAATTTAAGCTTCTATGTAGTGGGAACAATAATAAACAACAAAAATAAAATAAAATAAAGATTCAGAGCAATATAACTCAATTGAAAGTATAAATATATTTTAAGCATGTTAAAAGTGCACGCTACTGCCTGCTGTTTAAAGTCAATTGAATATTTCTTATTTTGGAAGTTTTATAATGTTTTATATTATGTTTAAAAACTCATTATTATTATAAAGATGAAAAAATAATTAATGTGATTATTTGTTTGCTTGATTTATTAAAATAGATTTTATTTAAATCAAATTTTTTGATATGATTAATTTATTATTTCTTATATTAAATTTAAAATGTTAATTTTTGTAATTATATCTTAGTATGAATTAAATCTATTGATTAATTCATTTGTTGAGATTTTCTAATTTTTTAATAATTTTATTTATTAATATACATTATTAATTCCCAAAACTGAAATTTTGTAGTAAAATCTATAGTACGCATTTTCAAATTAACTGTTGGCAAATTTTTCCAGTTTTAATACAATTTTTTTCCACAGCAGAGAAGAATCTCAACCAAAAATGACTGAAGCCGAAATCGCCATGGAGGTACGAAAATTTGTTATTTTTTATGTACCAGAAATAAAATAATTTAGTTACAATAAAACGTTATAGAAAGTTTATATATTTATATTAAATGACACAAAATTTAATCAAGCAAAATCATTAAAGCTTCTAAAAAGCTGGTGCAATAAGTCAATAAAACAAATTAAATTAAACAATTATGTATTCTTGCATGAAAAATCAGTTTTTAAGTAAGCTAAAATTTTACTTATATTGCTTTAGAAAAAATATTCCATAACCTTTTAAAAGTATTTTGTTAGCAAAGAATATTTTTTCTCTTTACTGTTACAAAAAATTGGAAGAGAAGTCGTTTCTTTTCCGCAAGGCTTTCATTTACATCTTTCAAAAAACTGGTCAATTTTATTTGAAAACCTTAATATATATTTTTATAATAAACGAAAATATTTCTAACGTCATTTGATTGTTGATATAGCTTAAACAAAGCAAATTTCATTGTCAGATGAGAGAATGAAAATAACACTTCTTTTTATGAAATACAAAAATTGCTCAGTTTCATAAAAATTGTAAGATGTTATGGGTTATTAATATCTGCTTTACTTCTGTCAGCATATTATAAAAATAATCTTAGTTATAATATTATATCCTTCAAGAATATTTTTTTGGAAATAAATTTCAACTCTCAGATGAAACTAGTTAAAGCAAAGTTATTAAATTTGACTAAAATGTAATTCTTTGTGCAATCCAAATAACATATCTTTACTTTAATAAAATTCTTCTAATTATATTTTAATTTCACATTCTTATTATATTGCTTTATCGATATTAAAAAATGTTTTGATAAAGCTCCAGTGAAATATTTAAAGGTCAAGAAAAATGTGAAAATAGAAAAAGAAAATTATTAAATTTAGTTAAGGACTTATTTGAGAAATTCGTGTTATATTCCGTGCATGTTTAAACTCAGAATAAAATTTGAAATACTCTTAAATTGATATTAATTTGAGCTTAAAGCTATAAATTTGTTAAATGTGATTAAGGATGTGCTATTTTTGTTAGAGTAACATTTTTTCTTATTATTAAAGTCAAATTGCACTTAATTGTCAATATAAAAATCTTAAAAAAAAACCTTGGAGTTGTTAAAAACGTATAGCTAATGATACTTTATTGAAAGTATTTTTCCATATCAACTAAGTATTAAGAATTAGAATGTCAACATATATTTTCATTCTGTGACTTTCAGGAGAAGTTGAGGAAGAAGAAGGAGGAAGATGAAGCCATGTGGGCAGAATACATCGCCCAATGGAGGAAACAGCGAGCAAAGGAGGAGGAAGAGCTCAGGAAGCTCAAAGAACGACAAGTAAGTACACATCATTCATGAAACAACTGCAAAATACTCTACTCTTGAAAATTTTCTTTCTTTCTTTCAGTAATGTTGTCATAATTCATTAATAGTTGTTTCTGATAGCAAATACTAGTTTTGAATCTCACAACAGGTACTCAGAATTTTGTTCATTAAAATATAAGCGCACATAAATATACAATTCAAATACTACGAAAAAATCAATACGTAATTTATAAAAAGCTAAAAACAATTATAAAATTAATATTTTTTCTGAAAATTCCTCTTTGCTACTTTTATTTAATCTTATAATCTTTTTCTATACGAAACGAAGGAGAGCAATTTTGCAATGTACAATGAAAATATGCAAATATGGCTCATTGAAATAAAGGCTATATTTAATGTCGATGAAATCACTGAAAAACCTTTCAATTAAATTTGTAATTAATTAAAATTCCAAAACCTGGTCCATTTACATCCCCTAAGTTATAAATGGGCCAAATTTAATAGCAGTAGGTTAAATTATCTACCACTAGAGAGTCAACACACACACACGCACGAGCACGCACGCACACACCTGCATTTTTATTTCATTTTTTAATAAAAGCTTATGATCATGTTTTTTTTTTTCAATAAAATTAGTGACACATTTTTTCTACGCCCTTTTTTATACCCACATTTTTTTTAAAATTAATATTCTGAGATATACTACAGATTTTTTTGAAACACACATATATAGATATGTTTAGTAGTTTCTTACAACAGTCTGTTTTGTCCCTGTTATTTATTTTTATCGTTAGCAGTCGCATGTATTTGATGCATTCGTTCTTTTATAGGCGAAACGAAAAGAAATAAGAGCCGAGCAGGAGAAGCGAATGATGGAACTGAAGAGGCGACAGGAAGAGCAGAGACAACGAGAGATCGTACGTAGATATTTTGTTTATAACTTGGATACTCTTTGATTAGGAAATACATAAACATACAAAAAAAATGAAAAACTCCTGGCATAAAAATGTATTTTGATTTCTAAAAATCATTATTATTTTTGCATTTAAGTAGATTTCTTTTACTTTTTATTACTTTTTAATTTTGATTGTTTATCATAAAATTTATGAAAATTAATTTTTTCTAAAATTTATTACTTTGGAAATGTAACGAGTCTGAAAATAAATTTTAATTCAGATGATAGTTTAATTGGTAGTTAAATTGTGAAAAATATTAACATATTATTTCACCATGAATAACACAGCAACAACAACAACAAAAAAGAACATGCAAAATTGCTAAACTACAATATTACGTGAGCGAGAAATGATAAAGTAATTGCATTGCTACAATCATGGAGTAAATTAAGTCAAAGAAACGAGTTATTTTTTTTGTAATCAACATATAGTAATATTATAAAAATAATATTAAGATTATAATTGTTCCTATGAAAATAGCTTTACAAATAAAAATAAAAATATATGGAACTTGAATTCGGAAATGTATGGAACTTATGTACTTTAATTCTCAAATTCCCTGACTTTAAGATTAAAATAATGTGGCAAAATTAATTTGGACTAACATTTTTTTCCGTTTTTAGGCAAAATTTTGAATTTTTATTTTAAAAATTGGGCAGTTTTAATACGGTATGTTTTAGAAAAGAAATGCATTTAGTTTCTAATATACATAAAAAAATATACATTTTATAAACTTGTATAGTTAAATAAATAGTTTTGATATGATTAAATGCTATTTAAATTTGTAAATTTTAAAGTACTATGGAAATATTTTTGAACATTAAGAACTAGAGTCTGTTTGGTTCAATATCCAATAAAATATGCACAAAAATATTTCTTGTTTGACATATTGGTGAAATGAGACATTTCAATTGTTAAATATACAAATGCTTTAGAAAAATAAGAAAAATGTGATTTTTTCAGAAGTTAACCGCTCTAAAAAAGACAGAAACCTGTGTCTTATTTTTAGAAGAAAAGTCGAATTTTATGTTGCATTTTAACGATTGATTATAAATAAAAAATATTTAATATTTCTAACACTTTTCTGATTTCGAATATACAAAAAAAGAGAATCTTCGAAGAAATAATACTTGCAATTTAATGTTTAAATCCTTAAAATCCAATGATATTTTTCAACTTCTATTCGATTAATTGTTTTCAAGAATAATGCTATAGAAAACAAATAAATTGAAATTTATGGGATTGTGAATTTCGGAAAACGACAAATGAATAAATATGTATATATCTATTGAATTACCAATAAAAGCAGGTAGTATAGTAAAGCTACATAAAAAAGGAAAAAAAAAATGTTTCTGCAATATAAGTATTGTGTTTTTAAAATGTGAAACCTAATCCCCTTTTTTCAATAATAGAAACATATGCCATCTCTTTTCAAATATTATATATCTTTACAGGAGGAGAAAAAACAGAAGGAGGCCGAAGCTAAGCGAAAACGCTTAGAAGAAGCTGAAAAGAAGAGGCAAGCTATGTTGGAAGAGCAGAAGAAACTGAAAGAGGGCGTCAAGCCTAATTTCGTTATTCAAAAGAAAGAAGGTGCTGGTCCAATTATCCCTGCTCATGCTGGTGGTATGGATAAGGTGAATGAAGATTTATTATTTCTCACGATGATTTAAATTTGCTTTTAGAGCTTTAAAAATCATTTATTTTTATTTATCACATTTTTTTGCTTCATACTTCAATAATAAATGAATGTGCTACAGAATATATATAAATACAATCTATTGCAACATTTAAAGGGTTTGACGAATAATTTATCAAATGTAGAAGAATTATTTTGAACTGAATAAATATTTGAATACCAAATTATTGCTTCTAAATATAACAGTTTATTGCTAAAATAAATTTTACTCAATTAATACTTAATAATATTATTCCATAAACTAATTAAAGAAGAAAAAACACTAACAATAATTCTTATTTAAATTGAATTTCTTTTACAATAATAAGATTTTATTGATATTCTTGCTGGCGTCCTGCCCTAAGGGTAGCGCGTTTTTCTGTAATCTGGATGTTTCGGTTCGAGTCTTAGTTTGGGCATAGTTTTTCTTTATCTTTCGTTTTATCTCGAGATATTTGAAAGAGATCTTCGGTAAGAAGGGGTTGTGCAAGAGAGTAAGTGGGTGTCATTTTCATATGAACTGATTTCTGACTTCTACACTTGGATCTCAGGGATCTTTACCCTCAGAAGCTACTGTACCCCTTTTCCCCCGACCTCTTGAACTTGGTTTGAGTTACTGTTCAATCCAATGAGGATAAGTAACAATAATAACTAATTAAAGATGTTAAAAAAATTTAATTAAATTTTTAACAACAATAAGATTTTATTAATTTTGTTATAATATTTCATTGATTTGATTCGTTCTTGTGTATAAGTATTTGCACCTAATTAACACCTTGGGTTGCTAATATACTTATCAGCAACACAAGGTGAATTTTAAATTAGGCATTAATTTCATTTAATTTAAAAGTTTATTAATATCATATAGTTAATTCATCCATTCCATTTCATTTAATGCCAAAAATTAATGAAACTGACATTTTACGAAACTTAATAATTAAGTTTGAATGAATTCACGGTCACTAACACAAACCTTTTTCCTCTGTTACAGATGGGTACACTGGAGCAAGCTCGTGCCGAGATGTCAAAATCCAAAGAACAGCTGGCCGAGGACAAACAGATTGCTCTGACCTATCGTATCAAACCTTTGAACATCGAAGGTCTGTCATCTGACAAGCTGCGTGGTGTTGCCGAGGAATTGTGGACCAAGATTGTCACACTTGAGAGTGAAAAATACGACTTGGAAGAGAAGATGAAGAGGCAAGACTACGATGTAAGCAAATTATTATTAAAAACATAACAAATGGAGGTTCATAGACTTGGTAATATTATTTATGCAGTCATGGTCTACAAATGGTCACATATCATAGACATGGTATAAAAACACTTCTTGAACCTAAACCCTGGGAACTGTTTACAAGCAGTTTGGGTAGATATGAATAGGAGATTTACCTAAATTGCAAAACTATCTCAGGATTACGATATTGAATTTGAATTTTGCATTTTACTAGAAAAAGATCCATATTTGGCTATGTTGGGCCCCTTATCTACTTACGATATTGAGAGGAAGGATTTTTTTTAAAACAAAGAAGGCTAAGAAGTTGACCTTATTATTATGTTTCAAAGACTAAAAAGTGAAGACTTTTGATTTGTAATTAAAATATTAAAATTGGTAACAACTAAAAAACACAATTGATATAGCTTGAAAAATAAAAAGCGGATGATGGAATTAGTTCAACGTAAAACAGTTTCCTCACCTGCCATTTTTCCGAATTTATTGCTTTCCGAATTATAAAGAAATCAGAATCTTCATTAATGTAAGATTTTTTTAAGTAAGAGTGACAAAAATCTCAGTGTGACTCTGGATATTTAAGTACTTACAGGAAAAACTGAAAATTATATCTAATAAGATCAATTTTATTATTTGATTATAATTTGAGAATAGCATGTTCCAAAAAAGGAATTCTTAATTTAGAATATTACTTTTGCCGTAACCAAAAATAGTATTTTAATAGAAAGATTAAAATACAATTGCTTTTATGATAATTATTCATTATTATGAATAATTATCATTATTATGAATATTAAATTTAAAAAAAATTCTTTTTGAGTTGAAAAATATCAATTTATCTTACAATTTTACATTAATTAATACGAAATATGTTTAGGCTACAATCAGAAACATATTTATCTATCAGATGATAAAAATAAATTTTACGGTATACATGTTTCATAGCTTTTTCTAAATTAATTAATACTTTTACTAGGTAAACATTTACTCTTTTTGTGCTGTATTATTATAGAAGAGACTTAAGTATCAAAAGAATTTGATTCCTTTAATTAATTCAGATTTTGTTTCTTTTTCATAGTTGAGGGAACTCACTGAAAGGCAAAAGCAAATTAACAGGCAGAAGGCTCTTAAGAAGGGTATTGACCCAGCGTAAGTTATGAAATTTTATACTTCAAATGTTTAGAATATATAAAGTACATTAAAAAAGCTTTAATTTTTATATTAATATATTTAGCTTCCAAATCTGGATATTCTAAGGTAGGTTAATATTGTTTTATGAACATTTTGCATTTTTATCAAGAATTACTATTATTTTTTTAATTTGAGAACTTAAAATGTTTTTATTAACTATTATGATTTTTAAGTATTAGAAATGCATTAATTCTATCATTTTAGGTTGTTTTTGTTATTCATTCTTACTTCAAATAATTTGCAAGAGAGGAAATATAGTAATATGAATGTTTAGTTTGTAATAATTTTTATTTTAAATTTCATTTGTATGTTTTGAGTAGAAAACAACAAAGTTATTACTGAAACTAAATAACAATTATTTTTATTCAAATTTTTTTAATCTGATCTGCTAGATAATGTGTAATTTGTCTCTTACAGGGAAGCTGAAGGAAAACACCCGGTAAGATTTATTTTCTATGCATTGAATTTTAGGGAAAAATACAATTAACTCGAAAGAAAACAAGAAGTTTAAATTAGTGTATATGTAGAAAGCGGAATTAAAAGCAACAATATAAAGTTTATTTTTGAGAAAATCAAATTAGAAATAATAGTCAAAAGTTAGTTATTTTAAATAAGTTATGAAAGTTTTAATTAATTTCTGTTATATTATTTAAATATTTAAATTTAGGATTCACTTCCCTTTTCCTGAATCTGAAAGTTTTAAAGCCAGTTTTAAATAAAATAAAGTAATATGTTTTTACACACTTTACAAATAGCTGTTATGTTTATGAATTCAATACGCATCAATATTAAAGTATTTAACTTTTACAGCAAAATAATATTATGTAAACTCCGTTTTCAAATAATAATCTGAGTGTCAAATATATAATATTTTTATTTTGTTATTTTATTGCAAAATAACAGTTCGGTTTTTAATCTCCAAAAATTCAATTGATGCTTCTATGGATGTTTATATTAAGTTTTAATCTTCATTTTGATCAACAAAATATAAAATATATCAACGAACCAATGGCAAAGAAGACTACATTTAATATAATAATTTCTTAGTTACTATGTTTAAAGATCTTGCAATTGTATAAAATAAAACTTTATGAAAAAAAACCTAAAATAAATTTCATTTTTTTATCATTATGGTCTTTAATAATCTAAATTGAATGAAAAATATATAAGTATCAAAATTATAGCAATACAATATTATTTAATCTGAATTAATTAAGAATACTGAAAGCTATTTAAGTTTTGAGTTTTGATTGTTTTAAAGAAATAGCAAAAGAAAAGAAAATAAATTTTTGAATTACTTCATAAAAATGCAAGATAAAATGATAAAACATTTGTATGGATATTTTATACGTCTTTATATGTAGATGTTAATCCCTAACTAAACATTTTCCCCAAATCCCTGTGATAATATTGCATCCCCCTCCCAAGTCTCTGTGTTATTCAAAAAAACAAGACATTTTTAGCCGAATTTTAATTGTATATGCAATTGAGTTTTTAAACAAAAATGAGTGAAATGAACAAAAATGAATTAAATTCTCTGGAATTTTTCATATTCACCATAAAAGACAATCAGATATTTCAGAAATTTTAAAGCCCATCATCTTTCAACTACGTGAATACATTTTTTTTTGAATAAATAAATTTTGTTGAATAAACTTATTTTTTTAATTGAAATAGTACTAAATATGTTTAATATTATATTTGGTGCAGTTTTGGCAAAAAAAAAAAGAGTTTTATGACAGTAAAAAAATAAATAAGTAAATAAAAAAATTAGACCCCTCCAAAAAAACATTATATTTTCTTCTTTTATAAATGTTAATAAAAATGTTTCTCAAATGTATGCTTCGTCCTTACAAACCTTTTCCTATATAACTTACATGTTTTTTTATATCTACCATGCTTATTACGCTCTAGATTGTAATTCTGATTAAATGAAAATATTCAGATCTTAAGACCATTATACAAGGTGTCCATAAAGTTAGTATGCAATTTTAAATGGAATAATGCTGCATGTATACATTATAAAAAGTGCCCGTAAGAACTTTAGAATAACTTATGTAGTTATTCCACTTTTGAAATATTAAAAAACATTTTCTTACGTTTTTTGAATCTCTGTCGGCTCATAAATTAAAAAAAAATTTATCGTTGACAGAATGCTTTTTTGCATTTTTCACCCACATGGATGTGAAATTTCTGCATGGTATTTGTTTTCGTACCCGTTAAAAAATATTTTTGAAAAAAAAAATTGATCGATTTTGAACCAATCAAACAGAGAAATAATGAAGGAATTTCAATATAAAAATTGATTAAATTCCAATTTAATTTTACACTTAGTGAAGACCTGGGATATAGTTTTAAAAAAACTACACTGAATTTCTAAAATTAAATATCCCTCCTCTCTAGAAATTAGTCAAAGTACCATTTTTTCCAATAAACTATTTTTTTCACATATACGTCCAGTCACAACTATCTGAAATTGCACACGAGCTTTCTGTGCACTCTGTATATCTCTATAAGGAAGTTGTAGTTCTTTTTAAGAGATACTTCCATTTATCCTTGCATTCCCTATTATCACATTGCCATTTAACCCATCCCTTTCTCCCTTCATTTTCCTTATGAAGCCGAAGATTTCTGTTGCCAGCAAATATGAGCGTCGTCTGGATCGCAGGACTTTTGCTCACAAGAAATCTTGGTTTGAGGAAGTAAGTTTATCTGTTTACTGTGCAAAGGGTCCTCATGACGGCATTGGAATTTGGTCGTATCCCGACAGAAGGTATTGGTTTTACTCTTTGACCAGGTTTCGATGGCTCTCATGACGTCCCTTTTTGTGTTTTGATTCAATATAACTAAATATGTTTCATTGTTTCATCGTAGCCAAAAATTCATGTTGCTAGCAAGTTTGAGCGTCGTGTTGACAGGAGGACATACCAAGACAAGAAATCCTTGTTTGATGGTGTATGTATAAGGAGTAGTTGTACCAATTGGTTGTTTTGTGCCTATCCCATTTATTTAGAGATAGCTTAGAGCTTATGCATTTTGTATCCCCCCTATATCTTGAAATTACCACCCCATCAAATTCCTTCCAATTGTTTTGTAATTTCCACCCTGTTTTTAAGTGGTGTTTCTCGATTAAGGATGTGATACCAATCGATTTTATTCAATCTTAAAATCTTTAAAAATAAATAAATTTTTGTTAAAAATATGAAATTTTAGAAGAAATTGTTTTCAAAATTATTTCTTTTATTTCAATTTTATGAAATAAAATACAATTTTATGTATTTAAATCTAATGCAAAAGGATGTTCCTTAACTTTTTAATTATTATATATTATTAGTATCAATCTATTTTTAACGAATTCCTAGTAAAGACATTAGTTTAGTTATCACTCATTGTAAAATTTAAAATTTAGGAAATTAATCGATTATATAAGTTAAATAAAAATAATGCATATATAGATTTTCATTAAACTATATAAAATAATTGATGACATATTGACAAGTTTTCCTAAAGTTTTTTTTATTTCCGAAATAAAATATAATAATTAAATGAGGTAACTTTTTTATTCATTAGAAATAATAATTTGGGAAAAAAAGGCGTCTTAAAATTTTAAATTTGAATTTTTGTTTTTAAGACGACTTTGAGCTGTAGATTGAAGTAAATTAATTTTTTTACAAACAACAGTCTGATAATAGGTATTTAAGTACAAAAAAAAAAGGGAAAATAAATAAGTCTTTGAAAAAGGAGAATTAAAAATGCTTCAACTGTTATAAGATTCTCAGAAATTTTTAATTAATCTAAAATAGCAAAAAGAATTTAAGATTAAAAAAGAAGCATATATTTAGTTGACTACGTTTTCAGAAGTATAAAAATTTGAAATATTTCATCAATTTAAGAATATTTTAATTTTATAAAATAACGATAAATATCGAAAGAAATAGAAATAAAATTAAAAAAAAAATCGTTACATTTCTTTTTAGAAACACCACATTAGAGTGTTTTGTTACCAGATTTAAATTCCTTATGTTTCCCCTTATACGTTTTATGACAATTAGTTACGAATTTTTCCCCAATGCACCATCACTATCGTCTTTAATTTTTTGAAGATGGATGAAAAAATATATTCATTTGTATATATGTATATACAGGTGTTTTGTGTACAGTGTTTTGTTTTTTGATAAATTTTTGAGTTAATGGATAAAATATTTTTGTGAAAGCAGAAATACAGAACATGGCTTGGAAATCTTTTCATATGTTTCGATATACGAGTTCGTAATATATTATTTCTAGTTTTTGCATTGAAACAGGTAAAATGTTAGCTTGCTTTTTATATTTTTTGCAACCTGTATTTTAGAAAAATAAGAATTTTTGTCTTTTTTAAAAAGTATTTTTGCAAATTTGGTGTTTTTTAGAACATTTTTAGAGATTTTTTTGTTCCTAAAAGGAATGTTATGGTTTTTTTATTTAATTTTTTGATAAAAATGTTTAAACTTAGAGAAAATAACTAAGAAAAGATTTTTGCAAATTTTGCATCCATCTAAATTTTAATTTTTTTAATATCCTATGCATTGTTTTTAAATTAAAATTTCTTTTTAAGATTATTTGCTCTTTTGCAATATGCATGTAAATTTATTATATAAATCATTTATACTTTAGATTCTGATTTACTTTTAATAATTTAAATTATTGCATGATAATCTAATCCTTTCTGCATGCATTTTTCCTTTTTAAAAATATGTATGTAATTTATATTCTTGTTGTGATTACTTGTATTTCCATACATACATTATTACATACAATACTTGTACAATCATACAAAGCATTAACCTAGAATTTGATACATCTGTTTTATATTCATTAAGAATAACGAATTGCATCAATTCAAAAGGTTTAAACGCATCAAATATATCACTTTTTAAGATAATACATTGAAGAAATATATTTTCAGAGTTCAAAAATAATTCAATTTAATAAATTTGGAAATGAAAATAGTTAATATCTTTTTAAAAAATAAGAATACATAAAAATTTTAATTATATTATATTAAATGGAAAATCTTTTTATGTATGAATTATCCTTTTAATAAATAAGAAAATTTTGTATTGCATCATACATCGACATATCAAGGTCTAATATTATTTTTATTTGAAACCGCTAATCGAAATTATTTTGATAAAAGTAGTGAATATTTATAATTTCTTAAACAGTACAGCTGATTAAGATAACTTAAATATTTTGGCATTGATTTTGCTTGAAATATTACTAATTTTTTATGATTCTGAAACCTGTTATCACACATGCTGTATGACCACACTGCATTTGAATCTCGTTACTATAGATTTTGTTAAGTTTGTTTCGAGTTCAACATCATTAATGTGTAACATTTTCATTTTATTGGACAATTCAAAAGCCATATTAGCATCAATATTAAAAAATTAATACGTAAAAACATAAAGTACTAGAAATAATGGTTTCACAAACATTGTATTAGTTATTAAGCGAAAATGTGTCTAGTGATAGAGGACTAGAATGTATTTGTATGTTGGCCATTAGAATAAAATGGACAGTTTTTCATACATAACAGAATATTAAGTTTTTAGATATTAATGAACAAGATATTGCCAAGAAAATTCTTGTTTTTAGAAGCATTTGGTAAATGTAATATAATTACAAATTCCTATTAGAACATGCAATTATATGTGGCTTATTTACCTTTGATATCCCTCAGGGTTTGGAAAAAACTATGAAGGATATTATGGAGAAGTCCTGGGCTGAGCGTATGAACTCCTTCAAGGAGAGGGGCCCCAAAACTCTCCCCAAGTGGGATCCTACAGCACCCAAAGTGAAGGAGGTCGTTGAACACAGAACATATGACGATGACGACTTGCTAGATCTTGAGCCACCATCCTTCGGCCTGCCTGAGCCTGAACCAATCAAGGCACCATCTCCACCTGCACAAGAGGAGGAGGAGGAAGAAGAGGAGGAGGAAGAAGAGGAAGAGGACGAGGAAGAAGAAGAAGAAGAAGAAGAGGAAGAAGAATAAATATATTTTTCATAAAGAAAACTATAACCTGATTTCCTGGGTAAGTTCTGATATGAATGATGTCTCTGTTTCTTTTATCAAAATTTATTTTATATATAGTTCCAAATGTAAATTGAAGAGTAGATTGTTTTATTCATTTCTGATCTTATCAAATTCCTTTTAGAGATCTGGATTACTTTTTTTCCCTCATATATCCCTACATCATGATATTTTTTCCATTCTTGAAATTCGGAGAATAATTATTTTGAACATGCTTATACTGCATATATCTTTGCTTTTAATAATATTAAGTAATTGTAAGAATTAATTTATCCATGTATCAATTTTAATTTTTCAAAACAAATAATTTATTTAATTTTTTTTTACGTTTTATAATTCGAATTTCCTTTTTTTAAATAAAATTTTTGATGCATTTCGAATATTTTAACACAATTTTATTTCAACAAAAGTAGCCGTGATTGCATACTTTTTCAAATGATTCAGAATAATGATTTTAATAATTTATAATATTTTGAAAAATTAATAATATAAAACTTTTAACATAAATTCTCCACTTTAAGGGTATTTTGTCATGAACCTTGTAATCATCATGAATTTGTAGAGTACTGAATTCAAGAATGAATGATTTCAAAACTAGGACCAGTTTGACGTAAAGATGACAGAGATATGTTGGCTCAGTATGCTTTATATCTACTATAATGGTACAAATTCAACTAAAGCATCGCATTTGAATTGTTGTATAACGAAGGAGAATGGTATTACCCTCAGTGTTTGAAGATTTTTTTGCGAGGTCCATTTGCGAATAACTTTTCTGATATTGGGGCTTTACTCATAATAAATTTAAAGCAGATAAAATCTAAAAGAAAGCATAGAATGAGTGAAATTATTCCCTTTAATGTAGTTTAAAACATCTTAAATTACTAGATGTGTACCTTTTCAGAGATAGGATATTTTGAAAGCAGTTTCAAAATTTTACAATACACAATATTATGTATAAAATGTTATTATATTAATGATTAATACTAACAGCTAGCTAATGTTAATCAATAAATATTTACTCGGTATTATATTCTTTAAAATGTAATTAAAAGGGCGAATTTTCAGGTGACTGAATATTTAACTGAAGAATACAATCAATTGAAATTAAACGTGATTTCAATATCATCAAAAGAAAAACAATATAACAAATTTTATTTACTGTTATAATATATAACAATAATGTAATAATAACATATAATATATGCCTTAATTTTTTATATATTTTTTTCAGAGTATCCTGGCAAATAGGTGTGAATAGATGTATTTTCTTAAAAAATCATGATTTTGCAGAAAACACGGACTAAAAAAATTCGTCATTTTCTAACGAAAGCACATGAAACTAAAGGAAAAGGCACGAAAATGTGAAAATCTGGATAATATATAGAAAAGGGAGCCAAGATGCTCAGTCATTCCTCAATTCCTCTTCGACTCTGTTTTCCATTCGCTTATATTATTCGCTGTAAATCAAAGGAAAAAAATGTAAAACAATCTGTAATTAAAATATATCTCTGTTCACTTTCTGTTTGTACTCTTCTATGACGGTTACTTTAACAGAGCATGCGCATTGTTAACGAAAATCTATTCATCTGTGGTGAATTGTATGCTTGTATGTATCTGTTAAATGTAATCTGATATTTATTAAAAGCCGCAATGTTTTACTCAATTTGAGTTTACACTTTTTGAGTTTATTCTTCTGTAGTACATAATTTTTTTGTTATAAAAGGTTTCTTCTTATCTGCAACCATGTATTAGTCATAACTTTTAAAAATAAAGCCAAGAACAACGTATTAGATGGCTTAGGGCAAAAGCTCTCTAAAGATATCTCAAAAAGAACAATCTGATAGATCTATTGATAACATTAAAGAATGCGTTTGTCGACTCTTTACATGAATGACAAAGAGCAACCAAATTCTACGCAAATATATTTGAAATGTGTAGATATGCATCTCGAAGTGATATTATTTTATTTTACTTAATTAAAATTACACAAATTTTTGCTGCTCCACGAAAACTTCCGAAAAGTTATTGCACGAAACAAGACCTAACAACATTTTTAAAACTAAACAAAATCTCTTCTTATTGTTATTAATTTAATTATTGTTAATTGTCCTTCAATTTTAAAATTTGTAAAAATTATTTTTCTGCATAATTTTTTACAACAGATCGTAATGGAGTTTGACACGCTTTCATTTTTTCATCAAATATTTAATCACTGAAAGATTCTGCTAATCATCTGTAAAGTGTATATAAAGAAGGAAAAAGTAAAATAGTATCACTGCAGAAAACAATAAGGAAATAAAATACAAACGAATATACATATATAAGGTTACTGAACGAAACACAGTTTTAATGCCTAGCATCAAGATTTGATGCTTAACGAATATTTTGTCTCTATAAACATAAGTTGAGTTAATATAATCATAAATGTTCCGCATAAAGTACTGAATTAAAGTTTAGCACAGATAATATTCCTAGTGAATTAACTTATTGGTAATTAATAACTTAGGTTAGATAACAACATGATAAGTTAAATAATAACATTTACGCAACTAATTTTTATATGAAAGTATTTACGATTGCTTACCCTTTAATATCGGCTTGGTTTAGTTTAGTTTAGTTTAATTAGTTATATTATCGTTCCGTTTAAAGCAACACGAAGGCTATTTTGGGACGGACCTCGTAATTTTGAACCACGGTCAGATGACGAGGACGACACCTGAAGTGGCAACCCCCTCTCCACACCACGCCACACCAGCGGGAGGACGTTGGGCCTGACAGATTTAACGTGCAAGAGACCCCCTCACACGATGGATCTTCGGTTGAATCGAGTCTCGAACCTGAAACCCTCCGGTTCCGAAGCCGAGACTTTACCACCAGGCCACCGCGGCCTTAATATCGGCTTGGGGTTGCTTCGCTAGTCTCACATTTATTTGCTTTTCCTTATTTAGCACCTCCTTACTTTTTATACAGCTTAATTAACTTGAAATCCAGAGTTAATTATTTCTTTTTATATTCATCCTTAAATTATTCGATTATTTTCTTATAGTAAATTGTAACTGATTTCCAGCGCATTATGGTAATTTCAGGATAATTGATAAAAGACATATAAAACGAACAATGTCATTTCTTACGTTCGTGTTGATGATTATTTCCTTTGTTGTATTGGGATATACAGTACTTCATTGTCATTGAGTTCTATGGGTGCAGTTTCTAATGAAAATCGCCATTCTATTTTTAATTTTTTTTTTCAAATTAGAGCTATAAATTTTCTGTTATAGGTAAATGCTGTCCAATACGGCTCAAAATTTAAAGACTATTACTAAAAATTGAAATCATAAAAAATAGCAAAATCATATAATGTATAGCTATAAACGTCACCTCGATGAGCAAAATAATACATGAAAATTCAAAAACGATAGAGAAATAATTATTGTAAACTGTTTACTGAATTATATCTTAAGAAAATACGTGCGCGTGTTCAGCTTCCATATAAATCAAACTTCAACAAAACTGAAAATCGAAGCATTCTAAAGTACACCAAACTGAATAATACTCAGTAAAGAATATACATTCACATTACTGGCTAAAAAAGAGTAATTTCTTTTTCCAATCATACATTTTTGCAACAATAAAAAGACTGCATAATCAGATCCATATAACAATGTTATACATATTACTTAAGAAGTTTTTTTTTGTATTGTATTCTGATCTTAGAATAAACCATTCAAAGAAATAAAGAATATATCGTAAGGTCATTTACAAATTTTAAGGACATTAAAAATATATTGAAAAAGCTCATTTTGCAATAGAACATAGAATCAGCAATGCAATAATAAAGAGTGCAACAGAGAATCAGCGTCGGTGAATTATGTCAGAAAAAGATACATCAGATAAAATGTGCTACATAGATTCAATGGAATATAAATTAACAGCAGTATGTCATAGCAAACACGATACTGGCAAGTAGGATGCAATATTAAAAATAAACATTTGGATACTAAGTATATTTAAAGATACATTTTTTTTACGTGTTCAGCATGCTTTTATTCATTTAACTGAATTAATCCGTTTATACTCCTTAAATCTGCAATCTATATTGATAGAGATATAATTTATATTGAGTTTTATAAATCTACATATTTTATCTTTTTTTTTAAACTTTTTCTTTAAAAAACTAATAAAAAGGTCTACGTAGCAGTTCCTATTTTGCTGTAATGGTTTCTTTTTTCGATTACAAAAATAATATTTTTCTACATGCCTTACTTATACCTACGGTTTATAAATTACCTTTCGACATTCAGCATTGTATAAATCTTTGGAAAACCACTCGTATGATATTTATCTTTTAAGTAGCAGAAACTATCCACCAGTTCGGATCTCCTGCTAACATGAACTGCTATAAAGGTTCTCAGAAGAATAAATCCTATGGGTTTGTGTCCAGACAGATCATCATTCCTTGGTTGCAACTTTTCATTAAAAATAAATAAATATGATTTTAAAAAAAGAGTTGTTAATCCTATCTTACTTACCAGATATTTCAATCTACATGGATTGCAGATTGTTTTCTTAAAGACTGTAAGCCTGACAAACATAAATATACAGTATTCAACGCTTTCACGCCTGTTGAGTATTAAGAAAAAAAAGATGCTCTACCATAATACGTTGCTATACATATGTTGCTTCGATTCCTCCTTTTCTAATAATCCATAATAGTAAAAAGAAAAGAGTAGCAAAGAAAGTAAAAGAAATGCTCCTGACCCAATATCTTATCCTTTGTCTCAACTTCGATCACAGAAGAGAGCAACTTTCAGGAGTCGAGATCTATCAGTACAACATCAAAGTTGGAAACTAAGCCCTTTTCGGTGGCTATAGGTTTTACTATCCAACTTATTTATTGATTGATTGATTTTTCAAGCAAAAAATAAGATATTGTGCGATAGTATGTTTATTTTTTACCAGTTTAAGTAGACTCTTGTGGTAGATTTTGCACTAATACGGTTCATTCATCTTCATACTCCTTTTTCCGTTGCAAGAGTTTGCAGATACTGATATATTTCATATATTCCAATTTGGAATTTATGAATATCCAATCATACCCAGAACCTATTTTCCGATTACCTATTTTGTAAGAAAATGAAAAATATGAAGATAAATTATATTTAGCTATGAAAATGTAATTGAAAATAGATATGACAGCTAGAGAGTTATCTGCAGCAATTAAGTAGAAAGAAGTATAAGTTCCCAGCGGTTATAGGATTGTCCGTCAGAACTTTTTAAGTCGCCTTCCTCCAAGATTTAGGTGATTTAGGTGTAATCAAGACTGCAGATTTTAGGCTTGTTTAAAAGTGTGAATTTAAACTTTTCTTATTTAATTAGGATAATTCTGTATTATACAATGTTACCATTTTTTAAAAAGTTAGTTACCAGCAATGAGATCAAAATAATGCATTTGACATAATATTTAAAAATATGTCCGGCACTTTCATTTTTTGTAATAATACCACCACATCTGACTTAAAATTCATTAGTAAGCCTAGGAAAATGAAATTTTAAACGCCATTCTGGATCGAGAAAGCAGAATACTCGGCTCATCTAAAAAAGCAGAAATATCATGGTTATTTCATGGTTAATTTCATGGTTATAATGGAATGTAGCAAATTTGTTTATAAAATAAATTTGTAAATAAGTAAATAACATTATCAAAAATTGTCAAGAAAAAAAAATTTCAAAAGAAAATGGGGATTTTCGAATAAAAGGAAAATTGGCATACAAATAAAAAAGTATATCATAGAAGTTGACTGCCAGAATATAAATGATATTAGCTGTTTCACTTGTTAGAATACATCGATATTATATCAAAAATGTCCCGGGAAGTCAATAGTATGTTAAACGTGGTTGATTAAGTTTTATTTATCAATATGAATTTTAATCTCCATTAAAAATATACAGAGTAGATTACAGAGGGAGATACAGTACTGCCTGATTTGTAATGTGAAATCATCAAAAATGTTTCAATCAGCGGGTGAATATTTCTCCCTCTGGTGTGGCATGGAAACTTGGAGAGAGGATGCCAGATCAAATGTCGGACTCGTCTTCTGACTGCTGTTCCAGATTATGAGATCTGTTCCAAAATAATTCAGAGCTGCGTTAAAACGGGACGTTAATATAATTACATTAAACAAAAAAATAAAATCAATCAACTGAAGTATTCTCCACCAAACTTTTATGCATACGCTGTACTAAATGTACTTAAGTATTATCAAGATTATGCCATTGGTGAAAATAAGAAACCCTAACTTGGCGATTTTTTGGTGATTAACCACCACATAAAAATAAATGAAAACCATTTTTTACACCTTTTTCCCCTACTGATTAAAATCAAATTTTCCAAAGAACTATAATTGAAGTCCCAAACTTACGTGTCGAATTTCATATGGTTTAGTTTACAAGTTTTGGAGTTATTACATTTACATACTTCTGAAAGTACAGTAAAAATGGTAGCAAAACCATAGAAAGATTTCGTTCCCTTTTTGATTGGATCTACACTTTAGATGCTTAATTTTTGTACCAAATTTTATCCTTTCATTTTATAGTTACCCTGTCAATTTACACTTGGACAAAAGAGCAAACAAAATTTCTTTGAATAAATTTTGCTCAAAACTTGATAGAAATCATCAACTTTTCAACACAGGCTATATGCTAATTAATTTGAGTTATATTGCTCATAGATGGATAGACTGATACAAAGCCAAAAATTATTTTTCATACTAAAAGACGTATCAAACGTGGAAATCCATCCATATTTCAAGATCGAACGTTTTTGATAATTACAATATATATATATATATATATATATATATATATATATATCGTGGTCAAGAATATGAAAAAGTACTAAAAATCATAGTCCATGATGTTTATAAAAGTTTCAGCTGATGTCTTTGTAATTCCTTTCAAGTTACTATTAAATATTTAATGTATGTGAACGCTCTTTTATTTTTTCCCCTTAACAGCTCCTTATCTTAATTGATCATTATTTTCGATGAATCTAAAAGTAGATCTACGGAAACGGCTATGAAAATTTCTCGGAAAGTAACTAGTAATTGGCAATCTCTGCTGATACTGCTACGTTCAGTGGTGGCGGGGTGGTCGGCTGTAAGCAAGAAGAAGAAGTAATTGGCAATCAACTTGTTAAAAACTTAATTTAGGATTTCTTGTTGAAATGGATTTAAATTAAAGGGGCAATCATACAGCTTAAAAAATTTGTAATACAAATAATTCTTATCTCTTAAAAAACTTTAGATTATACAACGCTTTTTGAATTGGTTATTTTATTTTAATTCCATATATCATCGAGTTTTATATAGACATTTTTATTAATTGTAATTTAATGCTCCAGTTTCTAGAATCTGTAGAGGCTTGATAGAATGGGCACGGATTCGAGATCAGAGGGTTCTAAATGCAGAATCCAGTTTCATCGAAGAACTGCAAAATATTGTCCCACTGTTGTGAAATCGATGATGAGGAACTGGGTGTAATCTCAGGATCGTCTTTGTTAACTGACCACTCCCTGAAATGGTGAGGTTTGTCTCAAAATAATTCTCATGTTAAAGTGGGGTGCAGATATCAAAAATCCATTATTCATTCAACAATTAAACAATTAATTCCTTCGGTTTATAAAAATTTAAGTAGCGGTGACAAAAAATTTATATAATTCATTACGAAAAGTTAGATTTCAGTGAATACAGTTATCTAGTAAGTCATTTATAAGGTAAAAAGAAACCTCTGGAAAATTATGTTTCGAAAATTTAATGCATCTCTAAATTATAGATTATTCCTGAAACTGAAAATAATTTTTTAAAATTATATTTGCTTCCTCGCTTATTAGGAAAGAACACCGTTTTCAAAATAGTTATCAAGGATTCATGGACTACTCTTCCCCCTAAGAGGTAATACTCTATATTGAAATATGACCAACGCAGCTACATCATCATTAAAATATTCACCGAGAAAGAATAACCTGTTACTTTTTTATTGATGTTTGATGCATGCTCTTGAGATGTGAGGGGAAAGAATAATTTGCAAATAAAATACTATAAGTGGGTGATACAAAAGAAATATTTCTATCTTGTCAAAGCACTTGGATTAAACATTTGAGGGATGGTGGGACCCATTTTATAACTTACTTTCGATTTTTTAAATAATAAAATTCTTCTTATTTTCTTCCTTATGAGAATTATTTTATCGGATATTAGATATCTTCTTATAATTAAAATATTTAATGGTTTTAAAGAGAATTTTAAATTTATATATATATATATTTAGACCAAGAAATACTTCATTTGTAAAGAATAAAAATGGGCTTATGAATAAATATATGTTCAAAAGAAGTTTTTAAGATGCAATGAATATATTCAAAAATATTTCAATTTTCAAAAACACAATTTTCTTTGTAATTATTGAAATCGAAATGGTAAAATAAATTTGTCTCACAGCCCTTCAAAGGCCTGTCGATAGAGGGCAGCACGTTAATTTTTGGATAAGTTGTTTCTAGTTTTCATTAAATAATACAGCAATTAATTTAAATTGGTATATTTATATAAATTTTAATGTATATTCTATAAATTCTTACTAATTAATATATAAATCTATAATAAAAGTATATAGAAAATAAAATTATTATAAAAGTTAATGTATTAAAATGCACAGCTTATGATTTTGTGCTTCTCAACAATAATTTTTGGAACAAATTCTTATATGGTCTGTAAAGTGAAGCCATTCAGTTGTTATTGGTACCAGAACTTACGCAAAAATGATAAACATCGCTATTGCAGTGGAAACAGCTACAAGAGACGCAGATGAATTGAATAAAAGTTATTCTAAAACTTTCTATAAATTAAACTATCAGAAATCTACAAAAGGTTTTTGTGGAATTTCAGGTCATTTTCAATCTCATCAAAACATCAAACAGGATGAAATGAAAGCAAGTACTTAAATAGAGTCATTTATGATACATTTTGCTGTGTTTCCCAATACAATTTGAAAAAATGTAAGTTTAATGAACGTACTGAGTTTAATTTCAAACTAAAATGAAAAAAAAAATGAGTCAAGTAACTGGTGAAATTGTAACCTATACAGTTGGCATCGAAGAAGAAAAAAAAATAAAATAACGTTAAATTTTTTTTATTAATGATAAAGCAGCAAAACTGCAATTAGATACTGATGCATGCATTTCGATAACTCTGTTGAAAAATTTTTGTAAATATATCTTTTTTGACAAAATTTAACACAGCAATATAATTTTAAAAGCATTTGAAGGTGAGAGAATTAAAAAAGTATATGAAAATTTTATGAAAGTAAAATACAATGATTAGATAAAAATCAGGAGAATTTATCTTTGTAATAACAAATTAGTTTCTTTATTTGGTGTTCGTTAGGTACACGATTTCCATTTTCACGGGTATGAAATGAAAAGTAATGAAATAGAATCTGCAAATAAAAGATGAACAAAAATATTTGGAACTGAATCACTTTGAATATCTATATGAATTTCCTGATATTTTTAAAGATGTTATAAGTAAAATTAAAGGTATTAAAGAGAGACTGCATGTTAAGGAAACCTGCCATCCTAAATTTACTTGTAGATTGCCGTGTTACTCACATTCACATGATAGCAAAAGTCCTCAGTAAATATAGAATATGATGCAAGTAGGACAAGCCTATATTTTATATACCTTTGTTTTAACACTTTGCTTAGCACGTGAATCACATGCGATTCAAACATACTATCTAATTAAATCTCTTTTCAAATATAATCAAAAGAGCTTAAATAAGTAAGCATCTTATTGGATTGTGGTTTGAATCACAGGCATCAATCATGGCAGCGAACGTGTTAACAAATTAATTATAGTCAAATTCATAAAGAGATTCTTTCAGTTATTTGGGTAATTAAACGTTTTTATCAGCATTTATTAAATTATTGACAGAAAATAAACTACTGGTTCAAATATTTGGACTTAAGCGAGTATTATCTGTTAGCTTCAACTAGGTTATTGCATTATGCGAAATTTTCTAAGTAAAATTAACTTTGATATCGCAAAATACTTCATTTCAAAACAAGCAAAATACATATGAAAATGCATATGCCTGTAAAATAATGGTTGGGATTATGGAATCTTAGATCTTAGCTTTCCCTACCCTTTTTAAATGCACACATTTTATAATTTTAATTAAATCTTAAAATTTTAATGTTGATAAAAAGGCATCAACTTAAAAACTTCTGTACAGTATTTCAGCTATTTATATTTCGTCTATTTATATTTATTTATATTTTTCAGCTATTTATATTTAATAGTTCAGAAATTCGTCGAATTCTGCCATTTACATTCTTTTTTTAAATGTTCCCATAGTTTAATGTATATTTTAGATGTGAGAAAAATATCATCAAAATTAAACAGAAAATAAAATGGAAATTTGGATATCGATTTAGTTCTATATTTACGTATCAGAGCTGCTAATCAATACTTTCTTTTAAAAATTAATTATAAGATAGAAAACAAAGAAGAATAGAATAATGGACTCAACAAACATTTGAAGTTAATTTTTTTTAATGAAACTATTTTTATTTTCAACATGTTAGGAAGGCTGAGAAAAATAAGAGCTAGATTAGGAAAAATAAGAGTTTGAGAAAATCCACTATTAACAAAACAATTCTGAAACGGATTTTTTAGGAAATGCTGTTTCAACGAAATAACTTTGTAAAAATTCGAACGAATTTATGAATTTATTTTATTTAAAGAATTTTAAAATGAAGAAATAAAAATTATAGTAAAGTAGAAGATAATATTTCCATTAAAATTTTGAAAGTACTCTAGAAATTTTATTAAAGCATCAACCTTCGTATATTTATTTAACATTTTATTAGGAAGTTTATCTTCTTTAAATTGTAAATTATTTTTATAAAGAATTATAAAAGATAATAATTACATTTATAAGAATAATCTTAAAATATTTTAGGAAGAATAAATTAAACCAGGGGGAATAGTATCTCTAAAATTTTCTTGCATATATCCTAAAAAAAGGGTATTATTCTGACTGGTCTTGTATAAAAAGTGTTTGTTTTTAGAAAGGCTGTGAACTCCACGATTGCTCAGATTTTTATTTTTAATCTCACATATGAGTGTTTTGTGCTTCTTACTATGATAAAAAACATCGAATATGAATTTTGGATATCTTTTTTCATCAATTAAAATTAAAATTTGATATAAGATTACAATTTTGTAACATAATTATATGCGAAATTTCACCATTAAAATCGTTATATTTTTGAGTTATTGCGTTTATAGACAAGAAAATCACTTATTAATAGACTGGCCAGTCGTTTAAGAAGTAGGTTCAAAGTTTAAAAAATATCTACCTTTTAGATAATAAAACTACATCTAATTTAATTCACTTAGATCTTTACAGTTTGTTGTTATCAGTTAATTTTTTCTTCGAAAAACATGTAAAATTTTTATAATTTGACGGATATCTATAAATTTAGTGTCAAAAACACATACAAAATTTGAGCAATTTTGATTAAAGCGTTCTTTAGTCAAACAGACAGACAGACAGAATTCCTAAAAAGGTGTTTTTTCTGCTTTCTAGAGATCTGAAATGTGGAGACATTTGTCGAAATCTCATCAATCAATATTTTCAACGATTACTACACTCCTTTTTCACTTAAAAAACATATTATTAGAAATATATAATCAGAAATATACAATAAAAAATGTAACCGGAAAAATATCCAGATTTGAGTCACCCTTTGTAAGCACATTTATGAGACTAAATTTCAACTGTCAACGCGTTTTCCTTAGAAAGGATAGGCCTTCATACACCCATAATTAAGTATACATAACTGTCTGCACGAACTATCGTGTACCATTACTACTTTGTAACTACTCTCTGTAGTAATGGTAACCCAGTGACCTTTGTGATGCTTCGGCTTCGCAAGTGACGTCATCAGACTGATTCTTAGCCGTCTCGATCGATCTAGCTGCCGGAACAGACGCGAAGGATTCTACCCACAGTGCATCCCGAGACGGAGAAAGGGTTACACCGGAGGAATTCCACCAAAGCGCCAATTTGGCGTTGATGCTCCAAATAGGAAGCCAAACTAAGGGTTTTGATATGATGAGTCATCGATGATGAAATTTATTTTGAATAGCACTTCTTATTTGTAAAATAAGATTCCATAAAAATATGTTATAGATGTTTGAAATTACCTTTACAATCCTTAAAAGAGTAATGTACCTAAATTTCAAGATTCAAAATCATAGATAGCGCTTTTTTATTTTTTTCGTCTGCCAAGTATATCGAGATTAAGTATCGTAATATTTTTAAAAAAATCGAACTGATGATTTTGACGAATTTTCATGTTTAAGATCTCGCTCTGTTCAAAAAAAAAAAAAAAATCTTAATTTTGGAATAATATGTATCTGTTCATTTTGTTTATTTATCTCTCTGTGAGAATAATTATATAATACTTTTAGCTAGACAAGTGAATTTTGGTATGTAGGTTTTACACCAAATTTATAAATTACTGCCGAATTTTGAACGAAATCCATATCTTGGAAATATGTTGTCCTTATTCGAGTGAACACAATAATTACAAAACGTGAAGTTCGGCAGAGAAATAAAAATAATTATGTCAGAAACAGCCCCGACTCCTCCGTTTTATGACCCCTTAATTGTCAATCCTCTCAAACAACATAAAAAAATCCAAATATTGTTATTTAAAGGCATGCGCTCGAGTTTGTTTTGATTTAAAAAAATAGGAGTCATACTGAAGGGTTATAATAAGAAAAAAAAAATGCTTTGAGTTTTGTTTTTTCAAACTCAGGAGGTTTAAAGCACCTTCATCAAAATCTAGATACTGAATTTTGTGAGAGTTTCAGTTCCTTCTTTTAGTTTAATTTGCGTACGAGAAAGTACAGATATCAAGTTCAATATTTATTATAAAGCGAAAAATCAAGTACCTCCCCCTTCTTTCAAAACTTACCTAAGTATGGAGAGAATTTAAATTATACTGAAAAAGCTGGGCTATTCCCTCTTTTAAATCTCACATTTGGGAAGTAAAATACCTTCTTTGTTTTCTACATCTATTAGAAGTTACGTACAAAAATATCAATCGGAATTTGAAAATTATATTAAGGATTCCTAATTTACCATGTAAAAAATATTTTGAAAATTTTAAAGTTAAATTCCTTTTTATTTCATACAAATAAATGTTCTATGTTCTTCCCGCCTCATTTTTTTATTAAACATATGCCTCATAATTAAGCAATTATTGCCACGGTGAAAAAGAACTGACATTTTCTAACCGAAAACTAATTACAATTTAAGAATTTAAATCACTTTATTTCAGTTATATATAATCCAAATCAAATAATTGAATTGCTTGTCCTATACTATTGTTAACATATCTAATCATTAAAACGTTCAATTATTACATATTTAATCCTTATTGAATTCATCATTTTCATTGATCCATGATGACTTTAACATAACTCTTACCAAGACTGTGTGTGAAATAGCAACTGTATTTTAAAAATGGCTTATCTACTCTATATAGTTGGGTATATTAAATTTTAATCAAATAATTAAAAAAATAATAAATATTATTATATTCTAAGAAACATTTTTTGTTCAAAGAATATATGATTATATCTTTTTATAAATTTGCTGTCTCATAATATATTTTAAAGCCTTTTTTTTCCTGCTTGATATATTTCAAGATATTATGAGAAAATATGAGCTAAACGTTATTATTAATGATTTTTCAGAAATTGGACAGGAAACCATGCTCCAATTTTAAGAGCTATTTTAGAATTGTCCATATCATTAATTCCATTTGGCTAAGCCCCAAATTTATTGCGCCCAAGTAATTCTGGCAACGAGAAATTATTGATTTACATTATATGCTATATATTAAATAGTTCGCCAAAAAAAATTGTCGAACTTCTCAGCTTTCAAAACAAGCAAAGAACCCTGATAAATTTATATTCACTAATCTAATAATAGAAGAAGAAAACGTTACAGTAGAATTTCGACTTATCATTATTACTGCTGTAGAATATATTTGCAATATTAAAAAAAAACAGGAAATTCAAAATCATGCTATAGATATAAAGAAATGTGCTAAAATTGCCTAAAATGTAATAAATAAATATTATTATTTATTCTATAGAAATATTAACGTATAATATCTGTAATTACTACTTATGGCTGTCTTGTATAGTAGCAATGATTACAACAAAGTAAGTATCGATTTTGGAAGTAAATAGCCAATTAAATAATTGCTAAATATCACAAAGCAATTACTCTTTGTGCAAAAAAGTTTTATTTTATCTATTAGAAAATCTTTATTTGGCTTATTATTGCATCGATCACTTAATCGCCAACTTTTCTCAAGTTGTTGTATTATGAAATAACAAGCCAAAATGTCGCTCTGAAAATCTGATTACTGTAAGACTTGAAATGAGGATTTCTTTCTTCCTGAATCAAATGATGATGCCTTTTAAGCTATTTCTTTTAAGGCATTTGAAACGTATTTTGCTGTAACGCATTATCTTTTCCTAAATTGTGTGAAATTTATTCTTTTAAATTGAGCTGCACCAATTGATTAAATTGACTGTTGTTGTTATTATTGTTATTATTGTCACTTTAAAAGTCCACTAACAGATCTGGAGGTGATTTAAGCCGAATGCGTGTCTCTTGTTTTTTCAGTGGCGCCAACTAGGACCAAGAATACAACTTCGCTACTTAATGCGTCACATTCGCTTGCACAACCCCTTTTCACAGGGGGGTGGGCATTCACACTTCTCACAGATAGAACACAGAATATAAACCATGACCGAAAAAGGGTTCGAACCCGGGACGCCCAGATCACGGGATAGACGCTCTACCTCTATACCAGGAGGCTGGAAAATTTGATTGTCTTTTGATTAATATTCCTGAATTGCATTTAATTTTATTTTAATAACATGCTTAAAATTTTAATGGTAATGGTAGATGATAATATGTATGGTGAATTGGCTCATTGACTGATTGCTGCCGGGAGAAAACTGCTAATTCCATATCTGACAAGTGTTAAGAGAGAAGGATAACTTTTCCGATCCGCCGAGAGGCACACGGAAAAATATGAATAACTGGTCTAACTCAACAGCACCACTGGTAGGTATTGTGGTCAAGTCCCGAATTAAAATACCGGCCGAGGTACAACCCTTCCCTTGGGAAGTACGTCCCTTCATCGATGGGAGAGCCACGCCCCTTTTTTGTTTACCTACCAAGGCGGCGAAAACCAACCACCCTGCCGGAAGCTTCTCATTCTCAATTATAAGGAGCACCCCCGGAGGTGGAGTGTGTTGTGAGGGAAAGTCATATCACTGACTTTCCGACCCACAAGAAGCCCCATGGATAATAAATACTGAACGACCGGACCATCGCAACAATAATGCTGGTGGAGACTATGGTTAAGTACCTAAAGGCCATCACCGACTACGGTACAGCCCTTCCCTAAGGAAGTATATCTCGACATTGATGGGAGGAACCCTACCTTTTTTTGAACTTTTCAGGGTGGCTGTGTTATGAGGAAACGAAAAAAAAAAACAATTTTTCTATAATTATCAAAACATTTGTGAAAGAAAAAAAATTTATATGGTTTGACGATAATCTATTGTAATAAGGTGCAATTTTCAAGTCTCTTTCTGTGCTTAGTAAGATTTTAAAGATAAATTTATCCGTTATTTAACAGAACAATAATAAATATTAATAATATTATTGTACTTTTGTTTTGTAGATTACTTTTTCAAATATTTATTTTTCTTGTCATATTTCCTATGCCTTCAGTAGTTTTTTATAATAAATTTAAACATATTGCCATTATTTAAAATATTGCTTATATTTAAAAAGAGCATAGATTTTTTAAAGCTCCTTGCTAGCTCTGAACTGATATGAATAATTTTATAAATAAAGAAACTTTGACAGTTAGTGCTCTGGTGGTTTTCGTATATTGGTGAGCAAGAATAATTCCGAAACAAATTTTAATAAAATAAATTTCATTAAATTTTACAAGGAATTAATTACATTTCTTTTTCCCTATTAATAATTACTGGAAAAGGAAAATAAGTTGCGTTGCTGCTTCACTTAGATGGAGTGAACAGGTGAAAAAAATATTTTGTTTGAAAATTATCAAAGAGAAATTTTTCAAGAATATTTAGTGATAGAATATTACAGATTTTTAAGATAGGAAATTAAAATATTAGCATGTTTGCTGACGTAAATGCTACAGAAATCATGACTCTCTGAAAGTAACATTATGTACATAGTGACAGTGAAGATTTTAGGGAGATTGGGGCTAGTTTAAGTAGTTGAGAGGGAGCCACGTAGAGATGGATCAGGCTGAAAACGATTGTACAAGTGGCAGCAATAGAGAGGAAGTCTTTTTATAAGCAGGGTCCTTTTAATTCAATCGTTTGACTTGTGCAAATATTTTTCAAAGAAATAGAATGATTTTCTGCAGAATAGTATATCTGCTCCATTATTTATGAAATATTATGAAGAAAAATTAATTTATAATTATTTACGTATAACTTAATTACGTATAACTTATACTAATATTATTACGTATATACTATGAAACATTAAAGTGCCTAGCTTTTAATCTACTTTATTCACAATTATTTTGTCAAATATCTAATCAACAATGATCTTCCATTAATTTTTTGATAGTTCATGATGGAATTTTTCGTGTTGGGCGAAGACTGCCTTTTTTAAATTTCGATGACCCATAAGGAAAGACGAAAGTAATAATCAAAATGAATTTATCAATGATTATCTATTAATATGATCATTTCTCGAAAAAATTACCATAAAGATTCAAGTATTAGTGCGATCATTGGATTATTAATTTAGGTACCCTCTTCAAATAACATTGTCATATGTGATATGAAATGAACCTAAAGGTTCCCTTGCATCTCTTGATTAGTCTGGAAATTTTGGTATCTTAGAAAACCCTTACATTTCAGTAATAGATAAATACCTCCGTCTCAAAGCCCTGTTCTCAATCAAAGATACTTGACTTCAAAACAATATTGTTCACCGAAAATAATGAAGCCATTCGATAGAAATGTCGGTTGCTAGAATCCCATGCAAAGATATGATTGACCAACATGAGAAATTGTTTTTTCGAAAAGTAAATATTTAGAGATTCGTACCCTAATATTCTTTTTTTAAAGGAAAGTGAAAGAATTTTCAGATGGATGAGAATTTTTAAATGATCTTTAAAGTCACCATTGCATCATTCGCAAGAAAGTTCTCCAAAAAGATGGTAAGAAATATGGTGCACCGCTATGAAAAATGCATGTATCTTCATGTTTCTTATGTCAAAAAATAGCCACGTTCACTCATAATTTTTTTTTACTATTTGGTTTTACTCTCTACTCATCCATACAATTAGTTGGAGCTCCAATAGTAGAATCTTGGTTCATTTAGGCTTTCTCTACCATTTCTATAAAATTAAGTTTTTCTTTCATTGCAAAATTTTTGGAGAAGAATGTTTAAATGAATGACTAAACAAGAAGAATGAGATCCACAGTTAAAGAAAATCTTAAGGCTACTCTCCTAACGAAATTTGCATAGTAATCACAAAGAGTGCTTTTACAGTATTTATATCGAAAATCTACTAACAAATGGTCTCAATTTTAGAATTATGATTGATAGACCCATACCACAATTGCAGACGAAGATCTGTTATCGAAATTATAGCTCTCCCCTTCAGCAGTAGTAGATAAACAACCGTTCTAGTGAAAACTCAGAGACGAAAATGAAGATTGAGTCTTGAAGTTCATTAGCAACTAGTTCATGGACTTCTAATCCATCCCCGGAGGCCCATCCTGTCATTGAAGTGGACGAAATTGGAATCCACATCATCACGTATCCATAATGGAAGTGAGAATAAGTAACTATGGAAGGAGAGCTTTTCACCCTGCTGATAAAGTAAATGATTCACTTCTTTGTTTTCCATTTTGTATGCTAAGATAAAGCTTTATTTTTATTCAAAAAATGCTTAAAAATCTAAATAACTTTGCACGCATACATCATTATGAATCTTACCACAACAAAATATAGTTTCTCCCAAAAACTTCTAAATATAAATGTTTGTTTCATAAGCCAGAAATATTAAAAATACCTACTCCTCCTATTTTACTCTAACATACAAAATTATGCCCATTAACAATCATTCAATTATACTCTTATTGTTGTGAAACTATTATGTACTTTAAAACAACAGCTAACTGCTGTCTAAAGTATTTTCAGTTTTTTTTATTCCTGTTGTTAGTACACACAAATTAAAAATTCAAATTAATTCAAAGCAAGCAGCAAGTTTGCTAAATAGTATGTAAACAATGATACATTCTATCCACCAATTAATTGTTTCTGCCATTATTTAGTAGTGAAGACTTAACTAAAATATTTCAAAAATATATTCTAATTGAGAAGCTTTTGGAATAAACATGATTTATTGTAAAAATACTCGATACATATATCCAACTGAGACTCTATATGAAATAAATAGGATTCATTGTAACATCCAAATCATAGCATATCACCAAATTTAAATACATTTAATGATGTTTTAACTTTATAAAACATTTTCATGAATAATCATGAATTTCTAATTTGATGTGCGACTATTCATAGCCTTTACTATTTTCCAATTCCTCGAAAGTTAGAATCAATTTATTATAAAGTAATATTAATTCATAGTATCAATTAGTATCAATTTATATTAAAGCATTTATATAGTGAATATTTCAAATGAAACAGAGTAGATTATATGGATAAAATATCTATCTCATCATTACACTGAGGTAATAATAAGAGAGAGTAGATAGGAATATATGTTTAATTGATAGGAATAAATGTTGTTAATGAATAAATATCTAGTATTTATTCATTAATTTAAATGCGATGAATTTTGTTAAGATTTAGGAAAAATAATCGAACGATCATTTTGAATATAATTAAAATCGAAAGAATTGTGTAATGAAACTGTAAAAGAAGCATTTGAGCTGAAAAAATTGATAATTTATTCAAGATAGTTGAATTTTCGCCATAATATTTTACTGATTTATACAACTTTTGTTAATTTAAATCAGTTTTCTATTTGCTTGGATAAAATAATCTGTTATATCCTACTTCTCAATCCATTTTTAAACTTTTTTTCTCATTTTGTGATTTTTTTTTACTTTTATAACTCAGAAAGCTAAAATGATAGTAATTTAAGATTTAATTTAATATATAAGGTTACATAAGCATACAATTTATTGGCTGGTGGGAATCGTAGCGTAATTATAAATATCAAAAATAATTTAAAGCATTTTTTATAAACATCGCATACCCAGGTAATAAAATAAAAAGAATTAACCGCAAGCTTAAAGAGGTCAACATTTATCTTTGTTATTTTATGCAGCTCTAAAGCTATATTCAACAAGATCTCTGTGCTCTGCTTATTTCTTTTAAGGTTCATTTTTCTTCCGCTGTTCACTTTATCTTACTCTGATCTTCAGTCTACTCACTAGTCAAAAACAAAAAGTCTTTTCACCACAAAATGTTACTTTTTCCTTTTTCGCCTTGAGATGCCTCTTTGACAAGCACTATCCCCTCTAATTTACCATTACTCTTATAATCCAGTGTACAGTAAAAGCTCCTTATTCGCGGTTCCTTTATTCGCGTTTTCACTATTCACGGATCAAAAAAATGCGACCCAATTCATATATTCACGGCTAAAACTTTTTTTATATCGCGGATCTAATAAGTACATTCATAATAATAAAAGGATTTCAATAGGTGTCCAACCCAATATCCTTTGTAAATGCCACCAAATGGACTAATAAAAAAAGTAAAATGGATCTTATTACAACTTTGTCTAAAGTATGTTGTTAAATGCAAACTGCAAACATAGCCGAAAACGCGAATGGAATAGGACGAGATGGGTTCGAACAGTGATCAAGTGACATTCAGGAATTGCTTGAATCGCAAGATGAAGATTTGACTGAAACCGACTTGGAGGAAATGTTAAATTCACAGACCATTGAGGAAGAAGCTTCAACAAGCACTGGAAACGTGACATTTAATTTCAAAAATCTTAGTGAAGGTTTAAGAATGGCAAATGATATTTTGCGATTTCTTTATGAACATTGATCCGTCTATGGAATGAAGTCTTATTTTTAAGATGCAAATTGCTAATGCGACTTCTGCATATCAGTCTCAATTGAAGGAGCTTTTAAAAACTGCTAAGCAAAAGAAAATTCTTCAAACCATTGCCTAAGCCTTAAGATAATTAATCAAAATGTTCAAAAACTTCAATTAAATTGATTTTTTATATATTTGTTTTTTGTTTTATTTTGTCACCTAGGAACATATCCCCTATAATCCCATATAAATTACCCTTCCGTATTCACGGTTTCTGTATTCGCGGCATATTTATGGAACATATACCCAGCAAATAAAGAGCTTTTTACTGTACCTACCAAAGTAGGTCAATACTCCTTGGGAACCAAACAGAAATCTAAATTTTGACGAGATGTGTTGCTCAGTAAATGAAATTTTTGACTCTCCAAGTTCTTCCATTAATTCCTACCATGTGATTTCCCAAAATTATGAGATCATGAAGATAAGTATTTTATACATAATTTGTTTAAAAAACTTAATGCAAAAGGAATTTTTCTTTCGCAATGCAGAGTTAATAGACGTTGCTTGAATTTTTATCTCGTAAGTCTCATAATAGCGAAGCCTTAACGATCAATTATGCTGAATGCAGCTAAAGACAGATTACCAGCAATTGTAAGGATTCTCAACAACGAACTGTTGTAATCACTTTGTATTGACACGTCAGAACAATAGAATCGGTTATCCATGAATAATATTTTTTTTCTTTGAGATCGCTTGAAGGAGCAAAACTTTTTAAGAAAACTCTTAATACTTACTGTGTTAATCCTTTTTATATAACTAATTTAGAATGTATGCATGTAAAACAATAATGACATTTAGTTTTATAATTCATAAAAAATTTGCATATGAAACTATAAAAGTTTGTAATTATGCTTATTTTTGAAATATCGCTATCAAACTAAGGATTACTCTAAATTGAGGATCATATATAAAAATATATTAGATTTAATAAAAATAAAATTAAAATAAATATTTTATTACAGCATTATGATAATAATTCATCGAAAAACGCCATGTTCATTCACAATTTTCGAATCTGTTTTCATTTCCCCTCTTTTTTTCTTAGTAATTCTATATTAAATTTTATTGACTGTTTATTCATAACATAATTCATTTTAATGAAATTTCTCAATCCATATTAATTTTGAAATGTTTTATAGTAATATATAACTGCCCAGACAGGGAAATTAAATTCCGGTTAACTGTGATTCATATAATTATGTATAGATTGGCCCAGGGTCAGGAAAACTTCTCATAAAAGAATTAACAAGTTCATCTCTTTGCATATTTCACAATTTGCCGTTAAATTATATTTTCTGAAATCTCACTTGTATTTAGTTACTTTTACTGGCAAAAACGTATTACAGATCTCGTCAATCTCGGGGAAAAAAAGCATAATTTTTTTTAAGTTGGTGCATGCGCATTACTATAATCAAGTGATAAAAAGACTTTCACATGATAACTTAAAATTTGCAATAACAGATTTAAATTTTTTAAAATTTCAATTTGAATTGAGTTCAAGTCGAATTTAATCACATTTTAAAGCTTATTTTTTGTTTTAAAAACGCCATCATGATAGAGTGAACAAAATGAAACATATTGGAACATGATAAAATAAATTTGATAAAATGTTTATATTATTTAAATATTTTGTTAAGGAAAGAATTTTTACTTCTTGTAAGTTTTTTTTTAAATTTGTTAACTAAGAAAATAAAGGTTTTTAATCGACCTTTTTGCCTCCTCATCTGAGCCTTACCGCATTAGTCAAGAGGCTAATTAGAAATCTGCTATTATATCGGCGAATCAATGCAGTGAGGGCCACTCTGAAGTTTCTATTGAATTTTGCTTCCCATCGCTGTGAAATGATAAATTATAAATGAAATTCAGTATAATAATGATAAGAAAGAGCTATCAAAAACATGCGAAATCAGCAAAATTAAAACAGCTACTTTAATAAATATTAAAACGATTGAACTGCAAGAAAAAACTTTAATCCCGAATCTGATACTTGTGAATGGATGATGTGATTTTAAAACTAGAAAATACCACTGTTATTTTGCTTTAGCATTTTAATGTCAACATGATTATCTTTTCATTTATGTATACTAAATTTTTGAGCTTCAAGTACAATATATAAATGGATAGATAATTTATTGCACGCTTTTATAAAAAAAATAAAATAGACAAACCAGCTCTGTTAAAGACATTTTTGATTTCGAACTGTGAAAAAGGCTATTGAAGAAACTGATATTTTCCTTGAGAAGAGATAACCTCAAGAAAAGAGACAGTAGTTACTTTTTTATTTGAGAAATAAAATAAAATAAATATACCGAAAGACAAAAATCATGATTCAAAATTTTTATCAAGGATAAAATAGTAAAATTTCATCAAGGATCCTGAAGAATTTTTAAAGATATTTATGTGTTTTTTAAGAAATGTTTCTGACTCAAAGAAAAAGAAAACTTCATGGCTTGAGCTACACTTCAAACATCCACTTTCTTAAGTATTGTGTCTAAACGAGTCACACATAATATATTGAATTTATTTAATATATCTTCAATTTATTTAGCAATTTGTGCATCAAAGATGACTTACTAATTTTATTTGAAAATTTTTACTAGAAAATTCAACTTAAGATTTATTAAGAAATTTATTTATTTTTTTAAATCTTGATGTCCACTATTTTTATTTGTTTCCCTTTATATTAGTATTTAGCAGAAGAACTAGCAAATATTCAATAATTCAAATAAATGCTTTAATTCTTTTCAAATATTTTAAGAAAATATCAAATTTCAACGTTTGTGTGTTTGAAATTCATTAGAGCTCATATTAAGGTAACATCACGCCCATATAATCAGGAAACAATATGAAATTGAACGAATATTTAGCTTTGATCCAATATTTCTGTAAACATAGTAGTTGTGACGTCATCAGAAGGAGGTATCTCTACCCCACATCATTTCTATACCAATCAAAGGACAGATAACTTACTTCTCATTAATGAATTTGTGATATCTTCCAATAGAATGTCAGATTGTGTCCACGTAATTGTTTTCTCTTCCTCTACTTTGAGAAGACAATAAAATGTTAATAGCTTTTATTAATTAAGAAGAATACAAAGCTCTAATTTTAATAAAGGCATGCAACTTAGCAATAGAAGCGATATGTTACAACTTAGAGTGCAACGTTGTAAGCACCATTTAGACAGAAACCATATTTTTACATGACAGATCTTGAAAAAAGAGATTGATTTTAAAATACAGTTTAGAAAATCCTTGTCCGATTTAAAAATTATTTGATCAAAATCATAAACAAAAATTCCATTTTAAATAATCATAAACATATAATGAAACATACTTTTATATTTTAATGTAAAATTTATCAGAAAGTTAATTTATATTATCAAAACCGAAACAGTCCATTATCTTGACGTATAAAAAGTATTCGTGTATCATACATATATTGGTCAATAGATCCACAGTATTTCAATTAATATCTTGCAGGGTATTCATATGCGATAATAACTCCCTTGAGTTTCTTGGAGGTGATTCCACCAAATTTGCTATAACTGAGCAATTATGAAGTTCCGTTCTCGACTAAAAACTTATTAGAAATTATTTTCTGAATATTTATTAGAAATATTCTGAAATTAACATTTTTTTTAAATCAAGAATGCCCCACTATTTTTCAATAGGGTTAAGGTCTAGTGACTGAGAAGAAAGTTCTGTGAACTTTGGGGTGATATAATATATAATCTTGTAGTTAGAGTTGTATACATGGGATCATTATCATGCATACAAATGTAATCACCATCCACGCCAATTCAACGAAGACTAATTTTCCTCCGCGGAAATACTCCTACAATTCCAAATAAGCAGGTAGGCACCTCTATGTTTTATTGCTGTCAGTAAATTCTTAAGTCTTGTTCCATGGCCCGTGCGCGTCTTGAGTCCGGAGCACTTTTCCTTTCACCCTTAATTGTGGTTTTCTAGGTCTCTTCATTTTGCCCACAATTTGTAAGAAGTTACCAACTGGTATGAGAAAGAAAAATACATACAGCGGGCATACAGACTAACTTTACAATGAATTTGTATATCGCGCATCTTTCATGCCATTCATATCTAATCTGATTAAAAAATGTTGAATTTATTTCCATTCGGAAAAAAATAATCTTTTTTCTGAAATTCGGCTTTTATTCAAATATATCATGACGAAAGACAGTTGTAGCTTTCAATTCTTCTCACACAATTTTTTTTATCTCCCAACATGGCCATTGGAACCTTGTTTCCAGCATGCATTTTGAACAGTACTAAACGGAAACTGTTATGCTCAATTTCCTTACATCGGATGTTAATTTAGAAGCATTTACGTTGGGATCGTTCTTCAATAAACATGCCAGAAGATGTCAGTAGATATTCTTATTGTATTGAAAATTACACCAAGATGCTTTTAAATAAGTCACATGATGACACAACACCAATCACAAAACATATATAATAATTTGTATTTTCTTCAGTGTAAGAGTCTCTCTTTCACTTTTTAATTGCTAATTTTTAATGTTTTGTAAACATTGTCTCTATTGTGATATTTTCTCTAACTTTTGTATGCATTCACGTTTGTAAAAAGATTGTTGGTTTTTTAATTTTCTGGTGAATTAACATACTAAAACTAGAGTCTGTGTAGAAAGTTATTATATAAATGTTTTCTACATACTTTATACAAAGGAAAAGGATCATAATTGTCAAAAGCTTTGCAATCGACACTTTCAAGAATCTATATGCTCCAAATATCCTTCAATCAGAAAAACATATTTCAAAAATAATATAGCTTTGAGTAGAAACACGGAAATTCAGAAAAGCTTTGAGCTAAACGGATGAAATTTATTATAGGGATTTTACATCAAATTTCCAAATTTTTCCATAAGTTTGTTTGTCCGACAGCAAATGAACACAAAACTACAAAATATAACGAGTTAGATATAAAAAATTTGATTAAGAATCTAAAGAATTAGATAGACTACTGTTGTAGAATGTAAAGTGTAGACATGCATAAATCTTTGAACTAAATCTATCAAAGGTTTGATTCTTTGTTCATTCTCACGCATGTAGATGCTACAAATCAGACTCCACAGCTTAGATAAATAAAATTTTGTATGTGACCTTGCAATTAAAATTTTAGTAGAAATTTTATGCCGAGTTTTAATTTCAACTTGTCAAAAAATGGTATTTAAAATGCTTACGATTTTATATCCAGTATATAAGGAAGTGCAAAGTGCTTATGTGCAGGAATCTGGAAATAAAAATATATGTTCTCAAGGCATTTTTGAATTTATTTTGCCACGTTCTCACAATAAATATAAGGAGAATAAGGGATATAATCTTTATTAACGAGAAAGTTTAGGCGAATTATTCTTTTTAATTTTAAATGTTCCCGAGCAACATCGCATTGGTTTTTGGAAGCAAAATAATAATTTATCTATGTTCGTTCTAAATATGAATCTAAAGATATAGATTTCATTCTTTTTTTACTCCCAGATACCACCAGATAAAAATAACATTACAAAATTTTGAGAATTAAAAAATAATCCTGTTATTTTGTAGTACATTAGCAAGACTTAACTAAATTGTGTAGCTAGTCATAGCATTTTGACAAAGAAACTTTTTTGAGGCCTTTAAATAATTGTCTGAGAATCACTAAGAAAAAGAAACATTCAAAAACTAATACATCTCTACGAAAAAATATGATGTAGCTAGAAGTAGATTTTTTTTATTTGATATTTATCACTTACTTGCAAAATGGCACTGAATTAGGTGAAAAAATATTTAATCAGCACTCTAATAAATGACAATATATAAAGCTTTTAACACTAATGACATTCTAATATTCTAAAAATTATCTGTACTTCATATGTACTTTTAGGATCTCATGATGAGGAATTGATTTTGTAAAATGAGGATGAAAATAATTTTACTAATTGTTTCAGGTAAAATTTAATAACTGCTTTTTAAATTATTATAAAATAATTTTTTACTTGTCAAATATGTCTGTTTAATTCAGTTTGCCCATACATTTTTCTAGAGGAATGGCAACATTTTTCTTTAATCAGAAGTATTAAGAGAGAATAAATGCTTTTATAAACGAAGATTTTTTCAAATTTTCTTATATTTATTTCAATTAGCTCTAATTAAAAGATTTCAATTTGCTGTTAATTCTTTTCATCACTGAAGAAAATCAAAGTTAACCATTGGAAATATATTAAATTATTCGAAGAATTTATTTACACAAGTGGCATTTATTTATTTATATTCAGATTAATTAATTGTAATCAGACAAGCTTCATGAAAAAATTTGATTCCTTGGAGGACGGGAGATGAAGCAATTCATAGAAAAATGAAACTTATTTTAATAAATGTAGCAGTTTGAAATTGCCACGATATCTATACAATTTTATTTGTGGTGTTTTATCCAAGTGTATAAGGATGAAGTTAAATGACATTAAAAACTTGGGTTTCGGTAAAAAAAAAATATTATTCTTTTATTTCATATTTTCAATTTCTAAAGAATTTTCTTAATAAAATCATTTTAGTTTGGTTTCTACGTTCATTCTTTTGGAAGCTACATTTATTTTCTTTTTTGTATTTGTATTTTTTACATTTAAAAATTAGTTTTAATATATTTAAATACTTTTTTTCCTAAAATTCAGATTTCTAGGAAGATTTTCTTACGAATAATCTTGTGAATTAAATAAGAATTAGAATTTTTTCGTTTAAAATTTGGCATAGTAATTTTACTATATTTTCTGCAATTTTCCTAAATTACAGAACATATGTATATAATTTTATTGTCAGAGAAAATTTTTATCCTACCAAAATATTTTTTACCTATTCCTCTTCCTTTGAAAACTTCTATAAACAAAATGTTCTCACCAAATTCCGATTTGTTTTTTCTGGAAGAATCAATATTCGCCAAAAAAGGGATAACGGCGACTATTATTGCAGACCTGCCGTATTGATGTGGCGGTCCCTTGAATCTGCTCTTGCGCTTCCGGCTGGCTTATGGTTGTTATTTACGAACCTACACAACCACGCGAGTTTCTGTAATATTTACTACGTCATCAACGGCTAATGAGTACACGGTGTTTTGTTTCAGGTATGACCTTTGATGTCGTCAGAGGAATGTCCCTAAAAATGTGGAAAAGAAAAACCTTGAGTGATCACCTTCTGTCAATTGAGAGAGTTTCTCGCACTGTCCGAAGTATTTAGAAATATGTGCCGGTACTACGTTGCCCTAATTCCATAGTTCGTGAGACAGCATTCTGGACATAGTGAACTAGAGAGTTTTGTTGCCAATATATTGTTCTTTGAAATGGTACAAAAGTCATCGTGAACTATGATATTATTAATGTGAAATATAGACAAATATTCAGTAAACAAAGATTACATCGACCCAATATTAGTTGACCCTCTATAAATAATTATAAATATGTACAGTTAATTGTAGCCTGATATAGTTAGACAATAAAAAATAATTATCAAACATGATATAATCTGTGGATAATGTAATTTCATAACTTCATACTTTTTAATATGTTCATTAAACTGTTTGAATAAGAAACTTTTCGTCTTATTTTAATATATTTTGTTTTGTTCTTGTATTTTCAATCTAACTGAGGTCACAAATTTGTTTTACTTATAGTTCTTAGAAAGTTTATACAATAAAGTTTGTTTTTAATATAGCAAACTTTGTTTGCTGTATTGTTGAGTAGCTACGACGAAATTTTAAATCCAAATGTGAAATTTTGTTGAGTTTGGTTGAAACATTTAGAGTTTTTAAGTACCTGCTTTCTCTGTTTAATACAGTTTTTAAGGAAAAAAAAAACTAACAAAAATTACATTGATCAAAAGAGCCAAATTAATATTTTTTCATTATATATTATCAAGAAACAGAACTGTTTTAATTGCAAAATGAAGAAGTGAACCCTCTCTTCTTGTACAAACTTTGCTCATCTCTGTGTGAGATAACTTCACAAAAATATCTGCAATTATTTTTTGTACTCTAAAGAGTGAAAAAAACTTTAAAGTAAATGGAAAATATACTTTTCCCTCGCAGTCAATCAGCGAGTTCATCTGGAAGTCGTGTACAGTTCTTGGAAGCAGCTGAAAGAGCCCAGGTTAGTCAATTTGATACCTAATATTAGTTATTTACTTTGTAGTATTCTATACCTACCCATTAAAAATTAAATAATTAATTTAGATTTTTTCCTGCACACTTCATTAACATAAACTGTTAAGCTTTAAAATCACTTCGGTGACTTATCAGTTAGCACACATAAATTAAAATATTTATTATTATACATTGAAAATTTGATGCCTTAGAAAATCTGAAAACCTGAAATTTTCTATTTTATATTACTTAACATTAATTCACCGATAGTTCCTGATTGATTAAACCGCTAAACTGTTATTGGGCATTCTCAAACTTATGAAATCTTCAGACTGCCATTCTATCTTTAGCGTTGAAATAAAATGTATTTACTGAATGTTTAAAAAAAATACTATATTTTTTCAACTCTAAGAATAAACCTAATTTTGTGCCTTACTTCAGAAAATATCGAATTGAAAGTTGGTTATCATTCCTAAAACAGTATAAATTTCACAATATATCCAAAATATATTATGTGTAATAATAATTTATTATGTGTAAAATAATCTATACTAATAATTCAATGCGTGCAAGATATATAAATGCAGTTTGCGCAAAATACATAATGTGTAACACTAATTCAATATTTATAAAATGAATAATGTATAACAATAATCCAATACTTGCAAAATACATAATGTGAAACAACAATTCAATATTTTCAAAATAAATAAAATTTATTGAAATAAACTAAACATTATTGAAATGTACACATTTAGATGAAAAGTGTTTGCGAATTTGACAGAATTTTCATTGAATAATGGAAATTTTTGATTAATATGATTATGATATATTTCTGTATTTATATTTTCATTTCATTTAGTGTTCATGTATAAATATTATTTGCAGCAATAAATTAATTCATTTCAATAATCTAAATTAATGTAAATATTAATGGAATTTACCAGATACAATAAGATTTGATAAGAAAGAATTATTTCCCAAATCAGTTCGATTTCATTGTTATAAGTGAATTGTATGATTATTTAGAACATTTTAAATAGCGAAGCGGCAAATATCTGAAGAGCAGAACACTTAATTATTTCAAAAGACACCAAGTTTTTGAATTCATTTCCTTTTTATCTTAATTTTTTTTTATCAACCTAAAGCACTTAAAAATGCAAAATATTAAATGAATTAGAAAATTGGCAAACCAAATTCAAAAGTTATTTTGAATTATAATTATTTATCTGTAAATGTAAAAGTTTTATGTAAATATATACTCTTCTAGAGTATGATAGAAGACCTCGCCAAAAACATTACTTTCTTCTTTGCATTAAAAGTAAATTTCTATTAAAATAATGTTTTCAAGTTATCCTTTTACCTGTTTCAAAAACATTTTTAAAGACTGTGCAAAGCTCTATCTGTAAGAGTTCACACTTTTTACTACAGCACTTTTATTTTTCATTGAAATTTTTTTAAAAAAATTGATGATTTTTCTCTCAATAACATGGGAGCTCATAGTAGCACATTCACTAGTTTTGCACAACTTTAAAATTAAATGAATTATCTTTTCATTTATATGAATCTTTCATTGACGTACCTTTTCTCTCATTTTAATTAATATTTCAAAAATATTTTACAGAAAAACTTTCATTGTTTTAGTAACACAAAAATGCATTTGACAGCCCACGTGATACGGTTGTCAAATGCATTTTTTGTGTGTATGAACATTACACTTGATACATTTAAGAGTGAATTTTTTAAATATGAAACCAGCATGAATGTTTACACTGAAAAAATGTTCCATATTCTCCGCCCACTTTTGCAGTTCGGACAAAGTAACGAGTGCAACGTATGCTCAGATTTTCGTTTTTTCACATGAGAGTTGCATGCTTCTCATAAAACAATAAGTCAGAACTTGTATGTTAATAATATTTTCAAGCAGTAATTGAGAAATATCAACAGTTAGTGAGAATCTAATAATTTTATTGAATGTAATGTGCCATCTTATGGGATGGGTCTTGCGATTAATACCCTAGTACAGAAAACCATACATCCATTCTGAACTTTTTCCTGACCGATTGAAAACAAAAAATAAACCATCTATATTTGTAGTCACAAAATCGCATTCTAAATTTCATTTTTTAAGGCAATTAGTTGTTGAGTTATTGCAATTATGTGCATAAAAAAAGTATAAACAGAGATAAACCTTTTAGCGTATTTGGTTCTATTTCATAAAATAATATGTTTTAGAGGTGGAACAAGATTTGTCAATCAAACCTAAATTGCAATATTTTAATTGCCGCATTTACAATCATTCAAAAATTTAGAGTGGCAGATGTTCAACCATTTGAATGATTTAATTAAAATATTGACATATATCTACATTTTAGATCAAACCATACTTTACTACTGTTTGTGTTTTATAATTATCATACTCACTTATACTAGGACAATCAGATAAACAAACTTCTTTAAGAGAATTTCGGTGATTACAAATCTGGAATTAAGTCCATATACTTAAATTCACTGCCTATATCAATTTGTTTTCAGTTATCGCAATCGCAGACAGACACTCATAATTCAAAAGTGAGTTTAATGGATTCGGTAACTGAAACGGGAAGATTAGCCAAAATTTGAGTTTGAAAATTATAGTAAATTAAATTTGTTTAACTTCTCACAAGAGAAAACAAATAGATTAACCGATGCTCTGAAACTATTATACTATGATGTTTCAGATTAGAAGCTTGCATAATCTTTAATTTTACTTCTTGGTTGGGAATCAAATCAGATTATTCATTTCGCAATTCAAATTCTCTATATTGTAGAATCCTATATTTACGTATGCGGCTTGAAGTTTTCATCACCTTTTAAAATTAGAGATTATTTTTATACTTTTTAAAAATTAGTTATAGTCCTTTATTTAGTCTTTGAGCTAATCTGACAGCATTATTTTGTGCCATAAAAATATTAATTTGAGCATTTATCGCGAACAACGTTATAATCCATTATGAGATCACTAGACCAATATTTTTGAATTAATATTGGCATTGTAGTACCGTTGGTACTATCAGAATATAATTATAGAAAAAATAGATATATTTTTAAATAACGGATATTTTTGAGAAAAAAGTAAATGGCCATAAAAAACTCTTAACGGCAATCTTTTTATCATTTCATTTAAATTTGAAACAAAAATATAAGTTAAAATTTCTTTGAACAAGCAATGTATTTTTTTATTTTTCTAAATTTGTAAACTTTACTAAATAATAGCAAATTTTAATTTTTAAATAGTTATATAAGTTTTACTAAATAGCTGAATTAGTGGTAAGAAAATTGACTTGCATATCGTGTACAATATTATCTGCAGAAATTTCAGCTCGCTAAGTTGATGGCCATTTTAATCAGCAAAATAAGATTCAAAATACAAAAGCTCGAAGAAGTGATAATGTAATTAAACAAAAACTTATTTATTTTTATTTTATCCCTTGGTAAATTTCTTTATAAAACAAAATTGTAGATGAAAGCCTTTTATTTACAAGCCGAAATAGAGGTTCAAAGCATCTGTTTGATTGAGTTTTATAAAATATGTTGATGCTAAACAATACTGATGTGTGACGATCATATAATTATCCAGCGCCTCATTAATTTGAATTATATTTTAATTGTTTAACCTCAGCTCTCATTTTCTACCCTTCATTATTTTGTTATCAACAAGAAAAATAATGGGGGGGGATGGATTTTCATATTTTTCTCATCACTAATAATGGGCGTTTTGACGTACACTTCCAGCTAAGAATTAAATCAAAGATGGTATTTTGTTTCTATGTTATTAATTAATAAAGTATCTGCCAGGAGATTATTACTTTCTTTCTAAGGTTTAATGTCTTATGCTAATGAGGCTTGAAATATTTAATTTTTTTTTTTCAAATATGTGCTAGAGAAGATTTATTCTGAGAATCTTGAAACATTTTAAGAATTTAAATAAATATGATCAGCTTCATTATATTTGGCATCCATTATTAATAATTTTAAATGTCATAGGAGGAATTGCTCCTGGCAATTTAATTTAAATAAACTCCATGATTATTGTAAAAGAAAGCTATTTTGTGTGATGGGGATTTTTGGAAAAATTCCACCTATGTTACCTAAACAATTTAAATAAGCTTTGGAAAAAAATTTCTAGATACTTTTTAACTGTTAGAAAAAATTAGTCTTAAGAAGAATGTAACTAAGATTATTATTGATAAAAATTATTGAAAATTAGAATTGACTTCCATTACAGAAAATTTCTAAAATTTCACACAATTATGCTTAAAAAATCGCATTTTAATTTTGATACGCATTTTTATTTTTAAAATGATATTCGTTACGCATATTTCGAATATAATGTTTAAATTTAACACATATATATCTCGCTTTAAAATAATTGTGAATTTTTTTTGCCTAATTAAATAATTATCGGGAGAGTAGTAATTCTATCGAGAAATATAAAGTACCTGGTACAATAGAAATATGCACAATTTCCGAACCTGTTTATTGTAAATGTTTAAAATTTTAACTCCTTTCGTTGATATTTGAAATATTTTTAACAGCATCTGTAATTTTTGGAGCTTAACATCTTCTTTAAAGTAGTTTCATAGTGAAAATTAAAAAGAACAGAGAAAATTATTTATTTTACAAACCAGACAAAAAGTGATGATCTTATTTTAATCTGTATCAGAATTTTAACAATTAAAAATAATTGAATCAAAAAATAATTGAGATCATCTTTAAAATAATTAGATGCAGTAACTTGTGCATAATTTTTTTAAAGAAACGTTTTTAAAATTGTAAAGAATTACGCAAAGTTTTAACATAACGTTTAGAATTACACAACTTAACAACAATTCTAATCACACTAATATAAATTTTCACCAAACTATCGTCTTGTGAATCATTCAGCAAATTCCGAAATATGATTTAATCAGATTGACTGCAAACGAAATTGTGAAAATGACAAACATCATAAGAATAATGCTCTGATATTTAATGTTCTTGATTTTTTTAGTAAATTAGAGTACATGATCAATGTGAATCAAATGAAAGCATGCAAATAGGTTGCTTTAAAAATGCATCTCTAAAAATTATTTCGACACACAAGATCTTCCAAAGTCATAGAAACCTTTGACAATGGCATGGTCTAATTTCCTTTTCTGATCATCTGGTTTAGTATTTGCTCCTTCTTAAATCGGAATTTTAGAAGATCAGCACAGAATTTTAGCTGTAACATTGGTGAAAACGCCTTCTAGTTCATCCAACCGGCATTTACATTCGTTTGCTTATTTTTTTTAATTGCGTGCATGTCTGAATGGTTTGTGTGTAGAATTCAAAAGTGGCATTTCAAATAAATTTTCTACTTACTTGAGTGTGCTAATTTAAGCTTTAGCATATGCGAATATCTCACTCGAAACCAAATTTTACAGAGAATTTCAATAAGCAAATGTTTGGTGCATCTTTAATCCTCAGTTCAATTCCTCAAGGGGCACCTCAGAAACATGGATGATAATCTTCTGTCATGGTGGCTAGTTCTGTCTATCTGGTATGTATGGAAATGCTATGTAGTCGATTATATCTACTAATGACGATATGGGCCTTTTACCAAAGGAATTACACCGTGCCCGATGTTGATTACTGATATTATACTATAATTCTCGCCAATGCTGTCAGAATGCTCAGATCGCTTAAATTTTCTCGAATGCCCTTGAAGTGCAGAGGAGTAGAATTTTACGGTTGAGAATATTCAACCATTTTTAGATATATCCTTAGCCTCGTATTTTTTGAAAAAGGGAAAATGAGTTGTTCATTGATGTGCAGTTCGGCGATGACGCAAAATGACATCACTTCTTCAAAAATATTTGTATTATATTTAGGAGCTAAATTCAGGATTCAAATCTGACCATGCCACCTTACCATAATTCATTATTATTAACTCATAGAGGTGAGGAAATCCCAATTCATCACAATAACTTTGTAATGGATGGAAATTAATCTGTTTTAAATTCCAAAATGTATCAATTGTTCGATACTTATTCTATAGTTAGCATATTATTTTAAATATGTAAGGCTTAATTCATAAACAGAAAAATTAACGCCGTTATTACAACTGCGAACCATTTTTTTTTTAAATTTCATACAACTGGGAGTTTCCGTTCAATGACTATTTGCACGGATTATTAACAATATTAATTTAGCAATAGTAGCCCAATTTGAAGTTAGATTGGTATATTAGAGCTTAATAATTAGTATAGTATGTTTTCTTTAAAATCCTCGTTTAGCTTAATTCCAATTATATTTATATCGCTTTTCAAAGCAATAAAAATGTTATATTGAGAAAAATTTCGTAAATTTAAATATTGCTCAGACAAGAAGGACGATAGACGAGTTAATAATCCCTCTTCAAACTTTTGTCGGCATCGCACCTTACAAGGTTAATGTGCACCAGACTAATTTACACTGCACTATCAAATCCTTACGGAAATTGGGTTACGGAACTTGAACTTTCTGCCTTTAAAAGGCATTATTACCATGTTTAAAAATGATTATTACCATGTAGATCGGTATATGACATCGCTTTTTCTCCTAGTGCAGCACAAATAAATTTTGCGAGAATTCAAGTTGCAAATATTCTTTTGCTCGAAAGTTAAGAGCATCAAATTTGGTATTTTATGATATTTTAGGCTTTATTAAGAGAGAAATTTGAAAAGAATGTGATATTTGCTCTGAAACTTACAAATCTTTAAAAGGAATAAAAAAGTTTTTAAAAACAGACATTGTTAATACATTAACTGGCAAATTTTTTCAACTTAAAAATGATTGCCTTTTTGTAAATTCATTTAGGATTTATCATCATAAATTCTATAGAGTCTTAAAATACATTTCTTCCAAATCTACTTACAAAGCGGCAATAAGATCATGAAATCAGCTTAATTAGATTAATCGATCAATCTTAAGTTCTGTTAATATTGAAATAATGTGTTATCATCGAGACCACTCAAACGGTAAAAACTTTGAAATTGGAAAGAAAATCAAATAAACAATACCGTCTTCACATAGAAATCAAGTCGTTGAGAGAAGTGGGAAGAGCGGGGGATAAACTTTTGCTAAGAGAACCTAAAATGTAGAAAGAAAACAAATCTTTAAAAAATAAGGTTTTTAAGAAACCTGCTAATGGCGTTTTATCTACAGGAATCGCATTTGTATTTCTCTTTTATAGAGTACCCATCAAATCCTCGAATCAAGAACTCTAAAAAAATTGCCAGTATCTTACTGTATTTCCAGATGGTCGTTCTCCCAAACACTTACTATGATCGATACAGAGCCGGTTTTAGACATTGCGAAAGCATGTGGCTATTTCAGGCGCAAAATCCTTAGGCAAAAAAAATCAACATCATGAAGATACTCTAAATACATTAAAAGAAGCTTCTGGGAAATAAAATCCCAGGAGAGGAATTAAAATATAGAAAAGTGGACGGATAAAGTGTTTGATTGAACATACGGATAAAGGATTAAATAAAACAAATTTCATAAAGCACTAGGAAGGATCTATGAATAAAGTATTATTTTTAGGTTGTATTAGACCAATGGCTAGATTCTAAATCTCGTCAGATCATCGCAGTTAAGAGGCATTGACGTAGAGAATCAGGGACTTTTCACACTTGTTTCAAAGCTCCTACATTCTCTGTTTTAAGTGGGTGAAAATAATGTCTCTCATACTATTATAAAATAGGAATAAATAATATAAAATAGTGAAAGTTCGGATAATTTTACTAAACTGCTTACTGTTAGATGTATTCTGCAAAGATAATTTTTTGTCTTTATTTATAACAACATTTAACGGAAAATAATCCAAAATTTTAACTGAAAACTATTATTACAAACATTATAAAAAATAAAACTTAAGAAGCAGGAGAAATTGTAATCGATTGTAAACTATCAAATCTTACAAAACAAAACAATGCTCATTGTGATGCTTTTTTTAGTAAATTAATAAAATTAGTTTCATATTTCACCGTATTTTTAATTTAATTAGTATGTTAAAGATTTTTTTGTTGTTTCTTTTTATTTTAGAAGCAGAATTAAAATGTATATGTTATTTGTTAAAATTTATAATTGCATGGCAGCCTTAATTATGCCCAATAGTATTTCAAAAATGTTGCAAAAGATGGCACTCTGTGCCAATAAATAGTATAATAATAAAGATGTAATAATTCTGACCAATCGCCAGTTCTATTTTGTAATGAATAATGACTGATATTTTAAATTAGTAACATTTTAAAATTTATAAAATTTGTATACTTCGCAAACATTTTCATTACGAGTTAATTAAGTTTTTTTTATCGGCTTGACTGCTTCTCCCACCTATGGGGAGAACAGATGTAGACAGTACCTGTTCCTAGGTACTGCTTAGATATGTCTAGTCAGGAATAATTAACACTATTTATAAAAATATATCACAGATCATTTTTAATTTTTTTATATATTTTCAAATAATTTAATTTTTTACTTTGAAAATAATTTTATTAAAAGAATGTATCGCTAAAGAATAAAAAATAAAGTAATTATGATACAAAATTAACTCATGTGAACATAAATCTTATGAATAAACCTAATTATGTATTACATAATTTGATACTCGTTTCTCACAAAGATAAACTTCTGGCCTTTCTCGATGAAACTTCTCAAAACCAAAGGTATCAATGGAATTCAAGCCAATTTGTACAACCGAATGCCATGAAATCTCCGTTAAACGTATTTGCGGCATGTTTATATTAAATAACTTGCAATTAATTTTGTAAAATATCGGAAATCTACTTTCTACATATAGGTAAGGATAGTAGCGAAATTCGCCAGCTTATAGACAAATTTTCAAAAATTTGCTTTTGATTATTCTTGCAAATTTGAAAATATGATTCTTCTAAAAAAATGAATATGTTAGCAAGTATCTAATTTCTTTAATCATTTTGGTCTCTTGAAGCAATTAATCGTAAATTATTTCTTGTAATTCTTTAAATAAAAGATTTTTTCAAAGTTTTCCGATTTTGCTTTAATTCTTCGTCAGATGTATTATTATTTTTAAATTAAAAAAACACTAAACCTGCCCCAACATGATTTTATTTGGTAATAAATGGTTTTAATTTTTAAACAATTCCCAGTATTTTGCCCTAAGGAAATAAAGGTATATGTTTCAAGAATATCTTTAAAAACATCAATAATCTTACAGTTAATATAGTTAATTTCATTGATGACTAAGTTTAATAGATGAATAATGCCAATGGCGAATTTCTAATTTGAAAGCTGTCTCAGGATGCTGAGTTGAAAAAAGCAACAGACAGATTAATTAAAAAGACATTATTAAATTTATTTGTCCTTATGGATTTTCACTTACTATCCGTTACTACTTATTATTAGCTCATTTGTTAACAGCTTTGTAAAAAATACAAATTATATAAATGCACAAAAAATACTATTAACTTTCCTATGAAGTATATGTGGTCAGGTATTTTTCTATTATCAGGTCCCATCAACATAAAAAAGGTCTGCTTAAATCATAGTATGTAAAAAACTAGATGCCGTGCATTCATAAATTATAATAAATAAAAGTGTATACAATACTCAAAGTTACTAAAAGAATTAATGAATTTAACTGTTCTCTAAATCAATTGTTTAAATAAAGAGTTAATAAATAATAAATTTGGCTAATAGTGTTTAATTAATGGATTAAATTGATTATTTGAGTGTATGTTGAAATCCAAAATTGTATTTTCCAGTTTATTAAGCAAAGTCCGCAAAATGTCTCAAATTCGCCTACGATAGCACGTGTGCTAAGTCTAGCTCAAGAGAGAAAGATAAAACACATTTCTTCACTAATTCATCAACAGTTCAGAGAACATTGTCCTTATCAATCTTACGAAAGGATAAGTTATTTTGAATTGTCTTTCGGAACCCTCATAGGTCTCGAGACCAAGAACATTTCGTCTTACATTACAGTTTTCAGATCGATGAAATGGTTATAAACTATATCAGTTAATCAGTTCATTCGGGCCATTTATGTGTAAGCCATTTTTAAGAGAGGGCATAAAACCAACAGTAATAAAAAGTAAATATATATTCAGTACTTTGCTTTCTCTAAACATTCCTTCAATGCAATTGATAACCTTCACATTAAAAATTTTTCTTTCCACCAAGAGAGTTGTCGTCGCTATGTAACATGGCCTGAAGCCATTGGGTATTTTTTTTTAAACCTAAAGTTGACTCTGCTCTTCCAATAGATATAACAGGTGACGAGATAAATCTCATCATTTACAATTTATCTATTTATATATATATAAAACCCAGCTGGAGTGCTGTCCCCAAAACTTTCTCGCATACTCTCTAAAAAACTTATGCCAGAAAACGCTATACATAGAGAACAATAATTACTAATTATTAGCTTTTAGCTTGAATGTAGCATTTTTATTGAATTTATTACACACCTTTGTGAATTATTTTGCGTTTAATCCCTCTCATGCGTTAATATTTTTCAAACAATTCGAGTTTAAGTTTCAGACATGCTTTTCTCAACCGATCGGAAACAAAAATTTAATACAAACCTGAATACAATTTCTTTTCTAGAATCCATAAGATTGCACTTAAAAATTGTCAGCACTAATAAGAAAGTATCTTTTTAAAAAGAAAAGTTAATTATCTTCTTTAAATAATCACAAAAAAAAAATGCAATAAGTCTGACCAAAAATATTTTTTAAAAAAATACGAAGTTATTTTTTAAATGAAAATTTTCAAAAAACAAAAGTGAGATGATATAATAGTGATGAATCTTTTAAAAATTATAATTTTTAATAAACAAAAGTGAAGTGACTTCCTGCCCCCGAACTCTCTTACCATTCTTTAGTAGTTCAAGGGATACGAGACGAATTTAATGAGTGGCGGGAAAAGATCCAAGGAGGAAAAGTTTCTCTTTCATTCAACGGGGCTTTCTGTTTTCCATAAAACCTGAAAAATTGCGCCTAGGTTTATTTTTAATGAAAACACTTCCCCCTTTTCACAACTCTTTGCATCAACATATTAACTTACGAGTGGGTGTAGAAATTTGAACATTGTAATAACAATCAAGTCCCCCTCACGTGAGCCTAAAAATATCCAGATTGTGTCGGAATTTCCGTTCCACCAATACCTTCTACTATCTACTAAAAACTTGGCACCTATCCAAGTGGGCGCAATGCCAGCGGCGCTAACTTTCAGTCTGCCAATGCGGCAGACATTGCAGGCCAGACAAGCTTCGCGCTCTCAGGGTAGTACCTACCTTCCACGTGACTACCCCACACCCCTTCTACGTTCAGGACACCATTGATTGGTTCTCGGAGGGGCGGGTAGATTGACTATATCGTCTGCAAGGAGCAATGTGGGAAAAATAAAAAAACACCGGGGTACGAAACGGAACACATTAGGACTCCTGATTTTGTTCCTGGAAGAAAGTTATTAAAAAAGGCAAAAAATCGTTTGGAATGGAGGGTGGAGTAAAAAGTACAGGGCAGCGAAACATTCCCGTAATGAAAATGTTTCTAACTTGGGTATTCCCTCAATGTCACCATGGCGCCGATTTAGCAATTTTTGTCTTTTTTTTTTGGCGCTGTGTTCTGGGTGTATGGCATTGTTGCTCATAGATCTATCATTTAAATAAATACTTTAATGTATATTTTACGCAACGTGTATAGAAAAATAGATAAATTAAATGCAACAATATTTAGATACTTTGTCTTCTTTCGGGAAGTATCGACATGTGTTCTACGTGTTACACTACTCAGTCTAAATTATTATTTGTTGGTGAAAAGAAAGAGAGAGACACTCAGTAATTTCAACCGGATTAATTAAAGTTGTCTAGTTATTTCCTAGATATGCTATTATAAAATATAAATTTTTAAAAGGTTAGTTATTATAATTAGATTTAAATTTTAATTATTTTCCTATTTTTTATCTTAAGCTCATGTTAATTTTCCTCTAAAATGTTTTCTTATAGACTGAGCTAATTTACATTTCCTTATTTTTAACACGTGTGAAAGAATACTATAATTCAAAGCTTAACAAAATTGCTGATTCTGTGCCTGTCATTTCACGATTAACAAAATTTCTCTCATCATGATTCTCATACCAGGAACGAAGGGATAAACATCCTTAACAACTACACAAATTTTTGATTTCAGATTCTCTGGCCTAAGTAGATACGTGGCATAGAAATCTCTTTCAGAATACCAAAATAAAATAAAATTTCTACGTCTTTTCCACTTATTTCACGACGTAGAATGATGTAATACCTTTTCGTAGGCACATTTGGTAGCTTAAAAAGGGAGTTTATAGAGAAAAACTTTTTGTCAGAGGTAGCGCATATATTTAAAATACATATTGCAGATCTGCTTATATTTCGTAGCAGATATAAATGAAAGATTCAGAGAGGTTCAAATTCCAACTATTGAATAACAATCAAAGGAGCTAGAAGAATTGTTAAAGTCATGTTTACGGGGCCCCCTCGTAAAAAGATACGAAACAAAATTCTATCGAGTGTCTCTCACATGCATGCTCCCACTGTATCTAGGAATTCGTAAATTGAGTTATTGCAAATGATAACATATGCTGATTATTAAAAGCATACTATCCCGATAACGTCATTAGTCGTGGTATCAGGAAAAATGTGATTAACATACATGCTGCGTTTATTGTGAATGATTTTTGGGGGGTAGCAAAATTAAGTTATGAAATCATGATATTACTTGTTTATTTCATAAACGATTTATTAATTACTAATTGATGCAAGTTTGTATATCAAACTAAATACGTTTCCTTAACTATTACTATAGAAATTCTAAAAGGTTTTTCTATTATGTGATTCATATGCTTATAATCAATAATTTTATATTTTTGACACTGAATAATATCGGACTTTCTATTTATAATTTAATTTACTCTTTGAAACTCGTCATTGAATTGCTTCTGATTTTTATCCAAATAAAAACAGAATTAGAAATCTCATTACGCTTAAAATGCATTCAGTTGTTTTATTTCAGAATCTTTTTTCTTTCCCTCCAAAGGTATTTTGCAGTTTTGTTTCTTCTGGTTTTAAAAGCATTTTGGCGAAATATACAAAAATTAATAAATTAAGAAATGTGTTTTATTTATTCTAATGTAGGAATAATGGAATGTAAATACTTTACAGAATATGAAAGTATTTGTTAAAAAATGGAAATCATTAATTCTTTCTCTTTTCCTTGTTCTTTTTTCTTTGTTTAAATTAACGAACGACAATTAATCAAATTGCCGAGGAAATAAATTTTTAATATAAATTAATAGACTTCATGTTTAGTTTCCTGATTAAAATTCTCTTTAAAGTGTATACAAATTATTTATTTGATTTTTGCCATTTTTACTTAAATTATGAGAATAAGAGAAGCAGTCAAATAATGGATACTTTGCATATTTTCATTTTAACATTCCTTTATCGAATTCCCTAATTTTATTTCTCAAAATTCTTAGATTTAATTTCGTTATTATTTTAATTTTTCTATAAAATCAATGAAACGCATTAATCACATAACTGTGGGGTTTTATTGTATTGTACCCTTTGTTGAAATCCTATATCGTTTTAAGATTCTTAATGTTGTTAGGCTTAAAAATGAATTAAATTATGTCATAATATATGAATACATGTACCTTTTGGTTTTGCAATTTGTTTTTGTTTTTAATTGTTTTTGATGAATTTCTTTTTAAAAAAGTTATCAAATTTTTATCTTCACTTAAGCGTACTTTTTGCGAAACGACTGCAAATTAAATATTTTAATAAACATAAAAAAATGTAAGAAATATATAAATACAGGGACTCATGTTTAAGATCATATAACAAATCCCCTAAGTTATTCAAATACTGATGTAAAAATATTTTAGAAACGATATAAAAATATTTCTCGATAATCGAATATGAGGCTTTATTTTACATAAATTCTGGAAAATACAGAACGGCGATGACAAAAGTGCAAACTAAATGTAAGCAAAGAATAGCTATTTTAAGTTATTTCAGCAAAATAGCAGATGTCAAATTTCTAATTAAAAATAACGTTGCTCAACGTAAACTAGTTAGAGAGTTCACTTTAAAATCAACATTTCAATGAGATAAAGAATGCTTCTATAAGCATCTACACTTATATAGACTTTATGTCAAGAAATGGAATATTTTATAAAGATCTCGAGTCTCACTTTTAATAGAGGCGTCTCCAAAATTCTTGTATTTTTTAGAATCTCCATATTTGTAGCCAAACTGAAACCAAGTTTGGGGGTAAAGTATATTTGTAAATTTCTCTTTCCCCTGACGATACTTACAGTACAGAGAAACATTATTATATGCAACTAGTACACTGACTACCAATAAGTATTTGGACACCTATGCAAATGACGATATCTGCTGTCCTAAGGTACATCACGGCCTCCGTCGGTATATATCATGTAGGAAACAGCATCGGCTATAGTCGCATGCAAGATGCCTCGCAGTTCGGAGCTCTCTGATCTCGAGAAAGGTATAATTATCGGGTATCACAAATGTGGCCGATTCTTAAGCGGCATATCTAGCGATCTGAAGTACCCAAAATTGACAGTGGCCTATGTGATTAAGAAATGGAAGGTGTGCGGTGATTTTCGGAATGTGCCCCGAGTCGGCAGACCAACGAAACTGGGAGATAGAGACCGACGAGTGCTGTCCAGAGAAATTTGGAAGAACCGCACCCAACCGATGGCCCTCATCCGCGAGGAGTTTCAACAGGCATCCGGGAGTATTGTTTCAATGAATACCATCTGTAAGGAAGCACATATGCTTTGTTTTCATGGTCGTGCTGCTCCCCATAAGCCTTTGATTACAAAGTCCAACCGCGCTGCTCGATTAATGTAGGGCAAAGCACATCGAAATTGGACCGTAGATCAGTGGAAACGGGTTCTTTGGAGTGACGAATCAAGATTCACCCTTTACCGTACGGATGGCAGGATCTGGGTCTGGAGAACGTCTCCTGCCAGAATGCATTGTGCCAACAGTCAAGTTCGGCGGAGGTGGAATTATGGTCTAGGGGTGTTTCTCCTGGTATGGGCTGGGATCCTTGGTCCCCATTCATGGTAAGCTCAACTCCGATGCCTACTGCACTATTTGGGATGACAATGGGCTTCCTATGTAGTGGCAGTTTTACGGGTTGGACCCCTGTTACTTCAGGACGACAATGCTAGTTGTCATGTTTCTACGTTAACCAAGGCTTGGTATGGTACCAATGGAGTTCATCGAATGGACAGGCTTGCCCAGAGTCCTGACCTGAACCCTATCGAGAACCTCTGGGACGAGTTGCATCGCCAAATTTAGGGGTGCACTACCCGTGCAAAATCGGTGATGGAACTTCTATGTCTTCTCCAAGCCAAGTGGAAGAAAATACCACTAGCTGTCATACAAAGACTTGTGGAAAGTATGCCCCGGAGGGTTCACGCTGTAATTACCTCCTCGTGGAGGCTCTACCAAATATTGATTTCGAATAAAGTTAGTTTTTCTTTTCTATCACAAATATCCAAATACTTATTGGTAGTCAGTGTTGTGTATGAACATAATTATGAGAGGAGAAAGTGTTGTACCATTGATCGATTTGCAAGATTATTTTTATATTGACTTCATATGTAAATTCACAATCGTATTCCAAATGTTTATTTTACCCAAGTCTAGTTTGCATCTACCTTAAACTTGCACTTATTATGAAAGCAAATATGAATGAGAAAATTCCTTTTAACCTGATAAAATGATCAGATACTTATATTCTTTTATGAAATTAAAAAATATATACAATAAAGCAAATTTATTAATAGAATTTGCAATTTCAGAGAATGTTTTTTTTTTTAAATTTAAAAACATATTTAATATATTTGCTATGACAAACAAGAAAGTTCTTTATTAAACTTTATAATTTGAAGGGGAAACCCTTACATTCAGAATTTATTTTTTCTGTGCCGTTTTCTGTTAAAACAATAGTTTCTTTTGAGTTCTTTTCTTTTAATTGTATTTTTAGCTTTTGATTATAGGGCCAGTATTCGATTTCAATGCTTGTAACAAGAAGTTTTCAAGTCTGCCATTGATTATTGTTTATTTAATATTTTGGTTTTCATTAGTTGCCTCTATTCTTCGCTAAATTTTAGGGAAATGCCTTTAATTTTCATGGTATACTTCGTAATACATCTAGAGTATATTTAGAATGACAGGAGTTTGAGTCAGATCCTCTACGACGAAGATAAAATGGCTGTACCATGCATAAAATAAGGTAGAATTATCTGTCTTTCATTTACAGGCGGATTCAGAAACTCATCATTAGTAAAAAGGTTTTTAAGAAAAAAACCCTTATGAGCTTGAACCTTTCCAGGATATAATTTGAAATCTGATTTAATATTCCAAATTTACAACATCATATATAGTAATAGATTTACTATATAGGATACTATCACTTGGAATTAACATAATTTTTTTAATTAGTTGGTTTTAAATGGGACAAATAGCCTTGCCTAGTGGGTACATTCATTGATTGTTGTTAAGATAAAATATCATGATAATCAAGCCATTTTTGCCGACTCAATATCAAAAATAATTACGAGAATTTCGCGGTTGAAATAATAGAGCAGATTTTCAGAGCCTGGTTGGATATGAACGATAAATTGTCTACTGACTGAAACAATTGTTCGGTGAAGTAAATCAAAGGTCAAAATGTAGTCTGAAAGTAGAGAAATAATCTCAAGCGAAAAAAGTATGTGAAAAATAATATAAAATTTTAACCACTTAGAATTAAAAGATTATGAAATATTGAGCGCTAAAATATATATCAAAGTATGTTTAGAAATATTTAAAATTATAATATTATTTTTAACTATTTTAATTAATCTTTTTTCAAATATAAGTTTTCCAATGGATAAAGAAATGAATTAATTTTTACATTGAACTGTATAGTCCTCTATTTAAAAGGATTTTTCATGCTTGGAATAAAAAATAGATAAAAGACTATAAAACATGGAATTAAAAGTCGGAAAATGACGTACACATATTTTCCTTGCATTCTGAGGAAATGGTTTAAGATAAAAATGATTCCCATTTTCTTCTAAATATGAAATATTCATCTTCTTATATGATCAACAAAGAAACACGTCATGATGGTCAAAAGTCATAAAATTTAGATCACTATAACTCGTATTTGGTTTGAAATAGAATAAAATCCGAATTTGCCCAAAATGTGGGTATAAAGTATCTACAGAATGCATAAAATAATATTATTTCTAAATATAAAATACTATACTTCGGATGTAGCCAAAGAGAAAACATGTTATGGTGTTCAAAAATCATGATACGCTTTCACATTTAAACTCAGAAATATGAAATGAATAGTATAACACATTTTTAGCTAAAAATAGAAACAACAACACAGTTTTCTAATAAGGGTATTAGATGTCTTATGCACAAACTTATATTATTTCTTAACTGCATCTATAAAAAAACTGTAATGCAGAATCTTATATTTGTAATACTTAGTATTTTGACACTGAAATTGAATAAATATTCTTATTCATCAAAGTACCTGTTTCTTTAAAATATCAACTATTAAATTAAGTATTTAGTTTTAATTATTGTACTGCAAACAATAACTAAAATTTTGTCGTTTGTAGCCACTACTAGCAGAAGTGGACAAATTTATAATACTATAGCCTAGTGATTAGACTCATACGAATTCAACTTTCTTCTTGGTATCATTGAATTCAACAATACAATCGATGCACTTGTCATTTCTGAGATTTATCACTGTGTTATGAAAATGTGTATTAATAAAAACAATATCAAGAGGTGTGCTTTAAAAAGATTTTTTAAAATTATACTAAAAAGTAACATAATTCTTTCTATTTTTAATATCAGCATGTTCAAAGAGATGAATATATATAGTATTTTTTTAAATCTATTTTACATTCTTGCATCTGAAATGCACCAAAACTTATTGAAATTGTTAATTGATCAAGACTAATTGTCCAAGCATTTTAAAGAATAATAGTAATAAAATAAATTATGAATATAATCGTCCTTATAATCGATTTTGGGCTGGAATTTAATGATATTAAAATTATGCGGAATGTTGTCCGGATGAAAGAAAGATCAGATTCATGACACTTCATTTCACTATGTAATATGCAATACAGATGAAAAAAATCAACCTAAACGCACATTTAAGCAATATTTGTATAAACTAACGAAGACACCAAATCATTATAACAGCAACAATGGTTACTCTATATTGATGATGGAGAATCGATGCTCATATTCGCGCTTTCACTTATAAGTTTTCCGAGGCAGTGTGTAGAAGTTTTCTGAAGAATATGAAGTTCTTGGATCCTAATAGAAATAATGTCATAACTGTGCACTTTCGAGAACCTTTATTTATTTATTTGTCAGAATGCTCTGCGTTTCGGAAGTCATGGATCGAATTTCAATCCAATCAGTATTAATTATAATTATCTGACTGTGGTAATAAATAATATTATATGCTTGTAGCAATGAAGTTATTTCAAAACTAAGTGCGATATAGTTATTTTTAAACTATAACAACTAAATAGATTGTAATTTGTCCATTATTAAATTAGGAACAGGAATATCATTGAAAGATTTTTGCATTACCGGCAACTTTTCAATTTCATTTAAATGAAATATTGTTGAAAGGTAATTGCAGAATAATATGTAATCCATTACAAATGTTAGAATTGTATTAAAAAACAGTAATTGAAAAAAATGCAACTTGTGAATTGCAGGGCATTTATTTTATAATTGCATATCATTTCTTTACCTACAAATATGAACTGAACATTAAGATAAGTTGGAGTTTTGATTTTAATGATACTAAGGCCAAACATGGCCTTGCTGCATTAAGAGTAGAAGGAAACCATAAAATGAAGCATCAATATAAAATGCACCAACCATAGCATGAACCTCTCAATGTTTTTGCCTACTAGCATAATAAAAAGCTTTATAGATTTATATAATATACGTCCTATAATAAGGAAAATCAAATATGATTTCTGAATTATAACTTCTTTCTTTTGATTCCAAATTTGCCAATGATGGGTAATTTTGATTTTAAAATTTTACTATAAAATTCATGCATCTAGCTTGGTGCGTTTTCTGAGCTGTCATGCTCTAAATCACACAAATAAATATAGTATATATGAGATAGATTATAATTTCATAAATAACATCTATCTCTTGATAAATCATATTCACTTGCAACTCCATTGAATTGAAATCTGTATTGATTGAGATAGCTCTCTTTTTTTCCTAGGTAATAAATTTATAATAGTAGTCTAAGAATATTTAACTCATTGTTTATGTATTTCATATTTTTTTAAAATACATTTATTTCTCAAATTAACAAGTGTTAGATAAAAAATAATGCTTTAGCATACCAAATCGTAAATTAGAAAAATACGCCTAAAATACTTTATGTACTATTACACACATTTTATTATGTGTGAGTCTGGTTTATTTATGAAACTTTTTAAGAAATGTTCGTAATACATTATTTTTCAATTATAAATGTAATAGATCAATAACGTAAATGGATTCATTTAATCAAAATTTCTTGATAACTCATAAAAATTTGTTTTTAAAATAATCTTTCTGAATACAAATTACTAAAATAATATTTTGGTCAAGAAATTATTATTTGAAAATGAATGAAAGTTTTATTTTTATTTCTAGCCTGTTCATTTTTCCTTTCTATGCTTTTTTTTTATCTTTATTAGAAAGACATCCTCAATGTTTAAGCCTTTTATTTATAAATATGGAAGTTATATCATTCACAAAGTTAAAACGAATGTAAAAGTTTTGCTATCTTTCAATGAAAGGAAATTTGTAGTATTCGAAACAAGATACTGAAGTTATTATTAACACTTAAAAAAATATTTAATTTTTGATATGCCAAAAGTCGAGAACTTTCATTTATTAAGTCTAGACGCATAAATAATAAACGTGTCTTTATTTTTGAATTTATTTATTCCTTTGTCATTCTGCGATGTTCTTTTACCATTTTCATTCGCTTTTAATATGCGTTCTCAGATACAAACGGGAATCACAAATTACTTCAGAGAATAATACATTTTGGAAACACTTGTTTTTTTGACAAAAAAAGTTTATAAAGGAAAGACATGGAGATATTCTTTAAGTCACAAGAGTTTAATACTTGGAGCTCAAAACAAATTATTTATTTATTTCAGTTTTGTTGTAACTTAAACTGCATTTATTGAATCTATTATTATCATTTCAAAATATGTTTGATATTTTAAATAATCTTGAGCAAAAAATGTATCGTTTCTTTTACTTTCAGATGTTTATTAATTAGTTGCAGAAATGCATGCAAAATTTGCTTTAACGAATTATACATTTTGGCATCAAATATTAATTTCACAAATCTTCCTTTTTTCGCTTTCTTTACATTCTTTCACAGCAATTTATTGAAAAAAGTTTCTTAAAGGAATACAGCTACTAATTGGGAAAATCGTTATAAATGTATATTAGATACTCAAGTATTTTACATCTTTGCTTATCATAATTTGAGTATTTTTAATCAGGGATTGCAGACATTTAAGTGTTTGTATTCTATTTTTGGTTTAAAGGGATCTTATTTTTAAAATAAAAAAATATTAAACTGTTACTGTTGTTCAAAAATCCTTAAACTTTACAAAATAACAACATTTTCCCATTTTATTACTTGTAACTAAAAAATTGTTAACTGTTAATGTTAACGTTAATCTTTTATTCGTATGGATGAAAAATTTGAGAGATGCATTAAAAATTTACACTATTTTTAAAGTTTAATCATTCGTCACAGGTATATTCTGTATCACACACTAGCCTTTTTTGGATACCTATTGTTTATGTGTAATTAAACATCTATTCTCACTTGAAATTTCAAAACATTTAATTCTAGCATTCTTGGCAAAAACTTTTCTCTCACAAACATAAAATTTAAAATATATTTTTGAATTTTATTGAAATTCGAACACAGAATGCGGCTTTTTAATTTATTCACCTTAACAGAACATTTATGATAAACTATGCAATATTTGAATAATTCATTTAAAGGAATTTACACTGCAGTTTATATTCTTTTCGTACTTTCCTTTTGTTTATTTCGAAAGCACAAATTAAAGCTAGTATTTGTTTGCATTTTATCAAAACAAGTTCAATATATTCATATGCAGAGAAGTCATAACTAAACTACTCTGTTTGACAGTATTTGCAGCAAAAATTAACGATACCAAATTTTAATTACCGATTATAGAAGGCTTTACAGGTGATTTTCGTAACTAAAAAATGCCAATGAAGTATCTTGTAATAGAAGATCAACTTATTGAAAATCTTAATGTTTATTAAAGAAAATAATATTTTCTATTAATTTCGTATTTCATGCTGTTCTTATCTGAGTTTATTTTAGAAATGTTGAATTTTATTCTTGATTTTTGGATTTAATTTTGCCTTTTGCATTTATTTCTACATTTTGCAGTTATTTCTGCACTTCTTACTTTTTCATTGATGGAAGGAATTTTAAAATTCATTAATGTAATTTTGCAGAATCTACTGTTCTTGAGTTCGTTGTAATTATTAATTTCATGATTTTTTTCAATGCCTTGAAATATCTCTTATCAATAATTTTTGCCACACTTTTTTCTTCATTCCTTGTCTCTTAGTTCGTGTAATAAATTGGTTTCATTTCATTTTATAAACTGTAGCTGCAATTGCTTTCAAATAAGGAATTGTTTTTATATCATCATGCACTGCGAAAAAAAATTTTAGCTTATCGGCAGTTTAGCTGAATTGACTAAATTTTTTTCTCTAGCCATAGTTAAAAGCGCATTATGTAAAGAATATATTTAATTTTAAAAAAGAGAGAAATTAGAGAGAAGATAAAAACGTTACTATTTTTTAAAAAATGGTGCGAAATAATAAATTTATTTATTCAAAAAATCGTTCTATGATCTGGCTTTATGAAACAAATTTAATAGCTTTATTCAGTTATAATCTCAAGAAGAAAGCAGTTTGATTTAGAAAGGTTTCAAAAAGAGAAAGAAAGAAAAGAAATCAATATTGATTTTTTACTCACATTTTCTAAAAGTCATTTCAAGACATTCTTAAGAAAAGTATTTTGATGTTTTATTCACAAATTTATGTAATAAAAGATTTCTCTTTTCTTCGCTGAATAAACAATGGGAGAAAATTAAACAACTGTGTTGCATGATTTAACTATTAACATTAGTATAACTAACTTGTTATCTATACTTATAATAAAGCTCAATGTGTGTGTGTGTGTGCGTGTGTGTGTGTGTGGGCGCTCTACAGGCCAGACCGTTGGACCTACAGCTACCAAATTTGGTACATGCATACCTTGGAGGTCCGAAATGTGCACCTCGGAGCCCTTTTTTCGAATTTTTAATTAGAATTTGAATTAATTAAAATTTAAGCGAAATTTCGACGTTTATCCGCCATAACTTCCGAAAATATTATTGCACAAACATGATTTTTATATCAATTTAAAGATAAAAAAAATTAGCTTTCTAATGGTATCAGTTTTTTTAATTTATAATGTAAACTTCTATTTTTAATGAATTTTTAAAGAAACATTTTAACCATGTTTTTTAGCACGTGACTAGATAAAATAAAAGAATGCCGGAATAAAATTATCATCGCAAATAAATCTAAAGCAATACAACTTTCAGCACGCAACTGGATAAAATAAAAGAAACATAAAATGTGATATTTTCTAAAAAAAATAAATGCAAAGCAAATGTTTCTTTAATCGTTTGCAATATTAAATCATTTCTTCCATAAATCATCTTTATTTACAGTAAACCTGATTGAATTTAGACAAGATATGCATTGAAATCCCGACTTAATGGCATATTTATGTAATCGTTTGCAATATCTGTATCCTTAATTTAATACTTTTTTCCCTTTCTCGCTTTCTTTAAAAAACACATTTAATATTTTGGCAATATCATCGAAATTTTTTTTAACAATTTGGAAGCATAACCGATGGTTAAAACTGACTGATTTATAAAATTAAAGAATATTATTAGGAAAAGGTGTACTTTTTAGAACTTTCCTTCCATCATCTTAAAGAAAATAATAATTTCAGGTCAATCAATGCCCGGAATTATTTCAAGGCTAATGAATATGTGATTTAATTGAAAATTTTAGAACGCTTTACACATGGCGAACCAGCTGGTCGCCAAAGGCGGCTAGTATACAATAATAATATCATATTGAAGTAAAATTTTATGATCTGCAATTTAATTATGTGTGCTAGAATTATGTTTATAATTTTGCAAGTTGATATTTCATTCCCTCGCTAAAAATTTAATATTCACTTTCTGAGTTAAAAATTCCATTTAAATTTCTTAAGCAATAATTTAACAAGCACATTGTTTCTTAAAATTTCTTCAACTGAATTTAATGATAATATTCAGATAAGAAGGTTTAAATAATAAATTTAATCGAGTCTATTTTTGAAAATAAAAACTACGCTTTCATTATTATACTTAAAAGTAGATATTGTTATTTCGAATACTTTCAACTTTAATTTATAATTCGTTATGATAATCTTAGAATTGAGAAATTCTATCTTTATGAAAAAAATAATAACTTAAAGGCAATTAAAAGTGTTCTTAAAATTAATTATTTTTGATAACTGCATCTGAAGTATCTAATTTCAGATGATTTTTTTCCAAATTTTTCTAGAATGTAACATGAAACCATTAGGAAATAAAAAAAAAGTCTTTCAAAAAATTAATTGATTATTAAATTGTTTTTTACGTTGATTTTTAAACAATTTCTCTTTAGCAATTATAGATTCAAATGAAAATTTAGTTTATTACATTTTGAAAACATTTGAAATGTAATTTAAATAACATTCAAGATAGAATAGCATATGATATATTTAACCTACCTGTTTTGCTCAGGTTTACTTGAAAATTAATTAATTAATTCTTTTTTTTTTTGTTTCTTTTCCAAATGAACAAAATCTATAAAACTTGTTTCATGCATCTCTTTACAACTTTTAATATATGAAATATCTTTTAAATTTAATTTAACTATTTACTGTTTTTAAAATATGTAGAACTTCTTATATCTTTCATGCTTGCGAAGAGTCTCCAAATGTAAAGTCTGAAAGATTCTAAGCTGCATTGTTGCTACTTTGTTCTTCTATAGGAGAAAAAAATTCTTTCAGGTCTATATAGTCTTATCTTAACTGATTCACCCTATATTTTCATTCAAAACTAATCACATTTTACGATCTTTTACGCTTCATCGTATCAGCGTAGCTACCAGATTAATTTCCTGTATAGTTCAGTGAAGCATCCGTTATTACATTTTTATCCCAATAATAGACGTCTATTGGTTTCTTTATAAGTAATTATTGATATACCCAATTCTTCACCTAGGCGAAAATGAGTAAAAATAGCTCTTGGACAATCCATAACACCCACAAACACAAATTAATAATCATTACATCTAAACCACATACTTACCACTGAGGCATCTAACATAGATGAACAACCTTCGCGTTACCGGCTTGCATTGTTTAAGTATTCAGTTGTGATCATAGCAATATATCAATTAGTCTCCTGAATTTCCTATAAAAGTAGTGTTTCAACAATGGGGCGTCAGTTCACTGCTGAGCTGAGTTCGAAGCTACTTCGGTCTCAGTTTGGATCGTAAAGATGATACCTCGGTCACCAACAACGGCTTCGAGCCGTTCCCGAAGGATGATGTTTCTGGTCCTCTTTTACCTGGTGTGTCTTGGTAGAGTTGCAGGTAAGATATTTCATTTCCTTTTTTTTTTCAGAAAATTTATACAATTGTATTTTTTGCATAATAATTTTCAGTTAAAATGTATGATTTAAAAGCAGCATTTAAAGATATAGTACAATGTAGCTTCTCTAATCTTATTGCAAATCATATTGTCATTAATTTCAAAAAGGGTTTAATTCAGTTTACTGTTCAAAATTTAATGGATAATAGCAATAGTGGATAATAAAGGATAATAGTGGAATAATGGAATAACAATAGAATCAATAATAGGATAATAGTGGATTGACAGCGATAATTAAAATAATATCAATTTAGTGTTTTTTAACCACATTAGTGCCTAAAGGAAAAAAAAATTGCTCTAAAAGTTTTCCAAAACAGTGACACTATTTTTTAATCTTTAAATATTAAAAATATCAAAAGAGATTGCAGTATATAGGAATTTCTTAAATGATATTTGAAGTGAAAATAAGTTCAACACAGAAAACCATAATCATCAGCTACTAATATAGCGTTTCTTTCCTTTGTCACAATTTCGTTTTGATTTTGCTTTTCTATTCAATACTGAAGACAGTTAAAATAAAATACTTGATTAAAGTAATACTAAATTGCTATTTCAAAATTGAATAAAAATATTCGTAATTAAAGAAGAATTTTTTTTTGTTTAGTCTCAAAATTTATTCAACCAACTTAACTATTTTTTCCCCAAAATGTTTTCAATATAACAGCTCATCAAAAATTGTCAGGGAAAATTCATGATGCTGAAAGTCTAATTTTTGTAAATTTCATAAAATTCGCTTTTACTGACATCTAAAATGATTAAAACCTTAATCTTGTCCTTCTATGTGACCAGGAAGTTAAAAACGAATTGCTAGTTGAAATTCCAGCAACTTAATCTGAGTTCATCTTAATGTTGCGAAAATTACTACACTAATTTTAAACCAAAGCATCGAAAAAGGACTTATTGCATCAAATCATATCTAATAACTGTTAATATTAATTGACTAATATTGGAAATTAAAAACTAATATTTTGCAGAAAAACGCTAATATAAACATATTCTCCTTTTTCGTCTTTTTAAATCTGTTTTAAATATGAATTTTTGATATGAGAAATGGAAAAGTTTTAATTTTTAAATTAAATTATCACCTTTAATATGGACTGGACTGAATTTTCAAATTTCGTATAATATTATATTGATAAAATATATTGATATATAATAAAATATATTGATATTAAAATATTTTTTCTTTTCTTACTTTGAAATTTTTACTTTAATATAAATAAATCTTTGGTGCTAATTTCTTAATAAAAAGTACTAGAATAGATCATTTTTATTGAATGCATTTTTTATGATATATAAAATTTTCATGATATGAAATCTAAATTTTGTTTTAAAATGAAATACAATATTGCGTACAAAATACAACTTGATGACAGAGAAACGAGATCACCTGGAAAAGATAGATAATTTTTGAGCAAAAAATAAATATAGTTAAAAATAGAGGTAAAAAATAATTATAATCCATGATATGAGTTTAAAGTCACCATCTTTTATATATCATATGTTATAGGATCTCATAAAAACAATTGAATAGGAGGAATCCCCAAAAAAATTTATTCCTAATCATTAAAAATAATTGTGAATTCCATATTCATTAATTTTGAAAACACTTTTTTTAATATTAACTACATCGCCACCAACAGTTAAAATTTTTTATTTTTAACAAACATGGCATGATACACTAAAAATCATTAGTTTAAGGATTGTTATTACAATTCTTGAAAAACATGTTATTTAAACCTTTTATATGATCTATATTGCAGATACTTGATTTTAATTATTTTTGAAACTATGCAACTTTTAAAACATCATTATATTAGACAAAATTTAGTGGTATTTGAAATTTGATTATCAGTCATCTACTTCTTTTCATTAATGTTGATAATACCACGATATTTGTGATTTCAAAATACAAAGGATTGTTCTTATTCAAACTATTGCGATACTATCTAAAATAAATTATTGTAGTGAAATAATTATTTGACTTTTTTTAAAATCAAACATTTGACAATTTTAAACTTTGAGAGAATAAGATTTTTATAACTGTAAAAAATGAGTAAAAATCAAACGATATTTTCAATAAACTTACTCGTTGGCATTTTCTTTTAAAATTTGGTGAAACGTCAAAATTCATCTAGAAATTATATATCAAAATGATCATTAACTATAATGCATTTTAATGAAGGAAGTATGTTTTTCATTTCTAGATTTTTTTTAATACAAACAAGAAAAGGCAAATAAAGCAATTGTTTTACAGTGTTGGTAGGATAGGGAAAATAAGAAAAACTAGTAATTTAAAATTATTTCACCAATTTAAAAATTGAATCCTTTGAAATAAAATTTTCAAAAAATTAAAGGTAAATTATACAAGCCAGAAAACTTTTTAAATGTTTCACAAAGATTTTGTTTGTGATGCAACAACACTTTTACATTCATAAAAAAATAAATAGCTTGATGAGAGAAAATCAAACTAAATTATTCATCAAAGAAAAATTACAAATAAAAAAATAAACATATTTTTAAGAATCGGTATAATGAAAATCAAATATTAATTTATTATAAAATTATTGAATGTTTTTATATATGTTTTATTAATCTCAGTTATTTCTAATTATCTGAACTAAAATGAACTATAAATTATAATCGCTTTTAACATAGAAGGTGGTTATATTTAAAGTTCCACTTTGAAATGGTCATAAAAGTAAAACTATTGAACCAAATATTATCAAACTTTGTAATAGTTTAAAGAAAGTCATGGGATTTATTTTTTGCTAAAATAAAAGCTCAAAACTCATCACCAGGAGGGAAATGGCTCTGTATGCAATATTACCAAATAAACTAAGACAGGAAAATATCATTTAAAAATGTGGTTAATAATTTTTGAAATGTTCTATAAAGCTAATGTGACTTCCACCTTTTTCTGCAAACAAGTTAAACCTCATCAATGTTTATCTAATCATAGCATATCGAGGAGAAATGTTATGGACATGTCGGGGTATCATGTCTTATTTTTGTTTTACAATATTGCATTTACCAACATTTCCCCACCCATGACAATGATTTTTATTTTTATTTTTTGGTGGAAAAGAAATTTCTTTGACTTGCTTTAAAGTATACCAAGTTTAATAACATTTGGTTAAATAATTTTACTTTTATGAGTATTTCAAGTGGAACTTCAATTAATAACTATCCTGTATTTCAACGAACTATTTAATATTCTGTGATCTTTTCAATATGGTTGATAGTGAAATTCATCGGTTTTGATGCTATAAAGAAACTTTAAATAATTATTTTAATGACTTCAAAGCAAAATTCATCAGTTTAATTGTCACCTAACTAAAAGGCATTTCTTAGCTAACTTAGAATGTAAAAATCAATATTCTATCACAAATTTCTGTAACAGGGCGTAATCACAGGCAATCAGCTTCGGGGGTAAAAATATTATAATAAAGTTATATAAAAGCTTTTACAAATATTTTTATTTTGTTTATGATTTATGTACCTAATGTTATATATATATATATATATATATATATATTGAAATTTTAAATTCCTTACTGTTTTTACTCTTTTTTATCAATACAATTTGATTTATCCAGAATTGGATATATTTTTGTTTAAATTTAAATAAAAGCGATTAAAATTTTAAAAATTTCTAGCTTTCAAGTTGTTTGCAAGCAAATTTTGAAGAAAATTTTAATGTTTCCCATGTATATTTTCTAATTTTAATGAAATTTTTTGGTGTTTTTTTATTTTTAATTATCAAAATGGTGAATTTTTCAAAATATACTCAATTCCGAATGTAACCAGAGGGATGTTTATTCGAAAATATTAAATTGTTCAATTTGTTAATTTTTTAATTTTTCATTTTCACCATAAAAAAACTTATTTTCTCAACGTTTGTATTGATCAGACAACATTGAAAGGAATATTAAAAAAATATTTGAAATAAAATTTTAGCTGTGCTCGAAAACGTAATCAATTTTTTCAAAATATAAAAATTCAGAATATTAATTCTCATTTTTAATATAGAAAAGATTTTTAATTTTATTAAATCAAAGAAACACTAGATTATAAAATATTATCATTGAAGTTTAATACACAATTTTTAAATATACCATAAAGAAAAATTACATAATTTAGGAAGCAATGTGCATACGTTTTATAAATTAGATAATTTGTTTTTTCTTCTTTTTAATAATTATGAAACAATTTGCATCGTACAGTAATATCACCAATACTAAAATAGAGTTGATGTCAAGGAAACGAGCTTTATCTAAATAGCATTATTTAATGCATACATTATAAACTGGAAAGATAGTGACTTGAATTTCCTTTTAAGTATTTATTATCCATTAATTAAAATATTTTTAAATTACCTGATTTATTTTAGATAATTTACTCATTCATTAAAGCATTAATTCTCATTAGACAACTATAATTTCTTAAAAGAATAAAATAAAAGAGTGATAAAAAATTAGAAATACTTATCTTTAAATCATTCATTCCATCCTGATAATTAACCTGTCCATTTGATCCATTATAATAAAAGAAAATAATATTTTTACTAACCATTTGTAACTAGATAATGTTTCCATTAAAGAACACATATTTATAGAATTGTTGCAAATAGTTAATGATTGAAAGAATATTATTTTTTTGATAGCGTTTAATTTAGTTGTTAAGTTCATATAAGTGCCTCATCTCAAATAATGGCATCAAAAACATTAATTTAAAATGAGACATATAAATTATAGAATTTCCAGTTATTATTCAGAAAAATTAGTTTCAGTAACTAAATAACCACGAAAACAGTGCTTTTAAATTCATTTAATTATTTAACTATATCTGTAAAGTACTTAGTTCTGAAAACTTTTCGATTCAAATGATATTAAAGGTCCAAATGAATGGTTTGAATTGAATGGGAGAAAAAAAAGATAAAACTGCTATTTCTTTAGAATTTCAGAAATTGTTTTTCACTTTATATGCATAAGTAAATACAAAATTGTTTGGTTACTGATCATTTAGTGAAGATAATACATGAAATTATGTGCCTTGATGAAATTATGTCACATATAGCTTTCATAATACTTAAATTCTTTTTAAAAATTTAATGCTGAATTGTAACGTTGTATATAAGTTATCTTAATAAATCTTTAAGTAAATCGTGATTACGCAATGACAAAAACAAACAAACAAACCTTAAGTATTCAAATCTATATATGAAAACATTTTAACAAGAATTGCAAGATCTTTTTGTTTGGCAGAAGAATTAATATTTGTTTAATTAAAAGCTAATTGTAAAAGCTAATTAATAATTGTTTAATTAAAATAAGGTTTTTATCCTATTAAGTAAAGCTTAATTTTCTAAAAGTATAAATTCACTGTTTTTGAATTGAAAGATATTATGTATTCTTTGCTAGCTCAGATGTATTGTAGAGAATAAATAACTTTCGAAAGATGACTCTAATTTTTAAATAACTAATGAGTGAATGACACAAATAGAATCAAAGGTGATATTTACGAAGTAATATCATCAAATAACAGAAGTTATCTTCTTTTTTAGCTTATTTATAAAATAATATCTTTGAAAATGTTTAGTTAAATTCATTTGAAGATCAAGATTGTTCATAA
>JAPMOQ010048161.1:157042-172174 GCA_026543055.1 Argiope trifasciata
GATATGGAAGATCAGATTCTTTGATCCCAATGGCTAGATATGGAAGATCAGAAACTTTGATACCTATGGCTAGATATGGAAGATATGATTCTTTGAACTCGATTTCAAGGTTTGGTAAATCTAGAGAACATTCTGAAAATTTGAATTTAAAATCAGATGAGATTATATTTGAAGAAAACCCTGAGGAAGAATATAATTTGGAATATCTAAAGTCTTCGAAAAAACGTAACGATGAAAATGGAGCAATTATTCCTTACCCAAGACCTGGACGGGAGTTAGAAACTGTTGAGAAAAATAACGACGACTTGAAATCATTAGATTCTGAAGTAAGACGACAAACAAATGAGTCTCTTATTCCACAAATTAGGTATGGTCGAACATCTGGGAAAACAAAAACACCTGAAAATGAACAATCGCATATTTTTATTTTGCCTAATATTAGGCCTGGAAGATCCTTAAACACCGTCATTAGTAATAAGGAAAAGGAAAATACAAATCCTTCTCAATATGGATTATTGCCTTATCCTCGCCCCGGACGCTCAAATATTAATCAAAATGGTATAGAAGAGCAATCTAATGATCTCAAAGAAAATCTAGATTCTGCTATTGACATTAAAAGGTCAGAAGATGGTTACGATGAGCAAATTGTTTTAGAATCAGTTTTGGATGACGATATCATATTAGATCCAGGTTATGTAAAGTCAGCTAAGGAACAGAATCTAATTAACTCTGATGAAGATAATTCACGTTTTGTTATACCCTATCCACGACCAGGTAAACGAGATTTGTTTCAAGAAGAAAATCCCGGATATGCCAAAAGTTATCCACATTTATTTAAAATTTCCAAAGAAAACGGTGAAAGTGTTGACTATTATTTGTCTCACCCAAGTACAAAAACATTAAGCAATGAAGGAAATTTAGAAAGATCAAAAGAAAATAAAAGAGCATTAAAAAGCGAAGTATCCGTTGATTATTTATCCTTTCCTTATTTAAAATTTCAGAAGCGTAGCATTATGTATGAGGAGCCGGAATTTCTTTTACCGTATCCAAGAACAGGACGATCTAATACTATCTTACCCTTTCCAAGACCAGGACGATCTAATACTATCGTGCCCTTTCCAAGACCAGGACGATCTGATACTATCGTGCCCTTTCCAAGACCAGGGAGATCAAATTCTGTTCTACCGTATCCCAGACCTGGCAAAGCTCATTCAATTATACCTTACCCAAGGTTAGGAAGATCAACAAATATTGTACCTTATCCAAGACCAGGCAGATCTAATTCAATTGTACCCTTTCCAAGACCAGGCAGATCAAATACAGTAGTGCCATTTCCACGACCAGGAAGATCAGATGTTATTTTACCATATCCCAGGCCAGGACGTTCTACGAGAAACAAAGTTTTGAAAAGAAACGTAGATGAATATTTGGTGCCACACTCACAAGCTGAAGACGCTATGAATGAAGAGAGCTCCGAAGATTTAGGAACGGTTTTACAGGAAGATGATTCTGGAGAGTCTTCTAAAATGAAAGATGTTCCCAGTCTTGTAAAAAAACTAAATGAAGAAATTTCAACAAGCAATTCAATTTATCTTCTGCCATATCCTAGACCTGGAAGAACAGTAAAAAGAAACTTCACGTGAAAAATGCATTAAAGACATTTTTAAAATAATAAATTGCAGTTTTATGCTGTAATATTGTTCTTTAGCAATGGGAAAAAATTGTTTGTATGCCCAAACAAGACAAAAAAAAATATTCAATACGAATAAATAAATGAAATGTTTTGAAACAACTCTGTACAAAATAAAAATAATAAATTGTACTGAAGTAAAAAAAAAAATGAATTCCCTCTTCGAACAATTGTCTTTAGTCATTTTTGTTATATATTTTTTTTACTCAGAAAACTCAATTATCAATTGATCTTTTATACTTAGAATAACCTATTTTTTCAAGTTTTTAATTATTCGCCGGTTTAAGTAGCATTTTGAATTAAGTGTTTTTAAAAATCATAATAATCAGATAAATTTTTAATAATTAGATTATATAATTTTAAACCGTCTTTAATATTGTTTTTTATAATATAAATAATCAATTTACATGCAATATAATGTAACTTATATGGAAATAAATTATTTTTGCACTTTAAGTCAAAAAGAGTAATGAATTTTACGATATAAATTTTTTTCAATCATTGTTGCCAAGACTGCTTTTAATGTTTAAAAAAATAATTAAAAAGATTTCGTTCATAAGTAAAATTAACTCAAAAAATCCACTGTAGAGCCTTTGCAAATTTTATTTGATCAAAACACTTCACAAAATATCGTTGCTCAGATTTTATAAATGATTTACCCAATCTTAGTGTGATTTTCTTTCAAATCTATTTTTTCTTTCACTACTGAGCGCATCCTAATTGTTTACTTTCTTTTTGAAATTCTCTTATTGCTAGGAAACCGTTTTACAGGATATCTAAAAACTTGGTTAAAAAAACTGTTTAGAAACTAATGATTGCTTTTATTCAAAAAGAGTAAGACATATTAGTAGAAAAGATAAAATTAGACCCTCTGGCAGAATGATATATTACCTAACATACAAAATAAGCTTATTATTTATCTGGAAATCGATAGTTTTTAGCCTGGGTGTTAGAAAATGATACAAATTAAACTCTTAATGATTTCATTTTTTTTCTGCTTTAAAATAAATGTTATGTTTCGGTTTCAAAATATATTTCTATCAAACTGAGAATTCATAGAAAGTTCACGCGTTTGATAAAAAGTATCAAATAATGTTTGAGAAAGATTAAACTGGTAAGATGAGAAATTATGAGAAACCTAGTAGTTTTTATTAAAAAATAGCTCATAAACAAAAAATTGCACAAATTTTTTTAAAAAACGATCATGTATTCATTTTATTTAATGAATGCCAATTAAAGTAACGTGAAAATTAACAAATGAAGTTCTGTATAAAATCTACAAATCATGAAAATTAATGTTCATGAGTATTCGTGGGGGTTGAGGCTCTATATGTCAAACAATTTGACCTAGAATTACAAAAAAGGGTATTTATATTTTCGAGTTAAAAAATCTACACTTCAGAGCAAATTCATATAGTTTTAATAATAAATTCCATTAATTAAATAATGAACGAAATTTTCATGTATTTTTATCATAATTTTGCTAAACTACTCCAACACAAAAATGATCCCCAAATCATCTTAAAGCAATTATATTAATTTAATATTCATACACATTTGAACTGAGTTTTTACAGTTTCTAAAACTGCTTTCTTGCCTAATTTCCATCACTATTGCACTGTACTCTGCAATTCAAATCGTTTTCATTGTTTTGTCTATGTATCAAACATTTAAAAACGTGATTTTTTCTTTTGCCAAAAGAAATATTCGTTTAATATTCGTGTAAATTTAAAGACAAGTAAAAGGATATATTACAATTCCACAAAATTTAGAAAATAGATGTGCCCACCATTTATGCTTTTAAAACTACTTTTATGCTATGGGACTGATTTCCATTAGAAAAGTTCATATACATATTGAATAGAGCATATGTATGACAAAACAATATGGATTAAGTATCTGGAGGTTTGACAGAATTATGGCCATCAAGTTGTATCTAAGTGATTTAAATATAATCAGCATATTTGGCGAGTTATCTGGTCACCGAGGTCAATTAATAATAAGTAAGTAAATATAATTGTAAGTTTTATACCTTGTATTGAATTATACATCTTTTTTGGTAGAAGAATTTTCAAATTAAATACGAGGATTGAATTTCGCTTATGAATATGAAATAATTTCAAAATAAGAACATATTAACTCAAAAATTTTGAAAAGGAAATAAAAAGGGAATATAGGCAGTTAAATAAGTTCCTATAGTTTAAATGAAAACGAATTTTAGAAGTTCATACAAATTATAAGTTTATTAAAAAGTAGAATGCATTTATTTTTATTATTTTCCACTTTTTATTCTCTCATATACGAAGAATAGAGAAAGTATTACAAAAATTCGATCTCGAAATCTTGACAAAACTCCACACTTTAAACTTCCCCAAATCCGAAGAATGTATTTTTGTCATTATATCTGCAAGTCTGACTGTAAATAAGACAATTAAAAAATGTTTTGAGTTAGAGAAATGAAATTTGGTATATAGAGTTGAAACTAAATCATTAGATTTCTGTCAAATTTTGAATAAAATCCATTTAGTGAAAGTTTAAACTTTCCATTTACTCGAACATAAATAAACTATATAACTACAAAACGACAAGAACTATATGAATAACCTTTGGTAGACAGATTTAGCATCTAATAATGTATATTCTTAATAAGTTTTGAACCACATCTGTCAAAGATTTAATCATCTATTGACCGTTAATTTCGTATGTTTTAAACGCAATAATTCAGAGCGCAGTCACTTAAATAAATTAAATTCCTTCAATCAAATATTAAAGATTTATATTTCATAACTTTTTATTGCCCCTGTCATCCAAAGCAATTGAACCTTACCCAAGATCCACAATTTTATATGAGAGGAACAGGACATGACCATTTCTGGTGAATATACGAGAAAGTTTTGGGGATACCTCTTCCATTAATTTAAAGCACTAATTTCCGATCATCTTTCTAAATATTATGACATCTTTAAACTATTTTAAAAATCATATTTACTGTCATCTATCTGAATCAAATAGAACTATATTCAATTATTAATTGATGATTAATATTTGAAATTTTTTAATATTTAATAGTTATTGGGAAAGCACACAAGTAAAAATATGTTTCCTTTCTTGTAACAAAGTGAGTAAAAGTTATTTACGAAATAATTCCAGTTTTAAAAACATAAATACAAAAAAATGTTTTAAAAAGGAATGCAACGTTTTATTTAGATACCAAAATAAAAAATCAAAATAGAACAGAATTGTGTTCGAAAAAAAAAATTAGAACACATACACATTTCCTTCAAAATCTGAATTTGCTAATAAAAAATTACTTTATTGTGTTTTCTTCCCAAATAAATTTCATGTCTAAAAATAATTATATTTTCAAACACAAAATGATTGTATTTGTTGGCTAATATTGGTAAAATATCAAATAAATGTTGAATGCATCTGATTAGAAATGCGTATTGAGGTTAAATTGTTTGATCTCACTATAAGGATTTCATAAAAAGAACAGAGAGTACTCATGTTTAATCAGATAACAGGCGCCACCGAATAAATAGCTCAGGGGAAAGATCTCCCGCGAACCCTTTGTTAACGAACCCTTAAGTGAAAAGTCAAACAGGAGTGTAAGAGAATTCTTGAATATTAAATTCCATATTTAAAACTGATTATTTTAATTTTTCACTATGCACTCTTTCTTTTCAGTTATTAAATTTGTAAAGTAATAAAAAATGATATTTGTTTCATTATGAAATGATTTGAGCAGATCGAGTAACAAATGATTTTTATTTGCTCCTTGAAAGGTTGAATAAAATAACTTATTAGTAATTATCTCACTCTGAATCCGTATTAAAAAGTGGGGGATTTTAATGTGTGTTACTTTACTCAAACAAAATCCGTTAATTAGGTATACAAAAGGAATTGAGAATATAGAATAATATCGAGAATTGGAAATATAGAATAAGTAACATTATTTTTTTTTCTTGAAAACTGTTTCTACACATTTTACTAACTTTTGAACTGCTGAAAATAATTTAAGGTGCGTTTTAATTTTTAATTATTTCATAATAGCTTATTTTAGTCCATCCGAACATTAATAAACCAGAAGTAAAAAAATATAATTAATTAAACAGTTATAAATTTATTTTCTCATAAAAATATAAATATGTATTAAAAAAGTAATATTTGAAGAAAAGCGCATCGACATTAGGATTGATTTATATTCTCCTACAAAGATACAATGTACTTTTTTCTTTTATTGTATTCATAATTACTTTAGTCTTTAATTTATTTTTACAAAACATTTACCAGCTGTTTCTTTTATATAAGATTTAATGACACATTCGGTTTTAACAATGTTGTTCTAATTATTAATTCGTTTGTTTAGATTCAGAATTAATACTCGTATAGATTAAATATTATTTTATATCAATATTGGCAGTTTATTTTCCCTTGTTATTATTTTTTTGTCTAATATGTGTTATTATAGAATTCAGTTCTAACACTTTCATCTAAACTTTGAATATTTATTTATATTTTCATTTTTTCTATTACATAAATACCTGTTTTGTAATTGTTGTTACAAAATCAAATACCAAATATCACATATTTAAATTCTTGTATTTTTTATTTATTACATTTACATGTTGGTGAAAGAGCACACCGCCAGACGGTCAGCTCTTTGATAAATTTGATTTCAAATCTGATTGGTATCTGCTCAACAAATATTAAATATGAGTATCAAATTTACCCATTTGCTTTCTTCATTTTGTGTTTTTTCGTCTTAAATTATTTTCGAGCTAACTGGACAGACTTATTCCGGATAAGTTATTACTTATTCACTGAAATTTCGATTGAAAGTTATACATTTCTGGTAATGACAATGTATCAAATTTCATCAATCTAGATCAATGTGGTTTTGAGCTCTCAGAGACAGATAGAGTCATTGTCATATATTTATAGCATATAAAGATGCAGTATTATATCTTTATATGCTAGAAATATGAAAAAATAAAAGTCAACAAACAAACTGAAAAATACAATTCAACTGATTAATATTGATGACATCTTTTGATTTCTTTTTCAGAATTAGTTATCCGCATGCAAGTTATTTGGAAATCATGATAAATTGATTGACATGATCTAATGCATTTTTGCTTGGAACTCTGATACATCCTTAATTTTTTAAATTGCAAATGGTTGAAAGGTTACTTATACTCTCTCTTGGATTAAATGTCCGGTTTTAAATATAAAACTTTTTTTAAATATAAAATTCAAATTTGAAAGCGACAACCACCTTAGGTGGAAAAAAGAAGAAAACAGAAGAATTCATAATACTTTTATAAGTGCAAATAAAAATAAATTAAGCATAGAAATACAGTTTTCGATACGTGAGAAGACAAGCTTAATCTTTTTGGTTTCTTTTTTTCACATAATCATTTTATTTCTTAGTGGCTGTGGAGGCGATTATCAACAAGACTACAACAAAAATCAATATGAAAACAGGCCTCCCGCTTTCGAAATATCTGCGTGACGTCAGGCAGTTCGATCTCTTTTGGGCAGTTTAATTATAAAATACCCACTAGGTGGCACTCACGTCTAGAATCCAACATGTCTTCTTTCTCTTTTGAGGAGTTTGGTACAGCGCTTGTGCAGAAGATATCGAACTATTAGCTTTTTTACGGAACTCTTACGGGGAAGCGTCAAACAGTAAACAAAGTATAAAATTGTGAGAATTTTGGGCTCGAATCCCCATCATTTATGTTTGACATTGAATAATAAATGCCGAAAGATTTCATGGGCATTGGATTTGAACATTTCAGGTATCGTACGAAGCGAGAGAGTTTCGATCCAGTTAAAAATAATAGCAACAACAACATCACGTTGCGTTCCGTGCTATTTTTAACTACCAGGTAAACAGAAACTTGCACAGTCTGATATGCGGAAAAATTACGATAATAATCGGACATTGACCGGACACGACAATGAAGCATTGTATTTTAGAGATGACAGTAGTTCTTGTGGTAGTAGCAGAGAAAATATTCGCCTGGGCCCATTTATAGACTTTGGAGTAAGTATCATTGCATTAAGTAAAAATCTAGGTGTATAGCTATCTTTGTATTTGATAATTATGTTAAAACATTTGCGTTTGAAAAAAATTTGCAAATCGCACAATATATGAATATTAAACGATTAATAAAGTATTATATTTTAAAATCATAAACGCTATGACAGTCATTGAAAATTGACAGAAGATGACATTGAAACCTTGAAATTTAGAGAAGACACCAGTACTTTCGGTACTATCAGAGAAAAAAATATTCACTTTGAGTCATTTAGAGATTTTGAAATAGATGTTATAACATGAAATTTCTCAGCTATCTTAAATGTTAGCTTTCTTTGCTGTGTATAATAATATCCTTTATCTGTTTTCAAAAAATGCTTTTCTCATTTCAAAATTAAAAACATTAAAAATGGAGGAATGAAGTTTTAAGTTTAAGAATAAGAAAAATTATTGCAATAAAAAATCATTTATTCATTTTATATATCCTGGGGTCAAAATTATAAGACTCCAATGCATTTTAAATGTAGCTATTAAAAATAAAGGAGCTTTAATTTTTCTCTATCAATAAATTTCCTCTATCAATAATTTTTAATTTTTTTATAACAAATAACTGAGATTCCAAACTGAAAATTAGTTAATACAAAACAAATTTTCAATGTGTGTTATCTGCATTTTCAACCTTTCATTATAAAGCATAGAGTAGAGATATACAAAATAGGCTTCAAAACAAATTTAATAATGTTTATTTCATGATTTAAATGCAAATAAAAAAAATGCCATTAATATCGGTTCATACTACAGAAACTTTTTTGTATCAATTAAAAATGCGTAGAAATATTTGAATTTATTTTCTTTTTCGATAGTTGCTGGAAGATATTTTTATTTTTATTTTCTTTATATTGGAGAAATGTTACCTCAATTTTTAAATTTTAAACAAATATAGATGCACCACCAAGAACTAGGAACTTCAATGCATGTTTCTTGAGACAGTTTTTCTTACAATTTTTCAAAAGGAAAAATCCAATTTAATGCCATGCGTTTTGAAAATTAATTGTTGCATTATAGTTTGCACTTTGTACGAATGACGGGAATTTATTAAATTTTGTATGGAAAATTACACTCATTAATATAGAGAATGAAACATTGAAATTGGTAGTTGGTTGTTAGTTGCAAAGCTTAATAAAATTATTTTGTGAGCAAAGCGTGTTGCTTTCTGGAATAAATCCGAATTGCTTATTTTAACATAAATACAAAAGTATTTGCATTGCTTACTTTTGGAACGGAGAGAATTGGCTTCTGAAATGAAAGCAGGTAACTGGTTGCATATCTAAGCAAAAATATTTATTATTGGGCAAAAAAGAACAATAACTTGCGTCCTTAAATAAACAAAATTAGAGAGGAGTTTATAATTATTGTATTAAAAATACTTACAATTGAGCACAGCTTGCAATAATAAAACGAAATTTTACGTATTGGTAATTGATTCTTGCTGGCATAAAAAATCAAAATATCTAAATAACATTCTCTTGTGCCTAAAGTAAGCTTGAATCAGAATGCAGATTGTTAAATATTACATACACAATTCATTGCACTGGATAAAAATAGCTTACATAGTGAAATCAATCATTTGGAAATAGTGTGCTCCGACTGCATAATCAAGCAAAAACACTCTTTATGGAAGAACGAAAACCAGAATGCATTAACTTGAATTCTGAAATAAACTTTTATTAGGAGAGATTTGGTTTAAGTATGCATGCTAAAATGCACACATTTATACATGGTGATAAATGTGTGTAATCAAACTCATTGCATAATTTCCATTGCATAATTTCCCATAAATCAGGGAAAATATTCTTTTTAAAAAGTATAGCACATTATTATCTTGAATCGAAAAGTAAATAAATAATATTATTGTCGTAAATATACTGTGATTAATAAATAATCTTTTTATTAGCATTCTGAAGTCATTCAATTATTATTATTTTTTACAAGACAAATTTAGCTATCACTGAAAAAAACGGAATTATGTAAAAATAATTTTAACAAAGATTTAAATTTATTCAGTAATTTTTTTTCATTTTCTATGTAAAAGGATATTTGCAAAACATTTACTGAAAAATTCAAATGAATTATATTTTGCAAGTAATCCGTGAAGGATTAAAAAGATATTAAAAAATAATCCTTTAAAAGGCATAGAGCAGGACGAAATGAGACTTTACGATACAGAATTAAATACTCTTCTTACTTTCCTTAATAATTCTTCAGAATTAAAATGATTCACCATTTTTTTATATATTTATTTAAATATATTCAGCTTAAATCCTGCTAATATCCAGACATGTTTTTATATAATAAAATGTTGAATAAATAAATTAAATTAAAAATAATTAAAATTAAAAGAATTCACTTTTTGTTCCGTGAATGTTATCGAATTATACATTTTAAAGCAATCCTTCCGTTTGTTAAAAAATTATCTTAAATATAAATTGCGTCTAGATAAATATATATTATTAAAAAAAATGCGTCTATACAGAAATATATCTTAATGGGGTCTACATAGCATCACCCTTGACATAATGAATGGCCCGAAAACCAAAATTATGATAAAGAAGATCAAGATAAAATAAAGAAGTCAAAAATAAAATGAAGCTATAAAAACGAAACAGAAAAAGTTATCCGAACGGTAAAATTCGACACTATTAACTGAAAATGGAGACACTGTAACAAAAGAGAGAAGGAATCGGTAACGGAATTAGAATGCTTCTTGCAAACAACACGATTGGAATTTGAATGATGTAAAAATAATTTATTTGATTCCTGATTTCTCCTAATTTTGGCTCTTTGCCAAATAGTAAAGAAGTAAACTTTCTGATCATGATGCAGAAAAGGAACTCACCATAAAACTTTTTAAATCACGATAAAAATATTGAATTCAAAAGCAGTCCTAAAAAAGGAACATCTCTTTCTTTTATAAATATAGGTATTAATCTATATGAAATTAAGTAAATTTTGATTTGAAAATATAAATAAAGAATATTAAATTAAACCATAAATAAATTCACATTAGAAAAAAAAATATTGAAAAAAAAAATTCTGAATTTTTCTGAATTGAATGAAACGAATTCAAATTTATTCATTAATTACTGTATTCTGTCAGCGCATTTTATGTATTAACATTTAAGAAATATTTGCACCAATCATGAAATAACTTTGCACATTACCGAATTTTGAAGAATGCCCTCTTTGATTATATCCAGAAATAGATGTAATAAAATAATATGTATGTAATTTCAATACAAATAGCAATTTTTTAATTTAAAAAAAACTAGGCATACACTTAAAAATAAGTCTTAATTCGATCATTATAATTCTTTATGATAAAATAAATAAATCTTTAAAAAATATTTACGAATATAATTATTTTTATTACTTAGAGTACTATGCTATTATTTAAAATTATCTAAGCAAAGAGCAAGTCCTTTATATTAAATATGTTTTTGTTAAATAAGTTTTATATAATTTAAAATAATATAAATATGCAAAGATTAAATTTATCGCTGTTCTTTAAAATCAATAATATTTTATCACAAAGAATTCAAAATTCACATTTAATATATGTGAAATTGTAATTTTTGCACTCTTCCCGAGGCCTAATTTCCGTAACCTCAGCAGTTCAATTAAGAAGAATGTCACGTTAAAATCACGGAAGTAAAAAAATTGCTGGTAGAACTAAGTTTTTTTTGAAAAAATTCCCATTTGAAAATAACATATAAGTTCTGAATATATATATATATATATATATATATATATATTCAGTGTGTGTGCACGTGCGTCTGTCTGTGTGCTGTACACATAACATATGGTTTTATTTAGAGTAAAAATAAAAAATAAAAATCAAAGAAAAACTTCAACTTCTAAACTGAAAATTTTCAGAAGCATTTTAAATAAACATATTTAGAATTTTGCCTCAAAAAAATTGAGAGTACACCAATGAAATTTCTGTAATATCTTGCATAGAAACGAAGTGTCACTATCAAGCTGCATGTTTTTTGGCTCTTATTATGGCCTTTAAACGTCATGGTTCCGATTCGGCCAATTTTTCGTTTTATCTGAAGATATTTTACTGCATTATTTTTGCAACGCTCATTTTAAATGTATTTTATTTTTAATTTTGTGTTTTTGATTCACTTTTTCTAGTATAGCCCAAATATATTGCAATATTCAATGTCATTGATATCGAGGTGCTGTGGTAGCATTTGTAACTGCTTTTCTCAATGACAAAGCCACTGCATTTTGACATTCTGGGTATTCTGTTTGGGATGATATCCTACTGGAAAAGGAAATTTCCATCTAAAGTAAAATTTTTAGTACTTCACTTTAGATTGATGCGTAGTAAACCATATGATTTTTAATGCCATCTATAAAAATTAAATTTCCTACCCCGAATGAAGACACGCAACCTCAAATCATGGCAGAGTCAACTCCCATATTTAACTGTAGGACCTAAATATTTTTATTCAAAGCATTATTAGCTTTTCTCCATACAGTACGACAGCTATCGCAACCAAAAATATATGGTAAACTTTCTTCAAAAAGTTATAGGTTTTCACTAGGATGAGTTTTTGCAGACTTCAAATGCTTTTTCAGAATCTGCAAGCTGATGAACGCTTTCATCCTAACAATGCTACTTTATCCAGCTTTTCATATGGCATTGTACACAGTTTCAGCAGTTATAATTGCACCTATGATTTGAAAATTTCTCCAGAAAGTTGTATGAACCATATAGTCACAGCAATCTAAAGGGAAAGGGAAAAACTTGGGTTTAGATGGAAATTCCATTTTCCAGCAGGACAATAACCTCAAACAAAATGTATTTAAAGCCAAAAAATTGCATATTTTTCCTTGTAAGCAGCAGTTACACATGGCAACACAGTACAACGACTTAAATTCCATTGAATATTATTATATATTGTGGACCATAGTGAGTGCGAGTGATTCAAAAACACAAAATTAGAAGTAAAATCAATTTAAAACAAGTGCCGCTAGAGAAATGGGAAAAAATATTTTCAGATACCACCAAAAATTTATCGAATCAAAACAGTAACGTTCAAAGGCCATTAAAAGAGCCAAAAGACATATAATTTAACAGTGACGCGCTGTTTCTATGCGAGATAATGCAAATATTTCATTAGTGTACTCTCAATTGTTTGAGGCAAAATTCTGAGTATGTTTGTTTAAAATGCTTCTGAAAATTTTCAGTTTAGAATTTTTTGTTGATTTTTCTTTATTTTTACTCTAAATAAAACCGTATGTTATGTGTAAAAATAAAAACATGTTTGCATTTCTCCGCAATGTGTTATTTATATTATTTTGTTATATATATATATATATATATATATATATATATATATACAGTGGGTAAAAAAAAAGTCTCCGTACGCAGATACGAATGCAAATCAAAGCTTAATTTGTCCCACAAAATTCATAATGATAAAAATGAAAACTTAAAAATGAGTTAAAACTAATATTATTTAATATTTATTCACATTAAAAGGATGATAATACTGACAAAATTAAATAATATATCTTAAAAACTCAAAAAATGTCGTAAACGTGGAACAAAAAAGTCTCCGTACGGTGCCCTAGCACACGAAAAAAGTTTACAAAAATGCAAAATACATTTAACAAATATACATTTAATGATCAGTGGACCCTCCTTTGTCCTTATCACCTCTTTTAAACGTTGTGGCATTACCCCTACAAGTTTTTTTTGTTGTTTCTTGAGAAATATTACACCAAATGCTACTAATAGCCCTTTTGAGCTCAACTTAGTCTTTTATGTCATATTTTTAAAGTTGTCGGCCAATTTCTTCCCTCAAATGTTCAATGGGGTTTAAATCGGGTGACTGGGGAGGGCTATGAAGTTGTTGTTTAACTTGGTAAGGGCAACACTCTTGGCAAATCTTAGAGGTGTGTTTAGGATCTTTGTCCTGCTGAAAAGTAAATCCAGTTCCAAGAGATAGTTTCCCTGCAATGGATAACATATTTTGTTTAAGAATATCCAGATATCCATATCGATCCATATTTCCCTCGATGAACTGCAAATTTCCTACTCCAGAAGCACTCATACACCCCCTCACCATAACACCGCTACCACCGTGCTTCACAGTTCTGCATAAATTCTTAGTTAGTATTTGCTCGTTTGGTTTTCTCCACACCATAACTCGGCCATCTGACCCATGAATGTTAAATTTTGATTCATCGCTAAAAGGAATGGATTCCCAAAAAGAAAATGGCTTGCTACATGCTTCTTTGCAAACTCGAGGCGCTTTTTCCTGTTGTACAAACTTATATAGGGTTTCTTCCGGGCTGTACGTCCATGATAACCACTTTTTTTAATGACATTTCTCACGGTTTGAGTTGAGACTTTAATGTTGTAACTAACCATTAAATCAGCTGCCAACTTCGGTGCACTAATTCGTGGATTTTCTTGAACTTGGCGTAAGATGTTTCTTTTATGCACGCGATTTAATTTTGTCGGCCCCCCGGATCGATCTCTATCCTCAAGTGAATGAAGTTTACGATATCTTTCAATGATATATTGCACAGTAGACTTCAATTTTTTAATCCTTTCACTAATCCTTTTCATGGATAATCCATCATTTCGTAATTTAATCACTAATTCCCGAATAGCTCTGGGAACTTCCATTCTGAGACGATCAAGAGCAAATTTAAACTCAACAACTGTCGAAATGTCGTTTTCTTATCAGTGATTAACTTTCTGACGTCAAAGATTTACTGCGGGCCTGTTTTAAACACTTCAGAAAGAATTTGCATAAACCGTACGGAGACTTTTTTTGCACTGCAATTTTCAATTTACCTTAGATATTGCAAATAATATGCTTTTCTCGTTTTTTAAAAATAAAAATTTACAAAAATCTCTTTCTATAGACTTATACTAAACACATATAGACAGTATTTAAAGAAAAAAAGGCAATACTTTTGCAAATTATGCTCATTTATTCTTAAATTTAGTGACCGTACGGAAACTTTTTTTACCCACTGTATATATACTATGCAACCATGCTGACCAAGGTGTTTAGTAAACAAATATAGCTAAACTGAGGACTAAAGACCTCAAGGGTATGAAAATATCGCCTGATGTCATTAAGGCTACAGGGGTTGTCCTTTCAGCATAGACTCTCCAGGGTCCATCTCGATGCCCCGCCTTAAGTCCTCTATTTCACAGAGGTTATTGATGTGGCCAGAGTTGTCTTAGACACTTTTGGATCAATTTGATCCCATTGCACTTCTTTCTCTATTAATATACAATATACAATACAATAACAACACACACACACACACACACACACACACACACACACACACACACACA
>JAPMOQ010048161.1:182971-203016 GCA_026543055.1 Argiope trifasciata
TATATATATATATATATGTTTAATTTTCGACTTAGTTTATTTGAAGCTTACTTTTTAAAAAAAATCTATAATTGTAAGGTTTAAGGATTTTCATTCCCTAATTGTCTAAATTTAAAATAGTTTCAAAACTATCCTAAAACTGAGGAGATGCAAATGTGTTTAAAGGATTGTAATGCAAATGACAGAAAAAAATTCATTGCATCCAATTATAAAAACAACTGAAAGACACCAAAATTAAAATTGATGAATGTAAATTAGAATTCTGTGAAAAAGATTGGAGGGCACAATAGCATGTTTTTGGCAGTTTGTTGGAAAACAAATTATTTCTTAAGATAGAAGCAAATATCTATAAACGGCCAATTAGATAAAAGTTTTATTCTATACTGATTTAAACCATCAGAACAACCCATATTGTTAAGAAATTATGAGATTTACTGAACTATCAATACTCTTCAGAGAATATTATTTGGTAATAAGTATGCTTAGTTTAGTTTAGTTTAGTTATATTAACATCCCGTTTCAAAGCAACACGAGGGCTATTTTGGATTGACCTCGTAATTTTGAACCGCGATCAGATGACGAGGACGACACCTGAACTGGAACCCCCCTCTCCACACCACACCAGTGGGATGACATTTGGCCTGACAGATTTAACGTGCAAGAGACCCCCTCACACGACAGATCTTCGGTGGAATCGAGTCTACCTGAAACCCTCCGGTTCCGAAGCCGAGACTTTACCACCAGGCCACCGCGGTCCGGTAATAAGTATGCAAGAACATTTCGCTTAAAGGACTGTAGAACAACAACGCGTGCACTAATTATATTTAAATGGTACTCAACCTTTCTATTTGAAGCAGAAATGAACTCTCTCTCAACCATATAAACTTACTAAAAATGAATATTAAAATAAATGTACTATATCACAATTACATTGAAAATTCTGATTAAAAAATCGTCAGGAATGAATGTCGAAAATTTGATTGTGTTATTGTATATGACAATTTTGTTTGTTTGTTGTTGTTACTTAAGGTAATTTACAGGGCCGCTAGAAAAAACTGTCAGCGATTTACACTTAAATTAGCGTTCCTTGTTTTTCAGTAGCACCAACTAAAGCCAAGAGTATGATTTAGCTACTTCCTACTTCACATTCGCTTGCGCAACGCCTTTTTACAGGGGGACACATTCGCACTTCTCACAGATAGAACACAGAATAAAAACCATGCCCGAACAGGGACTCGAATCCGGGACGTCCAGATCATGGGGAATACACGCTACCCCTATGCCAAAACGCCGGCTGACATTTAAAAAAAAATCTTGAGATAAATTTATTGACCAACCGTAACTGCTTTATTTCTTTGCTACTTGCCTGTGGACTGGAAAATTGCAGCGGTTTGCCATTAATTGGAAATTTTCACTAAAATTATAAAATTAATAGAATCATTAATTCAAAAAGGTGACAATTTTAAAAGCACCAAGAATATTTTACAGTTCTATAATTATTATATTGAAAAAAAAACCATATGTATAATATACTTAAACATGGAAGTGGCGTTGAAGGCTGCGTAATGGATCCATTAGATGAAGAACACTCTGCATGTAATTTAAGAGCTTACAAAGAATTACTTTCACCTTCAAATGAACCTGTTAAGGGATGCAGGCACAGAGTTTGTTTACAATTGAAAGAATTTGAGTTCGAGGTAATGTTCAACATATTACGATATCAGAATTTTCTTTTAAATGCTTAGTTTAAATTAGTTGTTAGACATTTTGAGAGAATATTTTGGTGTGTTGTCAAGTGTTTGCATAAATTTAAGTATATAAATTTGTAAATAATGAATACCGTATTTGTTCTTTGCTGATAAATGAACGTAACTATTTAAACATGGAAATGATAAATAAGTACGTCATACTGCAGATGCTTTTTTTCAGTCCGAAGTTTTTGTTTATATAAAAAATTTATACTTGAATTTCTAAAATGTGTATTGTTTTCGTAATGAAAATTTCTAAATAATTTCTATCATAAAGCTTTTGTATATATTAAAAAATTAGATTTCCCTCTATGTATATCATAGCTTATAAAAACTGAATTTCAACCAGGTCTTTAGAAATAAAACTTCTTAAGACATATTGCATCAAATAGCCTTCACTTTGTTTTAATTATTTTTGACAAGATCATTTTCGGGATTTTTAATTTGAAGTGGAGTTTCAGCTTTGATGCCGATGTTCAAATAGTGAATCCAAGAAACAAAATGCAATTTGAATATTAAAAAATCCCTTCAAATGAAATATATTTGATAATTTTATTTCTTTTTTCTGCTCATGATCAAATTTATTCGAAAATTTTTCCCTTTAGCTATTTTTAAATTTTGTATTCATTCAAACTGTATTTTTTACAAGATAATGTTTTTTTTATCTTTATTAATATTTCGAAGTTTTTATTAATATTTCGAAAACAATTATCAAAAAAAAAATTTGGTGCAAAAGTTGTGATGCAGAATGTAGTATATTGTACTTTGACTCTTAAAAGTTAATTTTTGAGATAGGTGGTTTTGAATTTACATGTTAAATAACTGTAAACGGTTTTATACATGTATATATTGATTCTTGGTTATACAGCTCTTGCAGTAAATTTAAGTTTAACCAAATAAAAATCGATAAATGTTATTTTGAAATCTACCTTGATATGAAATATGAATTAAACTGTTTACATTTTCCATCTATAATATATAATGCTCTATCATTTGATTTAAATTTAAAAATTGATTACAACTAAACATTTTATTTATAGTTCATTTATATCATACGATACTCAATCGTTTCTTTTTATCGCCTACTTTTTTATGTATTTGTGGCTAATACGAATATATAAGGCACCTCGATATTAGAAGTCGAATAGAAAATGTTTTAAAAATCTAATATCAGAGAGGAATTTTTGAAATTTAATGCAAATTTGGGTTTCTGCCTTCATTTTTAACGCTCAACATTAAAACCTGTCCATCAAATCTGACATATCCGGATAAGACTTTATTGAAAATATATGCACCCCTTTCAGGAAAATCAATGGCCTTAATAACACTGAACTACCATTTTAAAACTGCATTGTGAACAAATTTATGTATTTAAATGCAATTACTTTCAAGAATTGAATGAACTTTAACAGCAAATTACAGGCGAAAACAAAACCACTAAAGATCTCAAGTAATAAAAAGACAAGCTTTCCTTCTTTTGTCGGAAAAGATACCCTTGAGGAATGTCATCTATGTAACTGGATACCTTTCTGTTTCAGAATGAACTGGAGAAGGAATTTCCCCGCGTCAGCAGCCAGGTCCCCCTCTCCCCCAGGGGGGATGAGGACGATCGGAGCTATCAGTATTCGGAAGCCGAAGTGGAAAGGGGCACATGGACGGGGAAGTTTGATTTTTTGCTCTCGTTGCTCGGCTATTCTGTTGGATTGGGGAATGTCTGGCGATTCCCCTATCTTTGCTACAGCAACGGTGGCGGTAAGAATCTTTATCAAATTTACATTTAATTCGCTGTTAAATGTGAAAGAGTTAAAATATTGAAATTCAGCTGTTTTTACACAAAATGTGAATTATTTTTGTGGCAATGAAGTTGATTTACTCCATTTGTGATGCATAGCATAGTACCCAATCAGATGAATTTTGAAATCTATTTATCTTTACTAAGTATACTCAATAAGTTCAAATTTGAAATCCATTTATCATTAGCACGTATACCCAGTTAGTTCAATTTTGAAACCTTTTTATCGTTAGCAAATATTACTAGTTAGTTCAATTTTGAAATCAATTTATCCTTAGCAAATATACCTAGTTAGTTCAATTTTGAAATCTATAAAGTATTTTATATCATACTATAATCACTGCACCATAGTGTAATGTAACAGATTTAAATGAAAAGGCGACTTACACACTTCTGCAATCACAATATATAGCGAATTGATTTCATTGCACGTAAGAAAGTAAGGGACTAACTAATTTAGTTTTAATTTATTTAGGAATTCTAAATTCATATTAATTCCCAAATGTTTTAGTATTTATTTGATGGTATGCTGTTGCAAGGATTTTTTATTCATACCATATACTTATGATTCACTAACGTTTATAACTTTAATCCCTTGATTATGCAATTTTTTCCACTATCTAATTAGGTGATATCGTTATATTTGAAGATAGTGTCATATTAATTCATTTACGTATTTCTGGTAGGATTATGTATTCTAAACATTTTTGTTCGCATTAAAACGCATATTAATTTTTTAATTTCAGTTTATTATTTGAAAAATATGGTTATTAAATATTAAATTAATGTATGCAATATCAGACATAAATATAATCGGATTAATATACCCATATAGAATCCTTATGTCGCTGTTGAGAATTGATTATGCTGAATTAATAATTACATAAAATTGAATCGTTAACGGTTTGGTATTGAATTTCTAATTACTATTCAGCCAAAAATGAAATCTTACTAATAGTCATTGGATGTCTGTTTTTACTCATTTTTATTCCATTGAAATATTTGTATTCCTTGAAAACATGATTTTGATAAATTTTTTCCATTTAAAAGGAGCAACATAAGCTAAAAAGATATTTCGAAAGAAAACCCACATCAAACAATATAGTGTGTATAAGTTAGGAACTTATACACACAATAGAATATAAAGGAATTAAAAAGATTTTGAATATAAAAGTTTTATTCGCACATTTTTGGTGGTTTTCAATTTTGGTTATACTTGGTTATACTTGGTTAAACCATACTTGGTTTTTGTAAGAAAAAAAAGTTTTTGCGTCATAAAACCAAATAAATCGTTGCTTTATTTTTTATAATACGGTTATTTCTAAATGTTCGTATTATTATTGACAGATAAGAACTATAGCATTAGAAGAAAATAAAAATAGCATTGCATCACGGAAACGAGGATTTTTTTTAATGTACACTTGGTCCATCTTGAAAACATTTGCCGTCGTATAAAAACACTTTCATAAAAGAAAATTCCTTTAAGGAATTAAAATTATTCATTATAATTATTTAGAATGCAAAAAATTGCTTATCTTTCTATAGTTTTTTTGCAAATTAAATGTAGATTATGTTTTTAATATTTATCATGGAGTAAAAGAAAATTAAGAGCTTTGTAAATAACCATTTTTTTAAATTATGTGAGCTCCTTATATAACCCACATTTTTTTTCTAACGCTATAAGCCTCTGAATTCGGAAAGCTAAGTTTTCCTATCAATTGAGTGGGTGACTTACAAAAATGAATGTAAAAATGTGAAAAACTGTATTGAATAAAAAAAAATGTTACATGGGAAAGATTACATCATAAAATAAAAGCTCTACTGCAGATAATATGTTTGGTAAAGAACAATGAAATCATGGGATTTCATAAGAAGATTTGTTTGCTTGAGTAAAAGGTATTTCCAGAAGCAAAGTTTGCCTTCAGAATCTGAGAAGCTTTGACGTGGGGGAACAGAGAAATGAAAGTGAAGGGGGGATTATATAGAGATTAGAAAGAATATCTTTTTATCTTATAGGAGCTGCACAATTGTTCTTGTTTTAAAACTGAACAGTTCTTTTGCATTGCTTATTCCTCCCTGATAGTCTAATATGTCGAGTAGGTGGGCTTGTTGAGAAGACGCGATGGATTGACATTTGGGACAGTGATGTAATGGTGTATTATTGTGTATTATTACTTCTTACTTTAAGCAGTTGCAGCAGGAATGGAATTACCCTTACTGTACACAATCCTACACATAAACTCACTGAAATAAAATTATTCAATTCCAGATGTAGTCTACAAAATTAAAGCATCTCATAGAATTGGGTGGATTTTTTAAATAAAAGATATCCGTTGACAGATAGGATACATAAACTTCAGCTTGCATTCATAGATAAAGTGGTGGATTTAATTAGTTTAAGATCCTTGTTTAAGATCAAGATTCATTGGATAACTTTTCGTCATTGTATGTTCCTCCCAAATAGTCTAATATTCTGAGTTGGTAGGTTTGTCGAGATGAAAGTCGCGAAGAATTGATGGTTGGAACTAAGAATGTGGTGGTATGTTACAGTGTATCATCTATTTTCTCCTGACCACATCAGTTAGAATGAAATCATGTGGCCTGCTAAAGAACCAATTATAATATGTTTGAAAAACTGACAATTCAATATCGGGTGCCCTCTACATTCTAGTGCAATACGGATGTTTGTTTATGAGTTGTCGGTTCGGGTTTTTAAATTACTAAGCATAGTTAAAAATAACAAGGGTCTGCTCTAAAATATCCAGCCTGTAGCATTGAACAGTTCGGCCCTAATGAGCATACATTCCCCGGATATCAAACTTCATTCCATAATGGAAAGATAAATCATACTTTAACAGCGTTATTAAAAAGTATAACCATTTTTACAAGTGATTTAAAATTCAAATTGTGCAAAAGGTGGATTAAAACACTTGGAAAAAGATATTACTGCAAAAACTAGTCTTTAAATGAGTGTATATGTTATTTAGAAAAGAAAAGATTTTGACATTTGGATTTCGTCTGGTTTGATGATATTGAACCAAAAAGATTTCTTATAACATGTTATTTGATCAGCAGTGAATGCAAAGCTGATTTTTACATTCAATGCCTTGATGTAAAGCTTTCATCAGTATTAAATGTTTATTTTATTTCCTCAAGAATTTTTTTAATGAAACTTCGACTAATCTACTTGAATTTTTGCGCACGCACGCGCGCGCGCAAAGCAACATTATTTCTATAGATTTGAAACGTGCGAGACACTTTGCAAGTATTAACTTTGTAGTTTTGCATAAATAATATCATAGATTTATTATTTCTAATTTCATCAGCAAGTTATTGTTTTTAGTTTTCCATTTTTAAAAGTCCATCTTATGAACGTATTTAAAAATTAAATATATTAAAAACTGTTGAATTATTCAAACTTCCTAATATTATGACACCATAAAAACAATTTTTAAGATTTTTATTACATCAATAATTATTATTGCAATTGTAAACTCATTTTAAGATAAAAAATTTCTTAAGTGACTGTAATTTGAGAAACTCCATGAAGGAAAGAAATTATGCTACTTAAAAAAGAAAGAAAAGTCTGATTAATTTCAGAAATTGTAGGCTATTAAATATAGTATTTAACCAAAATAAAAATATACAAGTAAAAATAAGTATATGAATTGTTGAAATTTGCTTTTTATAAACAATATCAATTTATTTTTATAAGAGTTTTTATAAATAGATAGAAATCGTATTGATAAACTCTTTGTATATTACAATAATTGCCACGAAAGCTGTTTGATTTTTCAACCGATAGTGGATCATAAAAAAGGGTGTCTTATCATACATTGTTACCTCTCGACATAGTGGGTGTGGATATTAACTATTTATCATATCAGTAGAACAACTTTTCAAATCTCATTTTGAAGAGGAATCACAATAAAGAGATGGGTTTATACTGTCTTTTGAATCATTTCTTTAGTATAGGAGCTATTTCAATTTTTATTAAAGAAGAATATATGGCACAGAAATGTGAAAATTTACTTTCTGTTATCTATTTTTTTACATATTCGTTGCTCCGCATGTTGCACGAGATACCAACATTCTCTGTTTCTTTCAAATTGCTTGATTTTCTTGTTTTTAAAAAAGTATCCCCTTGCTGCAGGTTTAGGATTTTGTGTCCCTTCTTTGTGAAAATGACTTAAAGTCGAGCAATTTTATTTTATTCCCTGAACTGGTTAGGAGGCCAGACTTGAAACTAATGAGTTTCAAAGAAATTTTAAGGCTCTTCTCTCATTACAAGTGGCAATGTCATTCGAAGGAGGGATCAAAAAACTGATACATTCATGTAAGAACTGTCAGAATTTTTACGACAATTGTATCGACTAATAACGATGACTGAAATAACTTTTGATAATAAAACTGATTTCGCTTTGTATTTATATCTTCTATGTTTATGGTCCTTTGGAGCTTTGAAAAAAAGATCGACTTCACAAAGTAAATAGGAAAACTAACTATTAAGTTTATTGATGAAAAAGTTTGTTTCAATATATAAAGATGAGAGGTAGCAGGAATTACAATATTTTTTTTTTAAATCGAACTGAAATTCAATCATTTATATTTAATTCAAGAATTCTGTATAAAATAATAAAAATAAGATACAATGTTAAAATTAGGATTATCTAAACTCGATATAAACTTTTTTGAAACATTAAACTAAAATGTAATAAAAATTAAATCTCATTGCAAGTCATTTGACTTAAATTTATCTTGACAAAAACTAAATGATAAATGAAAAACACCACGTGGCATTCATTCATAAAATGGCAGTGGGGAAAAATACTAGACGGGAAAAAATGAAAAACACAGCACAAAAAGAACTCCAACTTTCAACAAGGGGAAAGGAGGAACGTAAAATAAAAAGAAATTTATTTCCGTTCGTATTAAAAAGTTCCTGTTCTGCCCTGCAGGTACAAAGTTTATTCCCACATAAAACACTATTTCTTGTCCATGCATTTAGACTCTCACTTGAATTTTCCCTCCTTGTATTTGGGTAAAATCTGCATCCTTTTTTTTTCTAGATTACTAGTTCTGAATATGAAAAAATAAATATACCTTAAAAGGTCTCTTACTTTATTCTTAAAAAGTTCATCTTTGTTTTCTTATAGGAGAATTTAAGTGGACATTACGTCACCTACAAGAATATTCTTTAAGAGTTTTAAACTGGAAATAATAAATTGATTTAATTATTTAGTTACACAAGAAATTTTATAAGGAAAAATCACTTGTATAATTGAATGTTTTCTTTCCACAGGTGCCTTTCTCATTCCTTTTATATGCATGATGTTATTAGCTGGTCTGCCTCTCATGTTCATGGAATTGTCATTTGGTCAGTACGCTAGTCTTGGACCCATAGCCATATTTGACAGATTTTGCCCTTTATTTACTGGTAAGAACAGTTATGTGATGTTTTTGATTTTTATACAGAAATTTATAATACAGTAGATGCTATTTAATGGGATCATGGTTCATATCATTCGCTTATATTGCAAATTTTTGTCTTGCTTAACCCGATGTGTTCAAATGCGAGTAAATGTATTCAGTATTAGTGTAATCATCATATCGTTTAAAAGGCCAACTTTCAAGTATGTAATTAACTCTTTCCTTTCAGCCGCAGTTGGCACTTAATTCCTTGCCTTCAGTTTGTAAGGAAACATCTGGGAAGCATCTTACCCATGCAATGGGGCTTACATTCTTGCGTCTGGACAAGAACGATCTAGATTAAGTTAAATGGATAGCTAAGCGGGCAGATCTGACTTGTAATCTATTGATTACCAGTATACCACTGGCATCTGCTATTAAATAACAAATGGCGCTAGCAAAAATACGAAAAATAACCTCCAGATTTGAGTTATAATGTCAAAATACAAAATCATGATAAGAAATTTCAAAATTTAAGATAATAAAAGTTTATTTAAAATGAACAAACTCAATTCTGTTGTATAATTAAATATTTTACACGTGCATCTTTATAAAATTATGAGTTTTTTTACGAGAAAGATCAAATAATACACGCGATTATTTTGATGGGGGTGAATGAGATGAAGAAGGCAATTCAATTAGCACCGAAATTATTTAAATTGGATGTTTTGAAATTCTGCTTGAACTCTGTGGTCTGGTAGTAAGGCCTCGACTTCGGAAGTGGAGGCTTTCTGGTTTGAGATCAGATACCACCGAAAAGACATCGTGTAAGCAGGTCTGGTGAAAGTTAAATCATTAGGGGCCAACGGCCACCAGCTGGTGTGGTGTAGAAGTTTGGAGAAGGGATGCCAGCTCAGGTGACGTATTCGACATTTGTCCGTGGCTCAAAATAGCCTTAATGTTGCTTTAAAATGGGACGTTAATATAATTCAACTTAACTTAATTGAACTTGAAACCTTACGTGTATAGCATTGTTGAATTATTTTTTTACGAGTTGAGTACGGACAGTACGTAAGTAAATCATTAAAAAATACTTGTCAATAAACAATAATTAAAAAAATTTCAAAAAAAATGATATTCGGGTGGACAATACATTTTTCTTTTCCTCGGATTTGATTAAAATGAAATAGATTTAATTCGGCTATTGTTATCAATCGCATTATGTTATCAAAATTCTTACATCTTGAAATCATCACATTAAGGGTCTTCTACGCTATTATTATAAAGAGACTTTTTAATGTTATTTTTATGCTTTTGTCTGTAAAAAATTCTAATTTTTAAAAAATATTTTTCTGATTTTTTTTGAAATTTTGATTTTTAACAACGTTTAAAGAATGGCAAGATTTGAATTAAATTCTCAGGAAAATTCAACTTAAAATAATTATATTTATTTTTATGAACAAAAGAAGCTCTAGTATTAGATGAATAATTATGCATCAGATTACTTTTCCAAGTGTAAAGGATATATGTATTTAAATATATAAAGGATAAATATTCTTAAGAAAGGCGAATTAAATTCCTTCAACTTATGTATTGATTTTCAAAAATCTCACAAAATAGGTATCTAATCAATTACATAATACTGACTTGATTAGTTATAGAAAGAGTATATAGACCATAGTTTACCGAACTGATACTAAATTTTGCGGCTTATATTCCTTTCAGGCCTCGGATATGGGATGGTCATAGTCTCTGGCACAGTAATGCTCTACTATAACATGATTATTGCGTGGACAATCTTCTACATGTTCGCTTCCTGGAATAGCCAGTTACCATGGGAACACTGCAAACCTGAGTGGAGCACGCCAGGTGAGACATTTTGCATTGAGATAACATCTGGAAAATGCTTAATACTTTCACGGAAATGATGCTCGTAATCTTCTGAAGTGGTTTATGCAGCCTCAGGCTGTGAATAATGAATTTATAAAAAATGGAGTTTTTTCCTTCTCGGTTCCATTTTATTATAAAAGTGACTTCATTTTCGAAAACAATTTTAAATGCCAATATTATTTTAAATATAATAATTTTTTTAATTCTTACCTTTGATTACGTAAGAGGCTTTTAAGAAGGATTCCGGATAAAGTTAGTGCAGTAGAATGCAATTCAGCTATAAAAAATGGTTTTAATCAATGTCTAAAATGGTAATTTTTTCTGAAAATACGTAATATATATTCTCCCTTTTTTTATAGATATTATCGGTATATAGACCATAAAAGTTGTAAGCGTTGTGCAATTTTATTGTAAAAAGTGAATTTTGAAAGTTTAAATTTAGAAAAATTATTTTTTTAATTCAAATGACTTTTTAAAATGAATATTCCTTAATATTTTTGGAAGCCAGCATCATTTTAAATAAAATGATTTTTTTTATCATTTAATACTTACTATGATTACTTAAGATGCTTTTAAGAATAATGCTAGAGGAAATAAGTAAATACAAAAAAGGGTTCCAAAAAATTTAAAATGGGGGAAGTTTTTTCCTTGAAATGCTTAATATATAATTTTCGGCTTTTTTTAATTGATATATGTCAATGAAATAAACATAATCATTATACTATTTTATAGTAAAATGTGAATTTTGAAAGTTTTATTTTTGAAAAATTATAATATATATGAGACGACTTTTTAAATAAATATTCCTTTATAATTTTAATATTTTTGCATTAGCTTTACAAATATATTATGATACTCATAAAAATGAAGCAATATTATTATTTCTATTCTCATAATTAGACTTATTTCAATTTAAAAAATATATATTAACATTCGGTTTCTTATATCTTATTAAAAGTTTATATTTAATAAAAAAGTAACAAAATATTATAATAAGTTTTATTTAAGCGACTCCAAAGGTTATATCAATTTCGTCGATGGAAAAATGGCTTTGTTGTTTTGTGATATAATTCTGACTTGGAATGTAATGAACAATAATTTCGGAATCAGAATCTGTCAAAATAAAGACATCTGTCTTGCAGTTGTAAAATGAGTCGCCCCTCAAATTAAATAATGTTATCATAGTATGAAAGCTCATGGGATTCATTCAGATCCTCCTTCCCCGCTTTTAAAAATTCATAGTTATTTTTCATCTTGCAGCTTCGATGTCAATTATAAATCTCAAATACCTATTCTAACCTGTAGATTTCAAAACGCTAGGTTTATTTTTTAAGGTTATAAGTTTGTTTAAAGAATCTGTGATATTTAGAATTCAATAATTTTATATCGTCATTGTTTAAATATTAATACATAAAGAATTTGAAAGCTCATTCATTATTACAATTATTATGTAATAAATAAACTATATTACTTATTGAAACATCGTACTTCAAATGCTTCTTTGCAGTATTGTATTTCGTACGTATTTAATATTTGTGGTATACTATAAAGAAACATGCTCGTCTGATATATGAATGTTTTATGAGTGAAAGTTTGTTTCCAAAATTATCAAAATATTTTGGTACGAATTTTAAAAAAAATTGAACTGTCATTTAAAACATAGCGTAAGTATAGTTTCTTAGCAATTTATTGAATTTGAAATGTGAATGTAAGATCTTTTATTATTCTATGCATATCAGTTAAATATTGGGCTGATAACTAACTACAACTAAATTGTGATTTTAATTTTTAATACAAATCCCATATCTTTAGCAGTAATACTTTTGCAAAACTTCTTTTCACATTTTTAACTACAAAATATTTCGAAAATATTTTCAATACGAGCATATGCATTAGCCTGAAAACTGAATGACGACTTCTGTTTTTTAAAGGGCTAATCACCTATTAAAAGTATTTTTTAAAGATTTTCCTGAAATTGCTAAGGTTTATTAAACGATCCCATGTCTCTAAGAAAGACCTTTAAACACGCCTGAAATCATTTAATAAAATTATAAACATAAAAGAAATGGAATTTATGTCCATAGATAAAGCAATGGATGATATATTGCTGACAGTTTGATGAATGCGTTGCATGACGGAGGACTCTTGTTTTCAAAACCTTGCTCTTGCGTGTTCCTTTAGAGATGCGTGTCAAAAATTTTACGGAGATTGCTTTTGTCGAATAATAAAAGGAACATTTAAGTAATTACTTGGCCTATGAAATAACAGAGATTCTCTATTTTTATGAACATTCCAGTTAAAGTATTGAAGAAAAAATGTTAGATTTTTATGATCGTCTGAGTTTTGTTTGAGACGGATCTGTAATACAATGGTATGCCTAACAACTATTTATCTACGTTATATAAAAGCGATTATACTGAAAACTGAAATCATACTGTTTAAGCTAATCAGCAGATATGGATATTTCGGTTGTAGCAGTTCTAATTTTGCTCGTTTTACAAGAAACTATATGTGATAACTACCAAAATTCATCTTTCGATAATACCTTTCCATCATCAGATATAATAATTTATACGTCTGGAGGACCAGTGCCTGAATATCTTTTGAATAGTCCTTATAAAATCGTGGCTTTGCCAAATAGAAGTTTTGCAAGACGTGCAGATGATCCCAGCACAACTGAAAAATTTTCAAGCAAGGAATCTCAAAATTCAACCATCGTGGAAGATATTGCCAGAAATATTTCCATTAGATATAGACCCCGAACTTCTACTCGACAGCTTAGTAAGCAGAGGAAGCAGAAGAATAGAAATAGATCTGGTAGCAGAAATTCGGAAAGGTATAATCAACATTTAGTACCTTTGGATGATGTCAAATCACAGCAAAAAGATCAAGTAACTTCAACTACACAAGAGAAAAATATAGACAATCCTGATCAATCAGAAGCATCTGTTTACAATATTGATTTCAACAAATTAAAAAAAGCATCATCCTATGTGAAGCCTGATAGGAATATAGAAAACTCAGATCCATCACAAAAGCCAGTTTATGTTAATGATGCCAACAAATTAACAACTTCATCATCAAATCACTACAGTGAAAGGGAAGTGATAAATTCTGAACAATCAAAAGTACCTGTTTATATTAGTGATGGTAGTAAATTAACAACTGCACCCTCCAATCTGTATTTCGATAATAATGTAGTCTATGCAGATGTATCAAATGGACCTGTTTATGTTAATGATGTCAGCAAATTAACTACGATACCTTCTTTTCTGTTACCTAATGGAAATTTTCGAAACCAGTTAGCTTACTCGCCTTTGTCTACTACCGATTCAGCAAATCCATCTTTCCTTGCTTCAAAAATATCAAGTCCACCGACAAAATCAAGTAAATTTCCAAGACCAGCAGTTAGAGGGTTTGAAACAGCCTCTTACGATTTTGGACCCCCCTATAAGCCATATTCTTTCGGGTATGATGTTTTTGATGGATATGGAACCAAGCAATATCGCCAGGAATCTGCAACAGGTGATGGTGTTGTCAGAGGAAATTATGGATACAAAGATTACCAAGGAATATACCGTCAAGTGGAATATACTGCAGATGAAAATGGATTTCATGCTATTTTGAAATCAAATGAGCCAGGTCTTGCAAATGTGGACACAGCTGATGTTTCTGTTAGCGTAGAGCCTCCACCACTTTGGCCACCATCAGAAAAATAAGCACTGCAAAAAACACTGTTGTAAATATATATAATGTATAAATATTTAAACTGTTAGTATCCTTCAACCACAGGTATTTGTAAAAAAATCTTTTTGTAAAACTCTGTCAAAATTAAAAATTAAACTAATATTATTACCATGAAAGCCTTATTTGCTGCAATATATTTTCTGATCAAACAAAGGAAAGTTATTTTTAAATTTATAATTTAGTTGTTTAGTTATAAAATAAGTTATTAAAAATATAATTCAAATTCAAGAATAATTTTCCTCATACTTTTTACTATCATAAGATTTGCATATTTTTGTAGAGCGATATTCTCCAGATTATTTCACATAATATATTGAATTCTAATTTAGTTATTTAAGAGTTAAAACTTTTTGGCACACTTTATCAAGTTCAAAAGAATATCTATAAACCAGTATTAAATAAAAATTATAATGCTCAAAACAAATATTTTATAAAAAAAATTGTTAATGGAAACACATATATTGAAGATGAGGAAATGTGCATTCATTTGATATATAATAAAACAAAAATATCTGTTTTTAAAAATATTCTGTAAAAGTATCATCGTTATTAACTTTTCAATTAAAATCAGTAAAATAATAAATAATGAATAAGCATATATAAAAAAAACAATGTATCTATTTGAAATATTATAAATATTCTTTTAGTGCAAATCATTCAAGCGCAGAATATTAAAAAAAAAAGTTAAATTTTCTAAATTTGTAAATGATTGAAATCTTACAAATGATGCAAACTTTCACTTTAGTAAAGATTTGAAATAATTAACGTAAGAATAATGGCAATTCAATGTGCAAATAAACGTAAAGTATTTTCCTCAGAAATATTTCATAGATTTTCCATAAGTGATTTTCGATTATGAATTGCTGATAAAATGTTTTCACTACAGTAGGTAATAAATTATGTGCATTATTTATAAAGCAAAGTTATATCAAGATTCTTTTTTTGAAAAAGGAAAGTGTGTATAATTATTTTTTTTTTCTCTTTTGGAGTTTCACTAACGATTAAATTTACTTCTTACGTGAGTTATTTCTGAGAGTCAATTGAATTAATCTTTTTATACTGTCATTATATGAAAGCAAAACCATGACATATTTATTAATCATCGTTTGCTAACAGCTCGCAAGTTTGAATAGATTACTTGCTATGGCAAAGAAACATATACTAGTTTATTTGGTGGAAACTATTGTTATTTTGGTGGAAGGTAGGGGGGTAATGAAAAATGAGTGTAACTGTAATATTTGGATTAAAGGAAGCAATAGTTGAAAAAGAGAAATTAGGGTCAAATGTAAGTGTTGAAAGATCATTCATAAGTAGATCCAGTTGGAATGGAAAAAATAAAGCAGTATGAATTTCACTCACAGAATTAAATTTCTGAACTACATTCGGAAAATTCTGAAGAATAGCTAACAGTAAGAATAATACTAAGAATAATAACAGTAAGATCTAAATATTAAGAATGATCTATCATTATTACTCAAATATAATTTGAATACACCAATCTAAGATGATTGATATGATTAAATTAATCTTATAAATATCTGTTGCTTTAGGCGATTGTTTCAATGTTATTAACATTATGTTGATCAATTTTTATGAAATACATCTTACAAAAACAGAGAAAAAAGTATTATTTGATTTCAAATTTTTGGTTTTTAACTATCATAGAATTTCACATTTCTGCTTTCTAGTATTTTATATATCTGTTAGCAGAACATTTTAATTTTAGAAATTGATGAATTTGGATTTTAGTATCCGATGAAAAATTCTTAGCAGTTCAAAAAATGAGCGTTTACTTTAATAATGAATATATTTATAATATCATATTAGCATAATTATATGGCTAACTAGCGAAACCAGTTGAGATCATGTAGCTATTCCAAAAACTTCAAACTGGAGTGAGCAGGGAATTTACGAAATATTATAGCTCCCAGTTTTATATGCCAATTACTGTTCTTATTTCAATCTATTTTGTTTGCCAAATGTTACAGAATTTTTTTCTCAATTTTCTATAAAATAAATATATTAATACGAAGGTGCTACTATTTTTATGGGCTTTTCTGAAGTTATTGAAAGTGAGGGTAAAAAACGATATTTTTTATACTCTAAGTAAGATTTTATTTGCAGCTCAGGGGGAAAAGGAATGATCCAAAATTATAATTAAAATTGGGGGATTTGTGTCATGAATAAGAAAGAAAAAAAGGCCGTAAACTTCATTAAATGGTTAATTATGAAGCAAATTAATCAAAATCAAATAATGATGCAGCCTTATATGCTGTATTTTGTGGTGTAATCTTTTGTGTAAGAATTTGCAGTGAGTCCATAAAAAGAATAATTGGTCATGGGAAATGTTTTTGTTCTCCCTCTATATGGATAATGAGACAATGGCTTAATTTTGTAGCAGCAAAATATTTTTGTATTTTAATGAAATCAGCAAATTTGAACATTATTTCTTAAAACAGTAGGAATTAAATTGATTCATACGTTGCGAAAAATAACCAGAATTTTACGTTTTATTTTTCAATTAGGCTTTCAGCATTCTGTATTTCCTTTTGTGCATAACACTATATTTTTGATAAATCAGATTGCTTTCAATTATTCGAATAAGAGATTTTGTTGAAGATAAATTTATATTTTATAAATTTGTCTAATGTTAAATTTCCATAAGTTCATGCATTACTGTTTGAATAAATCATTAATCAAAACAATTATTTACTTGCTGAGTTTTAAATTAAAATTTTCGAAGAATAAGCTCAAAATTATAAAATGTTTAATTGCGTTATAATCAAACGAAAATATAATACACTTCAGATAAACACGAAAGGGATTTTCCGTTCAAAATAATCTTTGAAATGATTAGAGAAATAACTTCACGCTATGATTAATATGTCTAAACGAAAGAGATTTGAACAGATTATATAGTAACTTATATGCTAATGACTAAAAAGGAAATTTTTTTTTTTCCTTATTTATTTCAAAAACACCCGGATAAGTGTAATATTCTGGAACAAACAATCTTTCTGCAATAAATCATAAGAGAAATCTAATAAATATTTCATAAATTGCTTTGCTAGATTCTATCAAAATTTTCTTTTGGAATCATGGTTATCACTATTTCTACTTCTATTCCTGAAATTTATTTAATTCATTCTCGGACATTGTCTCATTTTTTAAACGATTTTTTTCATGCAATATAATTAGGAAATTAATTTAGTAATAATTAGTAATCGTAAACTCATTTTTTAATACAAACAGAAATTCATATATTAAAATAATTTTTAAGCAATAAATTTATAATTTTTGTATAAATTTTTGTTTGCTCCCTAAAACATAGTTAGTACTGTTTCTTAAAATATGATGTAAACATTCAGCAGATATTATTTGAGGAAATCGTGCAATTATCTTTCGGCGAATTATCAATAAAACACATTTTAATATGAAAAAAATAATTTATTTTATTTATCTTGTATTATTTATCTTTGATTGCAGTTTTCCATAATAAAATATTTATTTACGAATTAGATGAATTTAATTAAAAATGATTTCTTAAAAAAACATTTTTGTTTGCGTAAAAAATAGAATTTATTTAATTTTTCCCCATGTTTGTGTCTCGATATAAATAATGTCAATCCTTTAATTAAAAATGATTTCTAAATAATCACTTTCATTTTATAAAAAAATTAATTTAAATTTCCCCATTATTCTGTATCGAAATAAATATCGTTAAACTTTTATTTACAGAATTATTTTACAAGCAAATTTTCAAATTTATTTTTGAACCATTAATTAAGTTTTGATATTGAATAAACCCAGGAAGAAAAAAAAAACATTTTAATTGGTTAAAATAATTAAATTAATAACAAATGTTTTTAATTAATATCTGCTGTTTTCTATTAGAAATGCATTCTTTTTCTTTCAAATATTGTTAGAAAAATAGTCATATATTGAAGATATCCGGACCTATACGGTACTGTAAATTATTGTTAATAAGTAAAGGAATGAAAATTTAATTAATTTTTTAAAACTGCAATATAAACTCTGCAATATGGAATAATTCTAATTATTTATTAATTAATAATTAAATCCTGAAGATATTAAAGATTTCCTTCTTTACAAATAATATAGAAGTGTCAAATTTCGAAAACATTTGCATAAAGGGAAGAGAGCACTAAAAGACCAATTAAAAATACCACTTTTACAAAAAAAAATTGTATTGAGTTCAAATAATAACAAAGTAAAAATCTTTGTTATTTTAGTAATTATATTAATATTTTTAAACCTCTTGTCATTGGAGAAATACTATTACAGTTTTATCAATGTTTGTTTTCCTTTTTACAGTTCAATTATCTTTCACCTTCACTAATAAATTTGTAACCTGTTAATGTGTTTAAAAAAATAATAGCAACTGTTATCGAATCGTCGAAGCTATTCAAAGGTTACAGCACTGCATACTTGAAGCTCTGTTGTTTTAACACTAATCAATATTTACACTACATATTTTTTTTACTTGCCATTTATGTTCTATTCAACATACAAATTCTTAATTCATCAAAGCAAAAAAAAAAAAAAAAAAAACTGCCATCTTAAAGCTTCCGAATACATTTAAAAATGTACGCATGTATCATAGATTGAGTGCCGCTTGTTTTCTGAAACTTTTCCTGGATTTATTTTAATTTATTCAACATCAATTTAATGAGCAATTCACAAATAATTTATTAGATCTCTCTTAAATAAATATAAAATATAATTTCCTACATATTACTTATGATCTTAGAAAGGTTTTGCTGCCTAATTTCATTAATTACATATTTAAAAAGACGCGGCGTGGCAGCAAACTTATACTTAAAATTTATATGCTTCAATTTCAAAAACGATTTTTTTTGTCTATGTAAAAACATAAATTTAGATAATTGCATTAATTTATATAATTTATTCATTTCCTACTATTAGTTCATCTCCCTATATATATATATATATATATACATAATTTATTCAGTTTTAATTCTTCAAATAGTTTTAGCAGTTTGTAATGAACATTGAAATCAACAGGCAGTAGCTGAATCGGTATAATGCAGTATTTTTCATGTGATGGTGAAGAATGCGAATTCAATTGCGAAAATCCCTAATTTTTTGATACTTAATATTTTTTTTTGATTATTTTAAGAAAAGTAACTAAAGTAAAAATTTTCTTTATTCATCTAATTTGGAATTTAATTTTTTTATCATTTGTTTTATGCATATATTTTTATTTCATATTTATTATTTTTTTTAAATTTTATATTTATTTATTTTTTTTATTTTATTACATTTTTGCCAGATTATAATACTATAAATTTTTTATGCACTCTCATTTCTGAATGAAATGTACGAAAAAAAAACTATTCATTTTAATGCGTATAATTTTAAAATAAAACATTTATGATTTGTATTTTTTTTATGAGTGGATTTTTGAATATTCCTTT
>JAPMOQ010048161.1:203116-273493 GCA_026543055.1 Argiope trifasciata
ATATATATATATATATATATATATATATTCATTAATTCAGTTCATTCAATTCACAATTCATTAATTCAATTCACAATTGAAATCAACAGGCAGTAGATGAATCGGTATAATGGAAGGATTTCAGTATTTTTCATGTGATGTTGAAGAATGCAATTGCGAAAATCACTAATTTTTCGATACTTAATATTTTTTTGATTATTTTAAGAAAAGTAACTAAAGTAAAAAATTTCTTTATTCATCTAATTTGGAATTTAATTTTTTTATCATTTGTTTTATACATATATTTTTATTTTATTACATTATTTTTGCCAGATTATAATACTTTAAATTTTTTATACGCTCTCATTTCTGCATGAAATGTACGACAAAAAAGAAACTATTCATTTTAATGCATATAATTTTAAAATAAAACATTTATGGTTTGCATTTTTTATGAATGGATTTTTGAATTTTTGAATATTCCTTGATATATATATATATATATATAGAGAGAGAGAGAGGGGGGGGGGGGAGGAGGGAGGGAGAGATTTTCCAAAATGCTTCATTTTAATATTTTTTACTAAATCCCTGTTATTTCACCTAATAAACGCAATAAGGATGCGTCTTAGTGAATTTTTGAAAGATTTATTCAAATTTTAAATTCAACATTTTTTATTATATTTTACATATTTAAAATTCTTCTTAAAAATTTATATTTCTTTCTTACTTTATATTTCTTACTTTTCAAACGCCTCCACTTATATCCTATATGATGTATTTCCTGCCTTAAAATTTAAAAAAGAAATCGTTATTTACGATACTTTACGCAAGGTATTGTGTTTTTCAATTGAGTTTATTTCTCCGTCCTTTAGATTGTTTACGCTATGACGAATAAAAAAACTCTACGTCGACAATTTCAACAAAACAACTGTCTATTAATTTAAGAAAAAGAATTTATTTTTACCTTCAGGAGACCTTATTTTATGTAGGGTGAGACAAAAACATATGAAATTATATTCTGACCAGTTTTGTTGTGGACGAGTCATGAATTTGTTATGGAAGACGAGTCATATTGTTTAGATTTTGCGAACGTGAACAGAAAGTTAAACGCGTCCCACCCGTCACGCTACGCCAACTAAGAAACTTTCCGTTATATCTTGAATGTCACACACCACTGCATAGATCCTTTCTGAGGAAACAGAAAGAATAAAAGCAAGGTTTAATGTACTGCAGATTTTATTATCTTGTTGTTGGTTATATAAAGAATCAACACTTCCTTGTCCGTTATTGTGCCTCATCAAACCAACTCATCGTGTGCGAATGCATAAATTATTATTCTCTATTCTATTCTTTTATTTTTTCCTTCTGTGATTTTCGCTTATTTCTCACCTACTTTTAATGTGAAGGGGATTGTCCAGTTAATGTCTCTGCTGAAAGGTCTTTGATCAGCCTTTAGATCTCTGTTGTCTTTTATCCGAAGTGGTTGGATACTCTTTTCAGAAAGGATGGATAAAAGTCTATTTTACTGCATCGTTTCGGTTGTTTTGATTACTGTGTGCAGCACGTACGAACCGAGTGACGATTCAAGAATGGAATATGATGAACTGAAAGATGAGGATATCATAGACAATACAGAAGAGTCCCCTGAAGAATTTTCTAAACCAGCGCCTTATAAGTTTCAGTTTAATCACAAAGATAATTTTGGCACAATTCAACATAGAGAAGAAAATAAAAACGAGGATGGTGTAGTTCGAGGTAGTTATGGTTATAGGGACTCTTTAGGCATGTATAGACACGTTAGCTATGTTGCGGATGCTGATGGTTTCCACGCTGTTCTGAGAACGAATGAACCAGGAATTGAAAACAAAAATAGTGCTGATGTTGCTGTCGTTGCACAATTACCGTCTGCATATGAGCAATCATCAATTCAAGATTCTGAAAATAGTGATAGTGATTACCGGTAACCATTTACATGTGATATATTTTCTATGCTTGCGTTGAAATTTGTGAGAGTGTATGTAGAAGATTTAATTCCGCTGAATGGCACAAAGAATCTGCTCACTCATCGAATTCATCAGCGATTCATTTGAATCGAATTAAAAATGACAGTTGCCGATTTTAGTTCAGAAACATACGTTTCATAAGTAATCTATCTTCATACTGGTGTCATAAATGAACAGAAAGTCTTTGAGTAGTAAGAATTTTGAAATAATCGTTTGTCACTCATCCTTTATATGTTGTGATGCCTTATAGTCTATTTGCTGTTACTATATTAGCACCTCATATCCGAAGATATTCGATGGAACAGGTTAAAAATTAGTCAATAATTGTTTTAAAACATCTGTACTTTAAAGGTTTCAAAGCTTTTTTTGCATATTTTTAATAAGCTACAATACTTGGAATTACATTTTGAAACTGTTTTGCATATTCTTGATATAACCTCATGATTTGATATTTCTTTTTAATTGATATAATAAGCTATTAAATTTATTCAAATTATTTTGAGAGTAAATTTATGCATATATTTTTTTAAATATCTAATTTTATGCTCTTCATATTTTAAAATAAATGTATAAGAACTTTATAATAAATGTATAAGAACTTCTTAGTAATATATAAAAAAACGCTTTTTTTTAAAAAAAATGTTTGATTCTAAAATAATTTTTGAATTTCGCTACATGCCTTTAAATTGTAAGTAATTACCTAAATGTCTTCCGATATATTTCTGTATGTAAAATGAACTGTCTTCTTAAATGTTTCATATGTAGTCTTTAGTATTAGAAATGCTAAAAGTTTCAGAGTAAATGTCCTAAAATGCTATTAATTTGCATTTAAAAGTATTTATTTGTTTGTTCGTTCTTTGAGTTTTTACACAAACAAATAGTATTATGCAAATATATGTTTAAAAAGTTATTTAATAGATCAGTTTGGACGAAAAATTCTTATAAAATTTTAGTAAAACAGTCAAAGACAAAAAAAATATCTTTTTTATTTTACATTTTCATTTAGATTGGTGATTTAAAATCTTTAAAATGAGAAATAGGGCTAAATAAAAGATATACTTACAAAATTAAATCAATTTAAATATGAGATAAATTTAAAGTCAAAAAGATTATTCATAACTTCTTTAATAACTTTGTCAAATTGTTTCTTAAACGTTCGGAAAAGATAATTAATTAATAAATTAATAATCTTAAATTTTTATGATATTCAGAATTTTTGAAAAATATTTTAGCAATGCTCCTCTATCTTAAAGAAATTATAAATAAAAGGGTTCAAATTTTTCTCCTATCCAATTATATAAAAAAAAGAATTAAGTAAATTTAAAAGTAAACGTTGTTTATATTCTTACTTTGATGTTACGAGCATTTTTTTTTTAATTTTAAGCATTAAAATCTTAATCGTACATTTTATAATAATGTATTTTACGAATTTTGCAATTTCTTTGATTTCTAGCATTCAAGAAACAAAAAAAATATTTGTTTTAAATTTGTTAAATATTAAGAGATATTTTATTAGCCAATAATTAGCAATGTTCTGATATTTTTAAAATAATAATAATAAAATTCCTTCTTTTCTTAATTTTCAAATTGTATCGAAATAAAGGAGCTGATATCTGTGATCTTAAATATATCATTATATTTCAACGGTTCAGACATACTAAATCTTCCTAAAGAACTTTTGTATAAATTTTGTTCAATAAATGCAAGTCATTTAATATACATAAAGTGTACAGTTTTTCTAAAACCTTGTTTTGACGCAATATTTTGAGAAATATCAATGCGCATTTTATTTTTTATATAATTCATTGTAACGACATTTAAATTATATTTAAATTGAAACTCATAAATTCTTTGTATTTCATTATTCATTTCAAAATATTTAGTCCAAAGTTGTAAATGGTGAAAATTTTCTTCATTCTATTGGTGAGCAAATCGGTAAAAATTGAAAATTTCTAAGAGATTTTTTTTTTCATTTTTGCTTCCCATCCCCATAGGAAAAAACCCATTTACAGCTTTTTTATAAAGTATATATTTCCAAAATATTCAAGAAGTTTGGGAATCACCATTCAAAAATATTCAAATTTTTAATCAATAAGATAATTATTTTATTTTAATTTTAAAAACAGCTTTTTGCTGTAAAAATTTAAAATTCATTGACTCATTTTTTCTTTAAAAATGTACTATTGTTAAATTTAAATAGTAGAATTTATCTTTTGATAATGAAGCCAGATAATATTACAACATTTTAAATCACTAATGGGAAAAAATATAAATCAAAGTGGATAGTTTAAAAATATTTTCAGTATTAATTAAAAAGAGAACACGTGATTTATTTTTTTTGTAAAATATTAAAAATGTATCAACGTAATACTTTCAACGCAAATAACGTAATAATACTTCCCTTAATTGATTATGAAATATTAAATATTGATTATATTTTATTTCGATGTGTATTTTTTTCTAATTGAAAAAAAAAACTGTTAATATTAATACTTTTGATACTAAAGAAAAAACTTACTAAATTAATAAAAATACTGATATTTTTCTCGATGAAAGTGCTTTTGCATTATTGACATTTAATAAAAGTTTTAACTTCTATTGGTGCAGTCTTTTCTACGATTGCGTTATAATATATTTTTGAAATTAAAAAAAATATATCTTTGACAAGTAGATATAAAAGTTTGGGATTTTCATTTCATATTAACGTATCCTTTTAATTATACTTGTATTTTTGTTAGCTATCTGCTAAATCATTAACTAAAGCGATATTATACAAATTATATGAATGAGCTAATATAGTAAGTATTATTATATTTGTTCTTTCAAATAATTTGAAGACATTTATTTAAAATATATGTTGACACCAAGTGGCCAATAATTGTTATACGACTTTCATCTGTTAAATTTATATTTAAGGAAGAACAATGTAAAGATTTTTATAATATTTGTTATTGAAGCTGTAGAATAAAATATTTTAATTTTTTTCAAATTTAGAATATTTTCTGGTGTCACTGAAATAATATATTATAAGCCTTTCAGTAAGGGTTAAAATATATATTTAAAAATTAATCTATCACATAATAATAATTTGTAAGCTAAGTATAACGAACGGTAAACGTAATGCAACTGAAAGATAAGCGGCCATAACTTATCTACTTGTAATTAAAGCTGATTTCTTTTTACATATAAGTATTTTAATCAACTGAAAAGTATTGAATCTATCGATTGCGCCATAGAATAATATTGAAACATGGTTTTCATCGGAAAAAGATGTTAATCATATTTTTAGTTAATAGTTATATGCTTTTTGTGTACAGAAGTTCTACAGATTACACAGCCCAGTAGAATAACTGAGTGATATTGAATTTAGTTTAAATGCACTTTTAAGAATGAATATGTGCACTTCAAGTAATTTATTTTTTAAATTTTAAAGATTAAGCTAATTTTTGACTTCATTCCACGATAACTTCTGAAAATATTTAAAAATTTAAAAACAGCTTTACAACGTTTCAAAAACATATAAACAGTATTTATTGTTTATGTATATTGTTTGAAAACATGTTGGCAATTTATTTTTCTATACCTTGTAATTATTTCTATATTGTGAATAAAAATTAATTTGCATAATTTCGAACAAAAGTTTGATTGTTATAATGAAATTTAATTCCAGTTTTAATGTTTTATTGAATACTTAAGTAATTTTCTTATATTGTTGAAACCATAACCGAATTCTGTTCACAAAAATTATTTGAGGTGTAATAAATTGACGCTACAATATCGAAAAAAAGTGACATGCAGTAACTAAATAGTTCATTCAAATGGAGCTATGATATTACGAAAAGAGTAAGGAAGATTAATTATGCAATAATTAAATTTAATTTAATTTTAAGTACAATGGTTGTAATGGATAATTGGATTAAAAAATATTTTTGAAGATATTTTGAATATCAAAATTATTTTATGAAAGTTTAATCAGAATTCTTGGTGAAATGATTGACTGCCAATGGCAAATAGTTTTAAAAAATTACACACACACACAAAACAACCTTTGAAATTTTGCTTGAAAGTTTCTTTGTTTTTGATAAATGTTAATTAATACTTTATTTACAGACTTCATTAAATTGAAAAAAAAATCAAATATAATTTAAACTTTATGAAACTGAAATCATGAAATTTATTTATGTTTTAATATATAATCCTTCAGTTATTCTGAAGATTGCCGTGATGCATTATTGCTCTCCTTATAAGATAAATTTTGATAATGTGTTTTGAAAAAGCATGTCCTCTAAGATACTTTTAAGCATTAATTATTATCTAATATTTTATATATTACAAATTTAATTTAATATGCAAAATAATAAGGAAATTTAAAAATTTATGTCTATTTAACATATTTTTGAAAATAAAAATTCTTCCATATATTCTTTGATTTTTAACTACTTTAAAATGCTAATACTTCTGAACTATATTGCTAATTCAGATGTCAGATCAAATTTTAGCTGACTCAGATGTTTTCCTTGAAAGTTGATCAGTGTTCAAATTGAATATTCATGAAATTAATAAAATAAACTCGAAATTTTCTAACATTTAGTGCAAGTTACAGAACTAAGTGCTTTTTAGACCATAAGAAGTCTATTAAGCCTGATATTAATGCCATATTTTAACTAGCGTTTTTGTGTAATATAATTTCAAAGAATAATACAAAGAAGTATTTATTTTTGAAGATACAAAGAAAATCAAAAGGAACATTAAATAATGGCATAAGTTTTTAAATTTAATATTTCGTAAAGATAGGATTAAAGTAAATGAAATGGAAATTCTTTTGATTTTGATAAAGCAAAACTTGAGATTGGAGACAAATTTTCTATTTCAATAAAATAATGTGATTCGTCTTATTAACTCTTGATTATGATTGTAAGCTACACTTTGGTTTGTATCTTTCAAATTAATACGCATTATTAATGGATTAGATACGTATTTTTTTAATGGCGAAGAAAATAGATTTTTTTAAACAGTTGATTACATTTTCTTATGATTTCTATTTGATATTCTTATCGTCTCTAGAACAACTTAAGTTTATATAATTTAGACAAATTTATTATACTTTTAGCTATCTTGTGTTTGTTCCTCAACTAAGTAATTTTGATTTCACTTGGAAGAACAATGTTTATTCAATTTGGAGAAATGAAGTATAGTTGTTGCTGAAAATGCATATACACTTGAAATCATTTCATGTTTGCTTGAAGTAATATCCATATTAATAGAAAAATTTATCCAAATGAGGAGATTTTAAATTCTTGAAGTTTGTTTATTTTCAAAAAAAGTTAATTTAAAGACTTTCTGAAATCTATTCGAGATATATTTATCACTCATGTACATCCTTTTTAATCTTTTATGATGTTAGGTTCATAAAAATTTCAATAAGCTAGTAACTTTCTATAAACTATTTATTTTCATAAAACTACTAGGAGTTTATAGTGAAGATTAAGAGTTGGACGCTGCAGAGATAGAGAAGAAATTCCTTAGACATTGTAGTTTTACTTATTTAATGGTTTGAGAAATATATTCTGCATTCCATTATGGAACGATTTTCAAAGGATCATTTCGAAATTTATAATTAAATAAAGCAATATAACCACACTCATTTCAAGTTGATTGCTTAAGAACTGTTAAATATAGTTTTTTTCTGTAACTCTAAATATATAGATACCAAGAAAACTGTCCTAATCTTAACACGTCAATATAAATCATTTTGGAGCAATAGAAGTTTAACTCTTTTAAATATGAAGTCTTATTCATTTTATAATGTTTTTTTTTCAAAATTTTTTATGTAACCATTTGTATTGCTTCCGATGTGATATGCGTCATCACTTGATTATAAAAACTAAATTTTGGGATTAAATAGTTATAAATTTGTAGTAAATCATCTGTTACTACTGGACTCCAGACAGACCCGTAAAATAATGGCCTATAAGGACCGCATCTATAAATATTTCAAATTGTCTTAATTTATTGAAATAAGATATAATAATTATAGACTTCGCTGTCATGGGTAATTATAATTTGCAATAGATGGTTTCTAATAGAAAGTCAGGAAGATAATATTTCTGTTTTTTTAATATGATGACTAGTTTTAAATGTTTTACTTTTATTTCATAAAAATATCTTCACAGCCAATTTCGAGGTTTAATGGTGAATAAAAATTTCATTATTTTTATTTTTATTTATTAATTTTTTTGTAAATAAGTTCTGCAAAATATTTTGAAATTTCTGATTTTGATAAGTGCGAAATTCATACCATTTTATTCTCCTTTTCTCAATATATTAAGCATTTCCCAATTTTTTTGTTTATATTTTATATTTTATTTATTTCAGCTATAACAGAAAATAGTGGTAGTGTTTGAAAATGGATACAGTTAAAAATTATTTTGTCCATCTTCTTTAGTTAGATGTAAAAATTTTTTTTTAAATATTTTATTAAAAGCAGGTTTTATACTCAAATCTACTCAGCATGCCGGAAAAGTCAAATTTGTATGTCTTTATCATCAACTTTGGGAAAAAAAACGAAACATTTGTCGCAAATATTTTCTTTACATCTGTTAAATATATTGTAAACAAAATAAAAAACATATTTTTAAAAATATAAAATAATACAGTAAAAAAATTGGTAAAATTAAAAACCTTTTTTGATATGAATTTTTAAATTTGAATATGACGAAACAGTTATTTTTCTGTTGCAATAATTTAAGCTCTTATGATGGAAAAATAAACTTTAAAATTCTATTTATTTCTTATTTAAAAACATCCAAACAAATTGATCCAGATGGCGCTTTCCATCTTCCTAAGCATACCTGCCCCAAACTTTAGGGCTCTAAAAAACAAATCTCACCCTGACATACATTCTTATCATCATTACAAAGAAAGGAATAGAAATGTTATAAAATGTTCAAATCATTCTCACTAATTAAATACTCTTAATTAATTTTAAAATCAGTTCTTAAATATATCATTCTATTTCACATGATTCTATAAATAAAAGCAAATTCTAAGTTGAATTTGGAATACTTGAATCATTATTCCAAATTTAATAATGAAATAAACTTATTGGGAAATTACTATTGTCTATAATAACTTGAGTTTTCTGAGATGACAATTAGTAGTTATGTTTTTATCAAAAAACGAAATAGAAAATATTAATAATCTTCAGCAAATATCAGTTTCATTTTAGAGGCTATTAAGGCTCAATACGAGTAGCAAAGCTTCAAATTACATTGATTCATGTCAATATCTTATAAAAGGTATAGTAAAGTGAATTTGTATCAGTATATTAAAATCGTGATCTTTCACATTATATATGCGCATGAAATTTGAATGTTATAGTTCAAGAAATTCGAAAATAAATGGTAACTGAATCAACGAAGCGGGAATAATCTTTATTGAGGAAATAACAACACCCAACTATAGGCTATCTGAAGAATTATATATACTTTTACTAGTAAGAGAAGCTAAAGGGATTTTTAGTAAATCCTTAATCTTATTGATCAAGCAGAAAATGAAGAGAATTAATGAATGTTTGTTTCGGCGATTTTGGCAGACGAAATGTGTTACGAAAGGTGTTTGAATCTTGGGTTGAAGGACCATAATGGCTATTTTTTTTATCGATTTGAGTTTTTTTAAAAAACAACATTTAATCAGTATTGTTTGGAAAACAGGAAAAATATTAAGTTAAAAAGTATATTCGCAATTTAGTTCGATTTGACTGAATTGCGTAATAATTCTTTTTATATATTTTTAGAAGGATTTACATTTTTTTATTGAATGCTACTTAAAGGAATAATCATTTCTCTGATTAAATTTATACTATGAGTCATAAATCAATTTTATCAGATGTTAACAAATAAATAAATACATCCAACTCTAAAAATATAATTAATATGAAAATTATAAATAATTTTAAATATACCTTTCTTTATATAACACTAAAAATAAAAGTTAAAATTTAATGCCGATTATCCGTCATTATCATTTAAATAATTATAATCATTTAATATAATAAAATCTAAAATTGCATAAGTTATTACAAATAATTCATACTACAGCATTATATTGTTACATAATAATATCGCAATTATATATAAGTAAATCTTGTATATTTGTTTAGAGATAAAATGAACAATTAGTAATAAACCTAGAATCATTTTTTGCTGAACTCAAAACTTGTTGTTCATGGTGTTTAATAAATAGTTATTTATATACACTTATTTGTTATAAAGGCCTCAATAAACAAGCTATTTCCATTTACCAGAAATCAGATTTTTTTTAATGTGGAGAATTTGATGGTTTATTATAGAGAAATAACCTTTTCTTAATTTTGATGTTTAAAACATTTAATTCATAAACACAATGGGTTAATTAATTGAAATGCTTTTATTATTTTAATGAAATTCGTTAACAAATGGACCTGAAATAGAAGGTGCTGGTATATAGAATTTTAAAAAATATTGAAAGTTTAAATTTCCCTATATCACTTGTTTTAATATCTCAATGATCAAATAATTTAAACTTTTTATTAATTTTAATTTGGGTGCCTTACTGATTAATTAATAAAAAAATTAAGCAAAATCTGTCCTAAAATTCTTAATATCTTAGATATTTTAAATTTCATAAATTATCAATTTTTTATAAGGATTCACAATATGAAATCTTCATTTAAATACTTAATATTACAAAGGAAAAATAAAATTTCATTTCCAAATAACAAAATTTAGTAGATATTAAATTATTAACGTTGAACAAAATGCGTCTGCAGTCTAAGATGAATATATTATGTATTCATGATATTATAACATCGCATCTTCATGATACCAGTAAGATGAATCGTGCAAGTTTTTTGTGTACAAGTTATTACACAAAATGTTACTCGTTATATCATGACATTACAACAATATGTCTAAATTGTCAGTATTAATATCTATTAAAGAAATTATACATACGCAAATTAAGATATCATATTGCATAAAAATGATAAAAGATGCTCATATTTACCTAACAATTTTTATGAACCGATATCAATGACGCTCGTCCTTTTCCTTCATTCTGATTTGATCTGCTTCTATCAGTGTTAGATGATTACACTCACACCGACAGATAACAGGAAAATCGAGTCAAAATTTATAAACAATGCCCCCACCCACAATTCCAAGCTACAGTAAACTCGAATTTGGCGCTCACACAAATAAAAGTAAACAATAATAAAATCTAAATATGTAAATGATCGCACAATGGTGCAAGTCAAGTATAACGCTCGGGCATATTTTAAATTTATCAGGAAATAAGTTATATTCGGGATCGTGTCAGATTTAACATCGTTTCCTCCAAAAATAAAGGCGTAGGTTGGTAAGTGGTTGGTTTGAGGTAAAATAACTGTCCATTATTTGGACTATGAGTGACGACCAGTTTATGGAAATCCACCGTTTATTCCGAGTTGGAACTTGGCACAATGTGTTGTAAATTCTGGAAATGTAAATTGTTTTTTCCTGGTTCTCGACCTGATAAAGCAGATGTGCGTCAATTTTTTTAATGTTTTTTTTTATTCTTTTGATGCAGACGGGAAATTCTAGAAGTTTACTAGATAGAGGAATTATGAGACTTATGATTCGAATCATTTTATAGTAAAATAAGTTCTCAATTTCTTAGATCGATTTGAAATGTATTAGTGCATGAACCCTTAAAGATCCATAAAACTTCACTTTTTAAAATCCTCATTTGCTATCTACCGAGCAGCTTTGAATTTATGAAATATGATATTTTCTTTATTATGTAAGCTGTTCGCAGGCTTAAAAGATAACAATCAAAGTATATGATATTTAACATCGTTTGAGTTATTTCATTACTTTCTCAGTGTTGAACGTTTAAAAAAGAAAGCATTTTAGAATAATTCCATATATATATATATATATATATATAAATATATAATTATTTCTAAAAGTTAATATAAGAAAGTTTTTTGCTATTTGACTTTTACATAATAAAACTGTGCAAAATATTGCATCAATACATAATTCAAAATGGCGAACAAAATTTTACAGAGTGGAAAGATAATCGGCTAGAAAGTTCACCTTTAAGATTAGTTGTACTCAGCTGCATGATTGAAACCTCTCTCAAAATACACACACGTGCAAATTTATTCAGTTTTCCATCTAACACACGTAACCTATTGCTTGGTCTCTGAACGACAAGGTGGCCAACTTCACTCGGTGAACCTTCTCTACAACAAAATTGTAAAGTACTATTTTGTGCTAAATCTATTAGACTATATTTTTTTTTACTAAATATATGTATGTAATAATAATCTTTTTTAATTTATTCTTTAATAATCAATTTTAATCAAATATAAATCTTTATTAATTTCCTACTTTTTTACCTTGATTTAACCTTATGAACAATATTCTGAAATGTTTTTATATCTCCTAATTCAGTTCCACCTATTTTATTTAATTAATTCTACATTCGCTCTATGAAACGTCTGATCTCAACATTTTCTAGTGAAGGGATAAAATTCCTTAATGCTTACAAAGTCCTTTCCAGGATGTATAAGATTTCTCTTCCTAAATCTACTATATATGTGTAATACTTATATTGATATTGCTCATATATAGGTATTACACATATATACATTGGGATAATGCACATATTATACACAATTCAAAATATCTCAGCCTATGGAACTTGCATGGATTAAAATACTTAAATCACTCTGAAACAGACGACAAGTATAACAAAACTCCTGCAATTTATAACCAGCTTTTTTGCGCAACATCGATAAATATATCAAAAGTTCATTCTAGTGCTCACGGATGGTTCAAAATGCTCTTCTCATACTTCATTTGCTTCTATTTTTATCAACTTCGTAATCTCATTCGAACTTCATTCGTCATATTCGGGTTTAACTGCAGAAATTTTTGCAATCCTTTATGTACTATCCTAATTTTTTTTTATGAGCCCTCCTACAATTATATTATTTATTCAGACTTATTGAGTGCTCTAGTGTCCTTAACATCACTCCATCGTTTCAGTCACGCATGAAATTTAAAATTCGTGAATGACATGATAGACTTACATATAAAGGCTCTTCACTCCTATTGCTGAGTTCCCTCACATGTAGGTATACCTGGCAATGAATTAACTGACGAGGCAGCGAAATCAACTACCAGTTTTTATATGTCTCTTGATGTTCCTTTTAACGACATCAAATGACACATAAAAACCATTTTAAATTTGGAGTGGCAGTCAGATTGGGGCAGTAAAGAAGCAAACAAGCTTCATTCTATCAAATATTCTATTGAATAATGGTCCATTTTAAATGTAGAAAATTGAATAAATGGCCGTTTAAAAACTGGCCATGCTAGACTTAAACATAGGGATTTGTTGTTGGGGGAGTCCACCCCTCAATTTACAATATGCCAATGCTTTTTGACAGTTTGGCACATTCTGATAGGATGCCCCCGTTGTGATTCTCAACTAATTCATTGTTTTCCTTCCTCTTATTTTGTTTTAAGACATAATTCATTAAATACCTCATCCTCAAACTTTTACCCTTTTAATTAATTATTGGTTTATTTTACCTTATATAAGCCTTTACCTTTTATTTACCTTATATTTTCATTACCTTTTAATGCTTCAAATCTATATATTTTTTAATCTAGAATAGAATATTTGAGAAGAGATTTTGATTAAACTTTTAAAACATGGCCATGCGCTTTTTTATGAACTGTATATTTGCATATACCTTGTGATTGGCGCAGCATAACCGGAAATGATTTTAACGCCAGTAAACTGCAACAAACTCAAAACCTAAATCAACACGTGTCAAAAAAATCCCCATCGAAATTTCATAGTAAAATTACTGAAGGGAAAAATTTTAATATCTTCTACACATGCATCGCGTTGTTTATCACCACTTATTCTTTGTATTTAAATAATGCTTCCTGTAGTGAAATAAAAAGAAGCTCTAAAATTTCAAATGTTTGTTTCATTCGATTACGCAACTGTAAAAATATATGTTTACAGGCATGCATATTTAAATATAGAATGCAATTACTAAAATTCTAACTATTCCATCCAAACATTCAACGGGAAACGTATATAAAATAATCTATATATTCTCTTCCTTTTGCTACGAAATTAAATTTAAAAGAAACACATACTATTGAGTACATGAGAAAATTAGTTGAAAACTTTTCTTATTTGCTCACATTACTAACCTACTAATCTTTTAGCAGCATAGGAAAATAATATTATTAGCACACAATATTCTAAAATATTGCTAGGTTATCTTCATGATATTGCACTGTATATATACTAGCATCGCAAAATATTGTGGCGATATTATACAATATCTTTTATTAATATAGAAAATAAAATATCCAAAGATGTAAGAAGGGATGAAACATACTAATACCCAGTTTTCTCAAATAAAATCAATTGAGCTCCGAATTTTTAATATAATTTTCAAGAAAGCATTATAATCATGAATTGTAGGTATTGATAAAGATGAGAGTGTGCTTGGTTTGGTGCTTTATAGGACATTTAGGTTGATTTAAAGCAGCCAAAATTGGAACCTACATACTTTGGAGTGTAAAAATGCGTACCTCAGAGTTTTGAAATTTTAATCAATTAAAAATTAAGAGCAATTTTTTCATTTTTATGCAATAATTTTTGAAAATATTATTGCAAAAAATGAATTTCACACCGTTTCAAAATATTAAAAGGAATGATTTTATAATGATATTAATTTAAAAATAGGGCGTCATTTTCACTGAATTTCAACAATTTTTTAAAAATATTTGCAATTTTTTAATTAAATTGTGGCCTTGAAATTAAAACTGTTTTCATTGTTTCATCGAATATTCAGTCACATGATTTCCCTCTATTATAGAAAACTAAAGAATGATTCTATTTAGTATTTGTCTACTTTGCTTCTCTACCAATAATGATAAATAAAAAAAAAGTGAAGTTTATACCACTGCAAAATTTGGAAGATAAAGCACCCGGATATTTTTGATAGTGCTCTGATATTATTGGACTGTCTGTATTAGAAAAGTTCATGTATACATTAAACAGAGCTCAAATAAGACAATTGAAATACATACGTCTTTAACATTAGAAATCAATTCCTTATTTCAATTTTATTTTTTGTTGTTGTATTTTTAACTGGGATTTCTCCTTTGTTTTCATATCCATTATTTCTGAAGAATGACATGTAATAAGCATAACCATAGGATTAGAATTCTCAGATCTATATAACTTCAGTTTTTTTAGTTTAGTTATATTAACGTCCCGTTTAAAGCAACACGAGGGCTATTTGGGGACGGACCTCGTAATTTTGAACCACGGTCAGATGACGAGGACGACACCTGAACTGGCAGCCCCCTCTCCACACCACGCCACACCAGCGGGAGGACATTTGGCCTGACAGATTTAACGTGCAACAGACCCCCTCACACGACGGTTCTTCGGTGGAATCGAGTCTCGAACCTGAAACCCTCCGGTTCCGAAGCCGAGACTTTACCACCGGGCCACCGTGGTCCATCTGTATAACTTCAGAAAAGTACAAAAATTAAGAATGATGCAATTTTTAAACCCAACGTTACGTCGTTTTCTGTACATGCCAGCATAAGGCCGAGCATTAATATACCCATGAAAACTTTATTCTCACATCTCATTTAGGGTAGAAAAGTACAAATATTGAGATCTCTTTCCTTTTTAATGTTTGGAAATATACAATTAATGTGTCAAACTACGTTTAATTAGTTCATTGTGGCTATTTTTGATTTTTTTTATGAATCACTTCAAAAATGCAAGTTCTAAAGGTAATATTTCCTATTTCCTTTCTATTGAAAAACCGTTGCAGCCTAATGATAAGATCGGCTCTTCGAGGTAGGAGGTTCCATTTTTGGAAATCGAATCACTTTAAGTATTTTTGTATTTTTGAGTGATTCAGTTTTAATTTGAAGTCGATTATCAAACATTCTCATTCTGGTATTTTGTGAAATCGACAACAGTAGTAGTTATCATCTACCAAAATATCCTCATTACCAGGAGCGAGTCCAGGAGTCTGCAACATGTGTTGCAGAACGGGGAAGAGGTAGGAAATTGAAAGTGTAAGGTCAGTGATTCCTATACTCCCAATTCCATAATTTAGGTTAAGCATATGACAAATACACTATGTTAACTACTGGAAATGATAAATAGCGGACATTAATAAAGTAGAGTAAACTGTGTAGCTGGCTTCGGTCCTTATCATTTGGCCATGACAGAGAACAACAGATTTTTTCTAATGTAGCTTCTGAGTAGTTTTAAAACTGATTAATTTCATTAAACTTTCATATTTATCTTTCTTATATTCAATTAAGATGTTTTACTGCTGAGACAGAAAAATCATGAACTCGAAAATAGGGAAGATGAAAAATATTTGCTGGAAATATTTGTAGTGTTAGGTTAATAGGCCGTATTTTAAAAAATTATAATTTGACTTTAAATCTTTCAGCAACAACTAAAGAAACTTATTTTTTCTTTTCATCATGTATGTATCCGAATGTTGTATCATATGCTTTATATTTGTATTTAAAAAAATGAAATAATAACAAAGGTATCAAAGAAACAGAATTAGAAAATACAAGACAAATAAATGCACGAATAAAATTTTAAAAAAGGTTTTAAAAAATCGAAGAATAGACCTTTTTTTTAAAGATTAAAATTGAAAAGAAAGTTTTTATTTTTAATTTGCTTCTTTTTGTCTTCATTATTTAATTGTTGCTACATAAACAAAAAAATAATTTCTAAAAATGTAATATAATTAAAATCCCATTAACAGTTTAGGAATTTTGAATACACACATTTTGGAACCCTACAATCCCGAAAATTATTCAATCGCATCTGAACTATATTTCAAACCATTATTCCAATGAATAATGAACACATCTAAAAGATTATAACTTTGAGTCATGTTATATATTTTAAGAAGTATATGATTCTAATTCTACAGAAATATTCTGTATCAGATATTATTTAAGTATGCATAATAGTGTTTACTATGAAATGAAGAACCATACCTTTTAAATTGATGAAAGGGGGAAATACAAATAAAACTCTTTCAGCCATGCATGGAGTAACGAAAATATTTTTAAACATATCATATAAATCGTGATTGAGACTTGCTTCTGTTACATCCTTCTCGTTCACTAGTTATACTTACAAGTCTATTTGTTAAACTGTCATGCTTCAAACAATGAGAAAAATTAGTGTTTTTATAAAGTGCCTTTATTTAAACTTTGTACACCAAAATGATAAATATTCTGGTCTAGTTTTTATGTAGTATATATAAAGCAATAAATAATAGAGTTATTCATTCTGAGAGCAAAAAAGGCAAGTATGAATTCATAAAATATAAAGACACGTTTTATATAATCGAAACATAAATGTACCAATTTCTCATATCGGTTAAAACATCACTGAAGCCTACTAATGGAGCACAATATGTTATCCGATAATGAACAATACCGCTCAATTTTCTGTCATATTAAAAAGTGTTACACAAAATCGCAAATATTCACGATTCAATACTCTGTAATATTGTGCAATATAATTATAATTAGTATCTTTGGTGACTAGCTGGTTCTCAGAATATCAGTTTTGTTTAATTTCGGCGAAATCGGTTAGATATAATCTAATGTCCAATATTCAGTCGGACTGTCATACATTAAAGCCTTGTCATTTTAATTATCTAATATGTTCGATTCTTCAAGTATATGAGCTTTACTTATGGATTTATATATCTTATAGCTTTACTTATGATCTATTTATTACGAAGACTTTACTTGCAGACTATTAAAAACGTATACGCTCGGTCCATCTATCTTCTAAAATTTTTAATTTCTATCTTCTAAATTCATATTCCATAGCGGTATTGAAACCCTGTTTTTGTTCCTCTTGCAGTTACACGGACTTTAAACATAATCCTTTTCAGTTTCCATAAAAAGAGGAAAATCAAGCTATTAAATATTCTAAACATTGTAAACGATTTTAATTTTTGGCAATAATGTAATCCTTTGTTGAAAATAAGATATTGTCTTATATTGCCAGTTAATCTTCCCATTTTTAAACATAAAAATAGGGTGATTATCCTCTTTAAGGAACTGCAATTGGTTATCAGAGATTTCTGTAATGAATAAAACAATTTTCTATGCATAATATGAATCTGCATTGAATGCTATAAAATATTCTAAACTCGCATAGAAATTTCAGCTTGTTTTATATATGATACGCTGTAAATTTTTACTTGCCTGAATATTAGTAAAATAATTTTTTAAATTTAGATTATAACATATTTTTTAATCAAAAGATTTATAATTTTATAATTATTTTATTTGAAATTCCTACTTGTAGATTAATTCCATTGAATTGTTTTAAAATTTATATTCTTTTCTTGCCATGTATAAACAGTATGTAAATGAATTTCCATTTTTAAGGATAAAGTCTCCTTCCATCTTATCATATCTTTTTTGCAAGTTTTTAGTTTAATTTAGATTTCTAGAATTTGAATAAAAGTTCACTGAATTTCTAATTAAAAAGAAAGCTTTTTCTTATCAATTAATTATAAATTACACAAACTTAATCAATTGCCGATTTTTGATTTGTAGTTATCATTGGCCGATGTATGATGATGATAACAGACGGGTCAATTAAAAAATGAAATTAACCTAGATACTAAATAAATCTGTAAACAATGCATATCCTATTATCCATAGATAAGTTTCTTAAGACTGCTTGCATTTAATCTTTAAAATCATTTTGAAATGAATTATAGTATGATTATAACATATTAGAATGTTGATCATTCACTTAACTGGTTATGCTAAATATCACTTGACATATAATACGTTTGCTAGAGGTTTATTATTTTTTATGAACGAATATATAATAAAATATTTTGATTATAACTAAGAAAATTATTAAATATTAATAATGATTAACCTTCAAATAATATACAAACACTTATTTAAAGAATAAATAAACTTTCATACAAAGTTACTGAAATAAATCATTAATGCCTCATTAAATAAAAAATTCGTTGAAACATAAAATTAATTTTATCGGTCCTTAAAAAAATTCCCATCATCGGCCCTCTCTAAAATAAAAAAAATTAAATTCTTAATGAGCTTAATGGGAAACTAAATTTCAAGAAAAAGTTATAGAAAACATATTTAAGGACTAAATCTATATTAAAATTCAAAGATAAATATATGCATTCTGAAACAAGGAAATGTTTTAAACTCTTTTTTTGAAATGCAATATTAATATTTTTTGTATTATTAATTACAAAATGTATAGAAATTTTTTAAGATTTTTTGTACAGTATCTTTTCTTTAAAAACTCGGCAGGATTTTGTAGTGAAAGTTATGACGATTCTTGACTGGAGTTGAGGGGAGGGGGAGTCTTTTCACTTTTAGATTTTTTATTTATCTCCTCTTTTCCTATTTTTACTTTTGCGTGATATTTATCAATAAGAAATTAAAATTGTTTAAATAATTTAAATAGAAGTAACGAATTCATTACAATTTCATAATGCAATAAAATCAAAATTTATTTATCGAAGTAATTCTGTTTATTGGAAATAGAAAATTAAATCAACAAATTACTCTTGCCCTTAATTGATATCTTTTAAAAATTATCCTCAAAAATAATTAAATGATTATTTATTCAAATTCCAACAAAAGATAACCAAATAAAGAATGAAAATGAATTTTGTAGTGTTTGAATAATATGCATTTTCTGTACTGCTATTTTTATTTAATAAAAATTGATAAAATTTTAAATATTTATTTACTTAAATTCTAACAAAAGACAACCAAACAAGGAATGAATATGAATTCAATAGAGTTTGGATAAAAACAAGCATTCTATAGAATTATTCTATAATATTATTTTTATATTTAATAAAAATCGTATCATATTCTAGTTTATCTCTTTTTTTATACTGCACGAAATCGAATAAAAATAATCAAATTGCATTACGAAAAATAAAAGAAAAAACATGATACAGTCTTACTAAGAATGCTAAGATTTCGAACGCACGAATGCAAATATGTTTGAAATTTGAATTACCATTTAAATTTTGATTATTCCGGTGGCTATTCTTTTCAATTTCCCCGAGAAGAAAGAAATGGGCGTCGAAATGAAGGAATTTATTTTATTCTCAAGAACTATCTCGGGATGCTTCTTTTCCTTTGTTTATTCATATTCCATTCCTGGACGTCGTGATGTTGAAACATATTTCGGCTTCCTCGCCCAAAATTTATCGCCGTTACCTTGGACTCTTTAACATAAACACAAGGCAATAGAACCATTTGAATGAGTAAGCATTTGAAGAAGCGGTTCAGTGGGTTTAAAGTACAAAAACGCGATACATCTGGTTTGTTACTGTTATTTCACAGCTATTTGGTTTCGAGACCAAACTGAATTGCGAATATATGCGAACAAAAAAATAAAAAGAGCAACTTCTTGATCGGAAGTCATGCTTTTATGTTTGTATAAAAGGTGAAATATTGACTTCAGTCTGTGTCAGTTGAGTTCTTTACTTCTATTGAGCTCTCTGTAGTTACAGAAGACCAAACCATGTCCCAGAATTGGGTATTCTTTACGATTATGATTTCTTACTTTTTACTGCAAACGACAGCTCAAGAAATTCCCAGTGGATACATACCTACTACAAATGAATCAGCCGGAATAAATGTGCCCCTTTTTAATTTAGACGAGGGACAATCTGATATATGGTTACTAACCAAAGATTCACCTATACCTGCTCGATTAAATAGAGCCTGGTCTCCTGAAACTGGCTATCCTGGTGTTCAGCATGTTTCCACATTGCGCAGAAGTAGTTATGGACAATTTTCAAGAGGTCCTCAGAATCCTGTTGACGCTTTAGAAAATCGTAATGAAAATACACAAAGAAATGAAGACTTATTTGTATACGTTCCTGATAGTAGATTAGAAAATAGTTACCAAAATCCTGAGGCTGTTCTAGTGCAACTTCCAGCTGAGTTAACCTCTGGGTTCTGGGAAAACCCCAGACCTCAATTTATGGAACAATTAACTGCCAATGGAAGAAAAATTGGTTCCGCTCATGCCCTAGATTCAATTCAATTTGATGATGGTAATAGTGACAGCAGAAGACAGATAACATCAGAAGCTGTGTTGCCAATTACCGAAGCATCAGATCGCCTTCCAATTTCAAATTTTGAATCTCAGAATGAAAATAACCCTGTAGAGCCAACTCATGAATTTTCTCAACATCCTTTCTTTATTGCATCTGATGGTATCACTAATGGGACTGTTCCACCTATTTCTGTATCCCCTTCGAATCAGCAAGATGCTTGGCTTTCAACTCAAGGTCGTAATGCATTAACATCTCCAATAACGGTTGCCGAAAATGGAAAAGAATTATTTTATGAAGTTTCTTATGATGAACTTCCCTCTACATCAAGTTCTGCAAGTTTCGGGTTAACTTTGACGAAAGATGACATTGAAATTTTAGAAAAATTAGGAATACTTTCTGCTTTAAATCTGGAATCCGCTGAGCTTCAGAACAAAACTGATACTTTGGAAAAGAATTCCCAAAAGGAGCAAGAAACTTACCCACCCTTGATAGAACAAGGTAATCAGCAGCTTACTAAGGATTCTATTGGAAAATATGGTACAAATCTAACTGACGTGGTTTTCATAGAAGTTCCGGAATTTCTAACTTCCGAATATCACGGAAATATTCCAGGAACAGATGAACAGCAAGTTTCTGCAAGGCCTATTCCATTTATTTCATCTGATTCCTTACTTTTGAAAGGAAATGATTCTGAAATCAGTGAAAATTCTACCGAGGCTCACGTTTATAATGCTTCTACGTTGACTTCTGAACAGATAGAAGAAATTTTCGAACTTCTTGGTATTAGCTATGGAAGCAATGACAATGACTCTTTATTGCAACCAATAATAGCTGAAACAGATATAGGTACGACTCCAGCAAATTCTACCGAAACTGAAGTCCCAAAAGAAAACTTGAAAATTCAATTATCCACGGAAAAGCCCGTGATTATAAGTTTTGGCAACGATAGCGATATTAAAACTTCAATGTCAACTAGCATTTCAAGAAGTTTTCTAGCAGTTCCCGGTAATTCCTCCTCAGAAAAATCTAAAAATTATCAAGGATTGGTAAGCAGTGGGAGAATTCAACCAAGATTATTAGATTCGAATAGTTCGGTTAAAGGAAATGAAGTTCTTCAAATGATTTCCCGCAGAATGAGCCCTATTTCTGCTCAGAAATTAGAAATTCTCAAAAAGATGAAAATAAAGCCAAGACCTTATGTATTCGGATATAAACAGGATGATGGAAATGGTACACATCAACACAGAAATGAGACTGCAGATGGATCAGGAGTTGTGAAAGGTACTTACGGTTACCGAGATGCATTTGGTGTGTACAGAAATGTGAACTATATTGCAGACAACAATGGATTCCATGCTGTTGTAAGAACAAATGAACCTGGTACCATTTCTACAAGTACCGCTGATGCAGTTTATAAAGCAGAGCTACCACCTCAAGCTGCAGTTGCTCAGATGATGGCTTATGTGAAAGCTAAAGCGAAAAAAGCCAACAGTTCTTAGTACTTTTAAAAAGTATTTTAATATTAGTGATTTAAAGCCAAAGAAGTTGAGCATTTATCAGCTTTATTTTCTGAAAATAAAATATTTTTTCAATATGCCTGATGGCAATAATTTAGTGAGTACATATGAAGTAAATTTTTTGTATATATTTGAATACCTAATTAATAACAAATTTAGTATTACCTGCCGTATAAGTTCTTTGAGAATATATTTCATATGCCTGTATATTAAATGAAGCCTTACATCCATAATTATTTGAATATTTGTTGTAATGGCTTAGTTTATATAGTTTATAAAGTTTAATTATTTTAATAGTAATTTTTTAACACTCCTGTTATATTTTGACTGATACCGTGATAGATAATTCCAAAACTATAATTTTTGTTTAATACTTCTAATTTGTAAAATGTTTCGCTGATTGACAGTTTCAATGACATTGTTATATAATCATACTAATAATTTTATAACATCATAGAAATTTTGTACATTAGACCTGATTTTATTCTGTTTTTAATGCATCTTGTAGTAACATGCCTGAAATGCAGTTTGTTGTCTTAGTAATGTGACTCGCGCTGGTGTGCGTCATATTATTATTAAAACTTAAAACATTGTGATATTTTCTTAAGAAATGTATTTATGCTGATTTATTTGTGAATATTCATAGTATCAAGTATTCAAATTAAATGATAAGAAATACTGAATTTGAAACTAGGCATTTTTATTATTTTATGTGTGTAAAATTTTTTATAAAATTTTTTGAAAGATTTTTAACTTGTTTTGTTTGATATATCTGTTTTCTTTTCATAAAAAGTTTATCTTAAATATTTAACTATTATTAATTTTTTGAAATTCTTTTATAATAATTTCTATTTTTTTATTTGTACTTTAATATACGTGATTATCTAAGTTAAAATACAAATTATCTTTAAGTCTTATATTTTCCAAGAATTTGATTTCTTAAAATGAACAATTTCGAAACATATTATTTTACTAACTTTAAAAAAGACAACTAGTGTTCTAATCTTGATAAAGAAAATTGAAATCGAATAACTTTTGTTCTCTCAACTTTTTAAAAATAATTTACTACTTTTATATGAATTTTTTGCTATATATAAAGCATTTTTTAAGATTCTTCTTTGATTATTCTATGAATTATTTTGTTTCAAGAAAGCAATTCTATTTAATTTAATATTTTCTATATATTATCAGTGCAGTTAACAAATTAAAGTATTTGTAATCCGCAACTGCTTCTCAGTTGGTTGGTTCAGGCTGACAGTTTTAAAATTTTAAATCAAGAAATTTGTTAACTGATAGTAGTAAAATGTCCTTTTAAAGGAAAATGATTTTTCAAAGAATCGGTATAATGTTTTCAAATAGATATATAAATCTATATAGAGATATGATGCAAATGCAAGACAATAATGGAAGTATGTGCTCTAACTGAAATTAACATCATTTGTGTCATAAAATTTGGGTTAGACTCTTTAAAACTAAAAAGCGTTTTTGCTATTGGTATGTAAGATTTTTCTTTTCAATTTTTTTCTATTTTATAATACTATTCACATTCGTAATATTTAACGGAATATTTTTCTTACATTTTGAAGCTGTATCCATTAATGATGTCAGAATGCCTCAATAAAAAGAATCTAAAATGTGTATTTATAAAAGCACGAGTTTAATTAAGATTATAATATACGAACTTTTGTATGTTTCTTTTCACTTTATTATAATCCAAGCGTGTATATTCAAACCTATTTTGGTGAACTAATATAACTATAAAAATATCTTCTTTTCTCTAAGTGAATCTAAGAGATATTCGCGTTTTGGTCAGAGACCAATGGCTTTTAGCGAGAAATCGCATATTTGATCATCAAAAATCATATGTTATATCTTTTTTTATTTATATTTTACAATAATGATGAATATTTTGATGTTTGAATATTGATGCTGTACTGGACAGACAGTATGACCTACAGCGACCAATGTTTGTGCATATATATATTTGAAGGAGAAAATGTACCTACAGGAACTTTGAAATTTCAGTTAATGAAAAATTAAAATTAATTTAGCAAGATTTTGGGTTTTTTCTGCAATATATTGCGAAAATATTTCAGGATAATACCAATGTTTACATCAATTTAAAGTTCAAACAATTGTGTTTTCAATAATATTGATGGGTTATTTTATAAATTAAATTTCTGTTTTTAAGGAATTTTTTAACAAATATATTAAAAATATTTCTCACTTATTTATTTCGCACAAAATAAAAATTAAAGTGCACAAACGCATTACGCGTGGATCAGAAAAATTTGCTTTTATGAATGTGTTATCATGTTGACAAAAGCTCAAACTGAAAGATTAATTTAACTCTTATTGCAAACTAAACCCATGTATTTTAATTAAGTGCCCATATAAGATGGAATAAATTTCAAATGTGATATTTTCTACGAAAATTACAAGAAAATTTTTCATGTTATCATTGAAAATATTTGTTCTATTAATTGAATAAATCGATTTTATTTAAAGCAAATATAATATATACAGAATTTTCATTCTAAGTTCCAATAGCTAATTTCTACAATTTTAGTAATAGGCCTATACATCTAATAAAAAATTATTTTAATGTAGTTCATAATAATATTAAAAAGGGTTAAATTAAGTAAATAATTTTATCAATAACTTTTCATTTATTAAGAAAATATTTATTAATTCATTCTTAGTTCGAATCAATAAATGTTTTGCTCAATTATGGTTGTTAAATTTCTATACAGTTTCTTTGAACTTGGTGTGAAATTTTATAAAATATTCTTGAGATAAAAATATTTTAAATAAGAAAAAGATCTTAACCTATGAGACTTAAAAATAAACCATCGTAATGATTTCTGTAATAATATAAATTGTATTATTTCTGATATTTGAAGTTAAAAAATATTTTATTGAAAACGATATTAACCAAATTACAGAAAATATTTCATTGATAATTTCATCAAGTATTAATCCTGACAAACCAGGTTGTCACTAAAGTTGGTTAGAAATAAAAATAGAATTAAGTTATGTTGTTATATATATTTATCTTACTCCTTCAGTAATCACGGTTTAATATGTTTAAGATTTTTCAAATGACCCCAAAATCAGGATAATACTGCTGATCATAATATGTATGATTTCTAAGAAGATCATTAAATTTTGCAAACTAAGTAATTCGCTTTATGGTGTAGTCAATGACAAAGCCAAATACTACTTTTTAAATTACTTTTATTTTGGCGTTTTATAGTTGGTTCGAATGTTGTTAAAATTGTTGCTTAAAAGTGTATAAAATAAATTGAACAGTTTAGATTTATAGAGTAGCATATTGTCTAAGAGTTAATAGCGTAGTATTCGTAGAAGGATTGGTAAAAAAGAAATAACAAGAAAATTGTGAAGTAGAGAAACTTTTTGAAGTTATATCCCCAAGGATTTTTGCATAATTTGTAATGCATAAATAGTCATATATTTGAATATTTATGCATCGTTATATATTAAACAAATATAAACATGCAAGTAATTATGAATCTGTGAGATAAATCTTCATATGAAATAACTTTTTATAATTAACTCCGTTTTATTGTAATCAAAATAAATTTGCATTTGTTTCCCATACATATTGGCTTTGAGTGAAATTCTTAATTCATAAAAATGTTGAGATGTAAGATGTTTCATTAATTTAGATTTCAATAAAAAATAATCATTATTATGAAGTTTCAGAATGCAGTGGATAAATAATTTTAGAATAAAACGCTTTATAAACTGAAGGTACTTAAATCATGCTTAACGGCTATACCGTTTAAATCATGCTATCTTCGTAACATGACTATTTTTTCGAAGACAGAAATGCACCTCCGACAGCAGGCAGTAGATATATTAGATATGAGTTACAAGTCTTCTAAATTAATGTAGCATTTACCCCTTTTTCCTGTACTTATTTAATGATACAAAAATAAAACTGAAAGACTGGTGGAAATAATTCCTAAATAGAGAGTTTAAAAGAAATTATTAGAGATCAATACTAACAGTTCACAGTTCAAGTTATTTTATAAAAGACTGTTTTTCATTTTAGCTGTTAGAAATCCTCAATATTTAAATAAATATATAAATACAAAGAACAATTGCGTTTGCTACTAATCAGAAACAGCGTTACTGTGGATACGATAATACTAAGAATTTTACACACTGACAAAAAGTTGTCCTTCCTTTCCCATATAAGATAGTTTTTTAGTACTGTTTCAAATGTTATCTGGCTATAATATACAATTTATTTATATCATTTATTGTTAATAAATGACAAAAAATGCATCAGTTTTTATCATTGAATTATAATAAAGTGAAAAAAATATTGTTGATATTAAATCGTTTACTTCAAGTGCTTATCTTTGTTGATATTAAATCGCTTATCTTCTTTTTGCTACCATGCTAATGGTATATGAATAATATTTTTTGGAAGGGTGGGAGAGGATCTGAGTAGTACAATTAAGAGGAATCGGATTTATTTTATTTTTCTAGAGAACTTTATTCTGTATGCAAAATATTCCTTTCCTCTATTCGATTATATAGTATCGTGTGTAAAATTTATATTTCTAGTTAGAAAGGAAAAAGTAGGTAATCCAGTTGGCTTACAGAATGTTCATTATATTTCAATTTCTTAAGGTAAGAAAAAGGAGAAAAGTTTTACATTTCTTCTTTGAGAAAACCTCATTTTAATTTGCATTATAGCGAAATGTAAAGTGTAATAAGGATTTGAAATGTTATTTGAAACAATTATTACAAACAATTAAATATACATTTAAAACAATTATTACAAACAATTAAATATACATTTGTAATTTATTTAAACTACATTCCCATAAAATGTTTAATATATTTACAAATTGGAATCAAAAATTTTATTATATTGACCGTTTAAAAATCCAAGAAAATAATGAAAATGCTGTTTAAATTATTTCAATGTTTTTTGTTACATGAAACGCCAGTTAAAAGAAAGGGTGGAGATTGAAATCAATTTAGATTTTCTTGTAAGAATAAGGTATTGAATATTATTTCTTTTTATTACTATAGTAGAATTAAGTATTATACTTTTAGTTGTAATTTTTGTTGCGGTGATATTTTGTGCACGCACAATCTATAGAAGCCTTTTCTGAAGTTTAGCTTGATTTTCTTTGATTATGAGCTCATACCCTATTTCTGTTGCGAGAACATTCAAAATAACTTCATGCTTCATTTTCTGAGGCTGAGAAATTAATACAATTATTATTCTATCCCTTTCTTCCAAAAGTTATTTGAAAATCTTGTAAATTATATGGCAGTTGCAAACTATGGAAATGATTTAAAATATTATATCACCTTTCTAACAAGTTATCCATTAGCTTACTTATGATGATTTTGAAACCTGTTCCGAATGAATGGACTTGCAAAATAACAAATGTAATAATTCATGCCATGTAATTGTGCATGTTATATACTTTGATGTGGCTTTAGGTTCTTTTGAAATTCTTACAAATTGCATGATGGATTCAAAAATTAAATATCTGTGCCACACTAGATATGTTTTACGTCAGTGTAATCTGAATTCAGTTAGGAATGCTTTATAAAAAAATTAAGTCGAATAAAAAAAAGATGGAAATCAGACATATAAGACTGTTTATCTTACAACTGTGAGATAAATAAAATAAAATTTCTAAATCTGATTGTATTATATGATATAAATTAAAACAAATTCTCCTGTTAAATTAATTTAAACATTGAAAACAGCTCAGTTCATTAAAATTCACCGCAGAGATTATCTTTTAACATCTTATTTCAATAAGATGGGAATATTTTTATTCCGTTTCTAATGAAGGAGCTTAACTTTATGGATGATCATATTCTGATGCAAATACATATCGAATAATTATATATTTTCAAATGCAATTAATAGTTATCTTTCTTTAAATTGATATTTTATGATAACATTAGTATCAATATTGCGGTTATGAATAACATACATTAAAACTTCAGGCATTAAAAATTCTATGTTACATTAATAAATGTTAGATATAATTGAATAGCTCAATTTAATGAGACTTTAATAGTTTATAGCCATTTTAAATTGCATTTGGTAGTTAATTTAGACTTCTATTTATTATTTAATTTAATACTTTGATTATTCAAATGCAGATGATTAGAATTCAAACTCTTTCAATCCTAATTAATGAATTTCTTAATCATTTTAGGGTAAAATGCTTAAGAATGAGAATTTTACCGTAATTGATCAAAAGCAGAAATAATTGTTCTGTATGTTGGAAAATGTCAAAGATGCGACTGGATGAAAATAATTTCTAATGATTTATTTTGGAAACGAGGAAAAGAAAAAAGAAATGTTCAATATTCTGTATTTTTAAATCTTCTTTTTCTGAAATAAATTGAAGCAAAATAATCAACAATCTTTATTCACCTAAATGAAATAAAGTACAAAATTAACATTCATTTATCAGAACATTATAAGCAGATATGCTTTCATGTGTTTTAAACTAGTTAAAACAACATAAATATGCCAAGGTCAGTCATGCATGATTGTACAAAGCAATCATATAGGTATAAAAATAAAAAAAAAGAAATATTTTTTGGCAGTATTTGAAATAGAAATTTTAAAAGATTTCATGACAAAAATAATTTTCTTTTACTGTTTTCATTCTGTTAGATAGACATCATATTTTCATTTTCCTAAAATTTATTACATTTTGCTTTCAGATAGACAAACATATTTGGCAGATATTTTTAAAATATATAGGCACTGATTTTTAAATGCTATTAAGGAGAATATAAAAAAAATCCCAAAACAATATTATAAGCAAAGCATAAAAATCGCTGAAATTAAAACTTATGAAAGCTCTTAAGCCACCAAAGAATATTTTATATATTTTTTAGTTTCAGAATGTTTAGTCCCTTTGAGGATCTTCCGTTAAATTTTCATGCGATGCAGCATTTTCGAAATCGGCAACTTTATTTGTTATGTTTTCTGTAGTAGCGTTGGGAATATAGTTGGTATTTACAGTTTGATAACTAACAGTTCCTGATTCATTGCTAACAACGTGAGCTCTGCTGCCGTTAGCATCAACCACATATGCTACATTCTTAAATATACCATCTGGTTTACGGTAATTATACGAACCTATGACTCTTTTACTATCTGGATCAGATATTTCTTTGTGACCAAGTACTCCTCTTTGATCAAAGCCATAATAGAATGACTTTGTTAAGGAGTCAAAACTGTTCAAATTTTGTTCTTTATTGCCATTTAAGAGTTGAGGTTTTACCTGACTTTCTTCAGCTGCAAAACTTTCATCTTTTGCTTCCGGTTCTTCTTCTTTTTCTTCTGATACTGCAGGTGCAGCTGTTTGTTCAGGTTCAGCTTCAGAAGCAGCTGTTTCTTCTTCTACTACTTCTTCAACTATTGGCTCTGGTGCCCTTTCGGGTTCTGGCTCTTCTGATTCAATACTTCCTATACTTTCAGCAACTTCTTCTTCTTCTTCGCTACTTTTCTTTTCTTCTTTGGGTTTAGATTTTTTCTCTGAAGATTTGCTTTCAGAAGAAGAGCTTTCAGATGAACTTGATTCAGAGCTACTTGATTTTGCCGCCTGAATTTTGGCTGGTTTATTGTTAGGAGGCAAAACAAAAATATTCTTCCCAGCTACAGGAAGTGATCTGATGTAGCTACCCCAAGGATATGCATATCTGATTCGACTTACTGGAGGATATAATAAGACCGGAGCAACTGATTTACCGTTAGAGATTGGAAGAACTATCTGTTTTCTAGGAGCAGGGACAGCCACTTGCTTGGGAGAAACAGGTGCAGCTACTTGCTTGGGAGAGACAGGGACAGCCATTTGTCTAGGAGCAACAGAAACTGCAAGCTGTCTCGCAGATACTAATCGCACCACTTGTCCGGACTTGGTTTGTTGAATAACCGGTGCAATTGGCGCTCTAGGATATGTATAAAAACTAGCTCCTGTTCTTGGATTCAGAACATAATATGGTCCGTATGGATATCTGTTTATTCTAAGAATTCTACCGAAAGGCTGTCTGTTGATTGCAATTGTTCGGTATACTGGTGCTGGAGCTGGAGCTGGGACTGCTACTGGTGCGGGGGCTGGCGCTGGTAATGGTACAGGCACAGATTTTGGAGAAAATGGAGATTTTGCTTGAACAATTGGAACTGGGCATGGTTTGCCGTTGATAGCCTGCGGCAAAGGTGATACTATAGGCGGAGGTGGAGGAGGAAATTGTGGTATTCCTTTCACACTGGAAAGTATACCTTTCGGGGGTGGCGCAATAGGAGCAGATTTACCAACAACAATAGTGTCAGACTTGCCAGGAGGAGGTGGTAGAGCTACTGCCGGTGGGGGAGGGGGCGGTGGGGTTTGAGAAATAAAAACTTTTTGTTGGGGAACAGGATTCTTAGCTGGCCATATATCAACAGGAACAGCAGTGTCGATAGATTTCCCTATTAGTGGAGGATTCTTTGGAGAATCGAACTGAACTTTAGGTCCATTATCAACTAACACACTACCCTTTTGAATAACAGGTGCAACTGGACCGATTGACTTTTGCTGCTCAAACCTTGGTATAGGTCCATCTTGTTTCAAAATCCAAGTATCAGAGACTGTTATAGGTGAAGAAGGTTGTGGAACATCTAGAGGTGTTCCTTTAGATGGAACAGATTTTCCACCGTCAATAACAGTTCCAACCGGAACGGTTAAAAATTTCCCTGTATTTTGTGATGTTGGAACCCAAATATGTTTAACCTGAGAAAGAGGTGCAGACTTATCTACCATCACCTGATCAACTGGTACTGGTGGTTGGCTGACCACAACAGTTTGCTTGGGAGAAGCAAAATCAGGCACTTTAAGAGGAGGTGGAGGTGGTGGAGGAACTATGAAACTCGATGACTTTTTGGTTACAGTAGGTGCTGGAGGCGGTGGAGGAGGAGGTAATGGTTGAGCTTCCTTAATTATTTGTGGTTGTATGTACTGCTTAATTGCTGGAGGTGGAACATCTACAACTTGTTTTACTGAAGGAATGTTTTCGACTAGGGTTGGAGGGTTTTGTATGACTTTCTGTGCCTGAATTGGTGGGGGAGCTCTTATCCATACTTGCTGAACAATGCTTGAAGGAACTGGAGGAGGTACTGGGGCTTTTACTGGTGCAGGTGCAGGAGGAAGTGGTTGAGAAACTGGTGGGAAGGATTTTACAGTTTCTGTATATTGTTTTGGAGAGATATCTGCATTAACCATTTCAACTACTCTGTCTTGCGTTACAGGTACTTGTATCCATCGCTCACGAATGAACTGATTATCAGGACCTTTAGTTAATACCCATATATCTGAAGGTGAGCCTACATTACTAGGATTATCAGGGATGACTTTTGAAGTAACTGATGGCTGAGCAACATACGTATCATCTGGTAAAGGAGTTGCAACAGGTCCAATGTAAGGTTGATCTTCCGAATAATATCTGTCAAATGTATCTTCTGAGTTTCCAAAGGCCCCTGTTTCGCCCGATTGGTTTTCTGGTGCATATAACCTATAAAAAATACATCAATAATATCCATTTATATGTTATTAAAGATATGCATCAATGAAATATTTCGTCTTACTATAGTCAAAAGTATCACTGATTAGTCAAATATAAGTGAAAAAAAAACTCATCATATTTATACCGAATAGTTTGTAAAGCTTTTGAACACAAAATTCAATTATGAATAGATAATACTTTCAAAGGAATAGAAAAAATGTTAAAATTTAAATCTCACTAAATTGAAAGATACATTTTTTTTTTTGCTTAACATCGTATTATGCTGTTTATTTAAAAATTATTACAAAATTTATTATTTTCCTCCATTCTAACTTTATTTTTATAATTCCTTAAATGTTAAAATTTTTTGATTTTATTACTTTATTAATATCTGAATCAAGATAAATGCACCAGAATTTTATGACATTCTGATAGCAAACATGAGTTCATATCAGTGTTTTGAAGAATTGCTTAATCGCGATGAAAAAATTGATACATAATTTAAGCAGAAAGTCTTCCTGAAATTTCTTGATATAAAAACAACCTAAATTCTCTTTCTTTTTTAAAATTTATGATTTTTTGTATACCGATTCTGTAATGAATTCGAAAAATCTCTTTGTTATTATATTGCAAATCCCAATGGAATGCTTCTTAAAAACCTATAATTTTTTCAATGTTGATACTTTTTGTTCGAATTTAAAATAGACTCTTGAATGCATGAATTTTTTTATTTCTTCTTGCAACAAAATGTTTTGAAAAACTGCATATAATTTAGAAAAATATTCAATGATTTAAATTTTTGTGAAATTTAAGGAAAATTAAACTGTGAAAAAGGCTACATTATGAAAAATATTCGAATGACGCAAATCACATTAAGACAGTTCTACAATGAAAATAAAAATGACCTTTCATCAGCATATTTTTACAATGCAAATAATGATAGTATTTTTAATGATAGAGCTGTTCATTCAAGAATCACCTTAGTATTATTCTAAATTTCTAGTTTAAATTTAATTCTAATATCGTTATTACCACATATTGGTCTTTTCTACGAATGTTTATTAAAAGTTTTTACTCAGTATGAACCTTTAAAATTCCTATGCAAAAATGGGAAAGAAAATGTGTAGCCGTGTGTAGGTTACACCATGACCTATAGAGATAAAAATTGTTTTAGGAAGTTAATAGTAAGATAAAAATAGGATGATGGAAAAATGAGTTCTGTAACAATTTTTTTTAGTAGGAAGGAAATCAAGACTGAAAAGACTGTTTTAAAAATATCACAATTTCTTAACGCCTAATAATCCCTTAGAAATCTAATAGAATTAAAATGGTTTCACATCTAATTTGAATTATTAAATAAAAAAATTCCGGAAAATTTTTTAATTGCGTATTTTGCGAAAAATGTAATTGCTCTGAAGTACATGTTTCCATCTATCTCTAAGCGTTTTCAACGAATTTTAAAATAACAAAAATCCTTTATAATAAACCTAACTCATTTTTTTTATTATTGAATTTTGAGTGTTACAATTATGCTCCGTCCTTTAACTATTTTATTTATTAATATAGATAATAATAAGTTTGAATCTATTGTTGTTAGAAAGATACTCATAAATTGTGTCGGACTTCTTATAAAAGGCAAATAATCATTTTAGAGTTCATTGTCTCTTTCTTCCCTAATGTAATCTATTAAAAGATAGTAATTTGAGATGCTACAGTAAAATAATATTTATTTTGATATATTTCGTTACTGTCTAAGAAATTGAGTGCGCAGCGAGATAACTATAAACAAAACCTTATAACCTACTTTAAGAGTTAAAGAAACAAAGCCCTTTTAAAGAAAAATAATCATGACATTTTGGGGCAATTCAGGACGTTTTCGTGAAAGTTATCCGATTTCGTGACATTTACAGCCGAAATAAATGTGTTTAAACTTCTTTGTCTTCATATTGTCTTTGTTTTGGCTTAATAGATTTGTGATTACTTTTCCAGAAAATTGAGTAGCTTTTTTTTCTCATGTATTATCAGTTTGACATAAAAAGGCCACATTTATTGAAATAATATCAATGTATTAAATTTTTATTAAAATAATCATTATTGAATAATTAACATCTTTAAGTATAAGCTTACTGATATCTGGAACTTTCTACCAACAATTTTTTTCTAAATGTTTTAATTTTACTTTTGAACCTTAACATATACATTCAGGGATCCTTCATTCACTTTAATTATGACAAATTTTGTGAAATCAACTTTTAAAATATTTAATCAATAATGGAAACAACTTGCATTTTGATAAATATAAAAATTTGTCATCTTGTTGAAATACCAGTTAGTTTTTAACTATTAAAATATGTAAACAACAGAAAAATAAATAACAATTTGATCAATCAACTAATTAGTATTTTTATTCACTAAGCTTGGTGATGATGGTCTGTCATTACAATAAGAAAATTTTAATGAATATCATCATATCAATTTCATAAAATAAATTCTTGCAAAGTTTCTCCACTATCAATTAAATATTTCATCTTGATACTAAATTTGTGAATTTGTCAAATGCTTGGAAACAAATTTAGCTGCTGAAAAACTATAAAAAGAAATTTGATTTGAAATATCAATTTTTCTCATTAAATATGTATCGAAAATATAAGTTTTAATTCCACCACAAGTTGGAATTTTTATAGAATAGACATTAAAGGAATATAGCTGTCTTTACTAATAATCTGTTTACGCACCTTTTTTATCTAGTTTTATATGATGTTTGTCTACAAATGGTATTTGAAAATTTAAAAAAAAATGGAATTTTATTATTATTACTTATGAAGTTTAGGAATTCTTTTAATGAAATTTAAGTGTAATTTCTGAGAATACGATGCCATTTAAATGAACTCTTGTAATAAAATTACGCATTTTTTATAGAAATTATTAATGCATCTACTGAAAAATTGCATCATTTTTTAAATTATAACTAAGCTATTGGTTACATAACTTGCGAGTATATAAGCAAATAAACTTATTAGTAAAAGCATGCGATCTAAACAAAACATTTAGTTTTAGAGTAAAAAAATCTATAATAAAATATAAATGATGATACGAAAAATAGTCTGATATTCTAAAACCTATAATTTTTTCAAGATATTTTTTATTCAAATTTAAAATATTAACTCTTGAATGCATGATTTCTTTTATTTCTTCTTGCAATAAAATGGTTTGAGCAACTGCATATAATTTAGAAACATTATTCAAAGGTTTAAAATTATTTTAGTGAAATTTAAAGAAAATTAAACTGTGCAAAAGGCTGCATTATAAATTGAAAAAATATCCTAGTGACGCAAATCACATTAAAACAATTCTACAATGAAAATAAAAAAGATCTTTCAACAATACCAAAAGAGTAATAAACTTCTGTATTGAAAATTTAGAATAAAATGTAATTTTGTGTTTGCTAAATATGGATATTCAAAACAGTAATTATTCTTATGTAAACAGCTGTTCTAAATATATGTATCGGTTTGGAGTTTTGCAACTTTTAAAGCATCAACCGTAATTTTTATTTGTTTTTCTCAGCATAGAAAACAAGTGACATAAAAACATTTTAAATCTTTCTAATCTTGTATTTTTTGTCAGAGTTTGTGACAATAAGGGTGACAGTTAATTTGGAAATACTTTTCTAATGAAACTGAGCTCTTAAAAATTCTTAACTTAAACATAGTTGAAGTACGTACACATATAATACAAAATAAAAGGCTCACAGATTCCTTGACCTTTTGATTTGTTATAAAGGTAAAGAAATTCAGATTTTTACTATTCAAGTTTCTGTATGAATTGAATAGTTATTTTGCTCTTATTAATTTAATATTATTCAGGTTTCTTTATAAATTAAGATTTGAATAATTATTTTCTTGCTCCTTTTAAAAATTTCAATGTTTATTATTGACACGTCTTTCGCTTGTTCATATTCATTGCTGTGGTTCAATCTTATGCATTTTTCAGACTTTTATTTTATTTCCATTTTAAATTTTACCTCTTTAAATATAAAAAAAAAAGAAATTCTATGAAGAAAATGAGAACATGCCCTCATGAAAATGGTAAGAGTTCATACGATAGTAATATCAAACAATATGATAACTAAAATTACCACAAACTAGCATTTTTAATTAACATAAAGATTTTAATATTTTATATTAATCATAAATACATTTCTTATGTTAATTTAAACATGTAAGAAAACATTTTTTGTTTTCGTTTTCTCAACAGAATAAATTTTCAAATTCGGATTCATCAAGGTATATGAAATTTCAAGATACATCTTAATTAGATTATGCATATTGATTTTTAGTCGATAGCACTAACCTAAGATGAATTATATACTCATTAGCGTAATATTATTTTATAGAATTGTAAAACGGATTTTGTATACTTTTTTCATTAAAATAAAATAACCAACTAAGTAAAAAAAGATTGAAACCAACGGTAACTGATATTTTAATTTTTTTTTTTGTATCTAAATAATTATATTTAAAACAGTGTAAGGGATTTTATGAAATTTAATACCGCTTTTTAATGCAGAAAATTTTTATTCAAAAAATTGCACTTTTGCCTTATTTTATTTGTAAATCTTACTTTTTCTAAATATTTATGAAGATATTTCTTTATTTCTAGTGTATAATTCGTAACTCTGAAATTTTATAACAATACTATTAAATGAACGAAGCAAAATTTAATTTGCATTGATAAAGATATAAATTTACTGTAAGATTAGCCTATGGGAAAATTTTCATAAATTCAAAAACAAATCCATGAAGGAAGGAATTTTATGAAAGTATAAATCGAAAATGAATTCTAAGTCATTTATGTATTAGAAAATTAATAGTAATTTGATTGCAACTTTCAAGCCAAATGTATAGTATATATAATGACCTTATACATGAAAGAATTTATTTTTGTGAGCAGATATTTTTTAAGCATGATAAATGCTTTTCCTATGTTATCTATTCTTCACATGGAATGAAAATTCTTAAGTTACTTGCAATAGTTTCTGATATTCACTTGAGAAAATTGATAATTTGAATTAAAATCAATTGTATAAACGAACTGCTTTACAAAATAATTTTAAGAAATATTCCGAATTTCGGATTATTGTAGAAAAAGAATTTGCCAAAAATAAAATTAAAAAATACTTTTAATAGAGAAAACTCTGAATTCTGTATTTGTGAACCTGACCACATATAAGGTGCTCATTTTTATAGAAAACGTTAAGATAATAAAATTACTTTTGCCATTATCGTCTTTGACTAATATTACTTTCTTGTATTATAATAATGAATAAACATTTGATATTTACTAAAATAATTATAGTAAAAATGTTTTAAGCATTTCTTTGAGAATTTTCCTTTGTTTCCATTCAATGGAACGGAAAGATATTTTCTCTATTCAATAATCTGCTTTATTTATAATTATACGTATTGAATCATTCTTCTAAAATAAAATACGTTTACCTCAAATTAAAAAACAAAAACAAATATTTTTAAAAATTTTAATTTCAAATTAATTTTAAACAGCGATTGTCTTAGGACTCAATACAGACTGAAAAATAAGGCATCCTTATTCAGCGAAACTATTTTTAGCTTGTATTATTTACCAAGAAACTAAAATTTTTATCGCTTTAAAAAATCTTTTTAATTGCATGTAAATAAATTTTACAAACTTAATGCATCTCAGTCATTTCTAATCGACAAAAAGTTGTTTTTCCTTTTTGAGATTTTTTTTCTACATTTGCTTTGTTTGCCAAAGAAAAAAAAATGTTAAGGCACTTAGAAATTAAATGTTATAAAGCAATAATATTAATTCCTTTAAACAGTTTTGACGATTCAAATATTTTAGGATGCCAAGTTTCTTAAGACTTTCATTTTATTAGACTTAACAGATAGTAATTCTTACTCACTGTGGAAATTATTCAACTAAGTAATTTTTTACATAGCCTTTAAAATTACTCACTTTTGATCGAGCTTTTCATCACCTTGAAAATATCCCTCATCTTTAATCACATTTGATGGTTGATTTGGTGGTAAATCACCCGGGAAGTAAAACCTTTCATAATCCATTGTCCTCACACCCTGGCTTGGAATTGGCGGGGCATTACTCACAGGTGGGAAGGTGGCCTGAACATTTTGCAGCAATAGCGGCAACACAACCAACGCTATTGCTGAAGACATGGTTGTCTTCAGGCACCAAACAACTTTCGAAAGCTGATGAGAGCAATAAAAGGTTTGGCTCATAGATTTTATATATATACCCTTAACGGGTCGTTAGAAATTTTCAAGGATTGGCGCCGGGTGCTTGATAATGATTTATTTGGCACTCTCTTGTTCTGTGATCACATACTGTGAAGGGAACTTTTTTGTAGAGAGGGTTACTGGAATTTAGGTCTCTGGAAATGTCGACGCCAAATCCAAGTCCGTTTTGAAGAAATCTGTCGGACGTGATACTGAAGTGGTTTTGCAGAAAGGAACTACCAGGCATGACATCAAAACGTAAGCGAAAGTGGGTATTGTGTCAATTTTACTACTTATTGTGTTTTAGTAGCTCTGTTTGCCCGATTTACATGGTTTTTGTAGTATTCGGGGAAATAAATTTTTTTTGTTGTTATTGGGTAAATTTTATTGAAATAAATAGGAACAAACAATCATACTTTAATGTCATAAATATAAACACTTTATATGTCATCTGAAGCATGAAATAATATACGTTACAATTTTGTACTTTTGAAATAAAATTTAGTTCATAGTGCATTCATTTAAAAAGTCAATTTTTCGCTCTCTAAACACAGACACAAAGTTTTTATTGAATTTCCAATAAATCGTGTTAATAAATGAAATGTTACTAAATAAATTTATTAAGAAGAAATATAAACAAAGGAGCATAAAAATATATGTTTCATTTAGATTGTCCTAAATGTCAGTTGGGGTTTTTTTATAGGCTTTTCGATTAAGCAACTTTAAAATCAGGTGTTACAAAGCAGTTTTTCAAATACCAAGAATTATATGTTTGCAAAATACAAATTACTTGTCTAAAATAAGAAAAACCAAAATACCAATCTCCTAGCTCTAACTCTTTATGATTTCATCAATTTTTATTTTATGTGAAAGCTTATAATGTCTAGAGGAACCAATGATTGTCGGCATTCCATTACTTACCATCTTAGAGAGATATCTGAAAGTACTACTTTGTATTCTTTATGAGAAAAAGCAATAGTATCTCATACGTAACTAAATGTCTCACCCCTAATCATTGTTCCTAATTCTTGAACTTTTTTAAAATTTCAAGCTCATGACGTTTAGATATATCTTCAATTGTCGTGTGTTTCTTCTTCATTTTCGTGAGATATTGCAAACTAAAACTTTGATTTAGCCTTTAATCTCAACATTGGAAGATTAGTCTCAAGCAGATCAATTTCTCCAATTTCGTTACTTTGTAATATAATCAATCAATCGCAATTCTGTATGTTGTACTATAATTTAAAATACTACTTTTCTTTGGTATGGTAAGATGTATTTCATTAGTCGTGGTTAAATTTACTAAATTCAATAAGGTGTGTGAATAGTTGGTTACTAAAGGCGACTAGTTATTATTGAATAACAATTTTTATTTAAGTTATTTTTGTATTTTAAAACGATATGATAAAAAGTTCTAATACTTAACATTTAGAAATACAAAAATGGATTTAAAATTGAACAAAAAGACTGGAAATAATTACTTTCTTGATGACTTACAATTCCCCATTAAAATCTCATTTTAATAATTCTAAAATAATTATTAGCAATAAATCTTATTATAATTCAATTGGAATCAAAATTTGTCTTTTCGTTCAATGAATTCTTAGATAAATTCTCAAGATTGATACAGATATGTAAAAACTCTTTTTATGAAATAATTATCTATCATTAGCAATGTAAATGAGTTGCAGTGAATTTTGAGTAATAACTGTTAAGGATCATTGAAACCATTCGTGTGAAGTCGTATTTTCAGCATCATAATGCTGAAATTAATGAAAGTTAGATATTAATATGACTCACATAGTTACCATTTCACTCATCATTTAATCTAAACATCTTAACTGCAAATTAATACTTTTTTCACTTCAACAATTGACGTTTTTTCAAATATTAATTTATTACTTTCCGAATTGATTTAAAAAGCAAATTTTTAAAAGTTATTAATGCTGAAATAACACCTGTGAAGATGAAAAATTTTGCTTAATACGAATAATTACTGAATGTTTAATTTTTAATACCCCAATTACTGGTGAATGCTATTAAAATCTCGTTATTGTGAAGGCTCCAAAGTAATGTTTCACTTGCAAACTTGAACGGTATTTCTAAGAAATAAAGGATAAAAAAGTAATAGTATCTTAATTCCCATATTTTTTAATAAATATTTTTATTAAAATCTGTATAGATTTTATTTGAGCAGTTGTGTACGTGGAAAGTTCCAAATAAATATAAATTGTATAGTTTAATAGATTTTTGAGGATAATTTCATTTCATTATCATTTGATGATACCACATAATTTTAATAAAATTAGAATTTATCATGTTACATGTCTCCAGTTGATACCTTTTTGAAAACCTTTAAGTAACTATGGAGGAGGTGCATGCAAGTCTAGGTTTTAAGATTTATCTTTTCCAATTTCTCTTAGCATTCTATTCAATGGGTGAAAGAAAACTATGAATGACATACTTTGGTCTTTTGTTTTCACAGATTTTCATTTTTCATATTTGGTCAAAGAGATATGTATATTTTGGCGGTGAAAAGAAAGAAATAACGTATTTTGAATATTTAGTGAGAGTTACTACTATATTTGTGCACAAATATAGTTACTTTTGAAAAAAGTAAAGAAAAACAAAGACACAATGTGTTGATTTTCTTGAAGGTATTTACATTGGGAACGGAAATTGTATTAAATTATATAGATTCTTTTATAGGAAATTGCTCGACATACTTTCATTTAAATGAGGTAAAAAGAAAAAAAGAATTTTCTGTGAAATTCGGATATTTTAGCCAAAACCGTGACTTTACTATATAGTAAAATCATATCTCATTGTAACCTTGACCTTGTTGAGACGACTGTGATATAGGGCATGAATTATCTTAGAAACTTGAACTTAACAGATATCTTTTATCAAACCAATTTTTAATTTTCTTTAACAAAGACATTTATCATTCTATTTATAAAATGTCTTGAAAACTGCGTCACGTGCAAAGCCCAGTTAAACAAAACTTTAACTGTTAAAGATTTTTTAATTTAATTATAAAATTTCTATAGCGTTTATTTATTATGGTTATTAGGAAATGGGGCGGATTCCCATGTGTGCAAAAATCATTTCATTTAAAATTGCGTCATTATAAAATACAAGTTGGTTATATAATATTAGATTTATGAAAGTGTTGTTGCACTTTGTTTCTGGTAGCTAAATTGCTGTCATACCCCTAGTGCTTCGAGAAAATTGAACCTCACTGTTGCAAAACTTGATCCAGTAAAAATTCTTAATTACTGCAATCTTAAAATTTGAGATATGTGAATGGGTCATTCTTGTAAGTAACTGTGAAAATTTGAACATTAAGTTTTTTCGCTAAATTTAAACGATTTTTCTGCATTTTTATTGATATTTCCTTCATTTATTCCTCATAAAAACTTCTTAGATACAAAAAGATTTTTTTTTGTTTCATTTTTGATATTCTTCCATTTTGTCTCATTCCTTTTAGTTTGATTCCAGAAACTTGTAAATCTTTTTATACAGAAACAAAAACTACTTATTCTATTCACTATAATATGCAAGGTTATTCAAAAGGAATGAGATTTAGAACAAATAGTTCCCATGATCTACAATATGTAAAAACATACGGCACATCAGTGGGTAGAGGAGTTTTCCTCCTTTGGATTATCTGAATAAAGAGAGTGCCGTTGCTTTTAATGAGAAAACGGCGATGCTTCAGGATAAATTGCATTCTTGTGTTACAGTACACAAAAAAATGATTTCATTTTTACAATCGTACTGTGCATTTCGTTATAAGCTATCCTATTTAATTTATTTTCATTTTTTCTTTCTTTCCTTCCTTCTTTGTTATAATTTTACTTTTTTTTCTTTTCTTTGCTCGTTTTTAAACTCTGTTTTTATTACCTAATGTCTTTGTTTTTCTTTTTAATAAATCTTATCCTTTGCCATCAAGATTCTAATTTTTATTTAAAATAAATATCAATGAGCTCTTTTAACCGGTGTAATGCCATTTTTTAGAATACACCTTCTTCTTGTATACAGCCGACCACACCGCCACCACTGAACGTAACAGAATTGACAGGATTTGTTGTGGTCGACTGCTGAATAAGTATTGTCCAACCTTGAATTGACCGAACAGTCAAACTAACATTCCTTTCGGGATAATAAATAGCTACCTTTCTCCACCATCTGCACATTCTCCAACAGTTGGAATGAAACTATCAATCTTTAACATCATATCCTTCAGGGTTTTGAGATTACCTGGTACCATCAGTACAGTACTTAAATCCTTATTGGCAATCTACAGGTCCTTCCTTGACTGTGAGATCTCCATACATTCCAATAAATAGTGGTTAACTGTACCAATTTCTCCACAAATGCATTTATTTTCCTTCGTTCTTCCAAATCTTTGGAAATATGCAGGAAATCTCCCATGTCCATTATTTGGATTATAAGAGGATGGTATCTTATTTTAATTTCCGGATTAGGAATAAAGTCAAAAGTTACCCTTTATTGGACATATACTATCAAACCATTGTAGTTTTATTTCTTCTCTCAATTCCTCTTTTAAAACACCAAGATTTGGGGAAAATAATATCAATGTTCTCTTTCTGTGTCGCCAAATTCGCATAGTGATCCGCCTTTTCATTACCATATATCCCAATATGGGCCTTAATCCAATTCAACTCTTTCAACTTGTTAGTATCAACGCATTTTAACTTTTCTTTTATCGTCCCTATTACCTTATTACAATTGTGAGATGACTGTATAGCTGTTATAATACACTCTATCTTCAACAGTCTTACCAATCTGATTATGCATGTGACAAGAAACGGATTCTGACTCGATATTTGTAATAAAACAAGTCAAAACTTTGAAGGAAACTTTGACCTTTTTTTATGATCATTCATGTATCGATTAGCATAAATCTGAAAATTGGGAAAACATTGAATAAGAGAAAATTGTTTTAAGTCTTATTCTTGATAGTCTAAATTATTTCCTGAACCATTTCCAATATGCATTTAACTCGAAATATTAAAAAAAGGTATTTGATAATTAACATTCATTATTTTTTATTTAATGATAAAGTAACATAGATATTTTGGTGTAACAGGGAAATCTGTTTCAAACAATGTAATGCGATTATGTAAAACAATATATGGAGATTGAAATCACGGAGAAAATATCTTGAAATTAATAGAAAGATATATATGAAACGTTATACAGAAATTAATATTGAGATTATATTACAGATTTAATTCCTGACAGTAAACAATTTAAGATTTTTTGCCTCAACAATTTATATGTAAATATAAATACGCGTTTAATTTTTTTATATAATGATATAACAGACATTTTTATATAATGATATTGAAAAATTATTTTTAGTTATTACTAATTATATGAATCAATTATATAATATATTTAATAATCTATGAAATGACAAAAATAGCAAGGTTAAGAAGTTGTATAAAACAATTGTATGTATTGATTTTGTAGAAGATGTATCGATTTAGAAAAAAAATCATAATTAATAAGGGATAGAAAATGTTATACAAATTATTTTATAGTCTGAGAAAATCTTGAAATGTACAACAAAGAAAAAAAATTCAGATAAACCTCGATGTATTCATTAATATTTAATTGTCGTTTTTATACGATATTCCTTAGTGCTAAGAGTGATTATCGATATCAAAAATTTAGAATAAGAATACAATCCTTTCAAGCTTGATTGATGACTAATCAAACTCTGTATAAACAAAACAGTTGATTACCAAATTCTGTAAACAAATTTGGCAAAACTGAACTAGAAAATTGGAACAATATTTTCAAATTAACTAAAATTTATTTATGAATATTTGTTAAACTAAATATTCTTAAGCTTAATTCTCTTGAGTTTTATTAAGCTAATAATATAATTTATTAAAAAATATATTGACCAAAATTATTTATATATCAATTGAATAGATTAACTTTTTTTAATCTTTTAATTTTGTCACTAATAATTTTAATTTTTGAATATTAAATTGATCAATTTTTGTAAATATTAAAAAAATGCCTCATAAGAGATATAAAAATAATCATATTTATTAATTTTTTTAAGTTTAATTATTTAGCTCGTTATTCTTAAACTGCATTCTCCATTTTGTATTCCTTTTTTAAACAACGAAAAAAAATCTTTAAAACCTGTTACTCATTAATAGAATCAAATTTTAAAATTGTGATAAATCAGTTAATACATTATTTGAAATATAATTTTAATTGTAAAAAATTTTTCTAACTGGTAAACTCATTTCACCCCAGCAAGATCTGGAAATTTTAAGGTTCTATAATAACTTTAAATAATTTTTAGACTAGAAAGCAGTAACCAGTATAAATTTATAGGAATTTATAGTTAACTAGTATATGAATTTCGATTCTTGATTCAGCTGTCTTTTGATCACTCATTTTAATTCTGAAACTCAATATTCAATTTAGGAATATTATATAAATATACTTTTAAGATATAGCAGTTCCATTTAATATGATTAACACTGCCGATTTCATTTATTTCAATAAGAAATTATTTCAATAAAGTTGTGAATGAACCAAAGAATGAATGAAATAAGAGAACGTGCGGGCCAAAGGCATTCTTTTGTATCGAGTATCCTTGATATTTACGCACAATATGCAAATAGCTGAGAGGGGAAAAGGCATTCAGTTACGGTTGACGCAACCCATTTTGAATGTACAAATATTAAAATAGTATAAGGGACTTTAAATAACTGGCAAAACGCAGACGCATTATTTGGAAACATGCAGTTATTAAAATATGGATTCTCGCTTTTTTATTTTGAAGAATTAAACGCTTTAAACCTAAAATTCTTTGGATGAATTACGAACTTTTGTTTTTAACAAGCGCATCTGATTTTTAAAGTTTCCATGGTCATAATTTTGTTTTAAAATGTTCTTTTTTATTTGATTGTGATATTTCATGCTATATTATAATTTATGCTATGTTATATAATTTATGCTATCAATGTAATAGGAAACTTAATTGGATATATTATGTTCTAATTCTTAAATTTTTATTAAAAAATTCAATAATCGATTTTCTTCCTGCAAAGTAAATCACTTGTTGCTATTCAGAAAGCAAATCTTGTATCTAATTAATCATTAGATTTGAATGAGAATCAAACAAATCACCCATTAAATTAATTTCATTCAATATCTTGTTGAAAATTTCATAATCATTTAGAAACCTAGATGTCTAGAAAACAGACAAGCATAGTATTGGGAAATATTTGCTAAAATGTAAATTTATTAGTTCTCTTTACAGGAAGATTTGAAGTTTGTAGCTTGCAACACAATATATTAATACATAATGACAAAATTATCATTACTGATACATATTCAATGACATGTATATTGATTATGTATAGATAATGAATTCGCATTTTTTAATCATATATTTATTTATAATTACAGATAAATGTGTTTATTCGCATAAAATTAATATGTGATCTCTGGAAAATAAGAAATCGCAATATTTTGTTTTGAAAATTATTCGTATTCTAAATTATCACTTAAATATACGATTCCGTTTTCTCTGAATTAATATCGTGATTTCACGAAGATAATTAAAATTGATATGCCTTTATCAAAACCGAATGATTGAGATCAAAGTGGCAGAATTATAAATCTTGAAATTCCTCTGATCGATATAATTGGAGGCAGGTACTGATTTCACATAAATAAAAGAGAAAAAACGGATTTAATTATAAAATTTGGAGTCAATTGAATCTATTTTAAAGTCAATTACAAACTTGGGTATCATTTAGATAAAATGAAAATATAATTTGACAACACGATTTAACCTTTTTTTATTACGTTATCTCATTCTTTTTTTAGCAAAACGTCAGAAATAAGCAACTAGTAGCCTAATCGAATTGTACTCTTTGCTGGCATAAATACATAACAGCAAATTTATTTGAAGTAACTGGGGTGGCTAAACTAATAAAGTATGAGTTTTCACCTGTGTATATTACAGGATATGGGGATAGAGATGAGGTTTTCGCATTTAAATGAAATGCTATAAATTGATACTAAAACTTTCCAGTAAGAAGTTATTGATAATAAACATATCTATAAAATTATTATAGCTTAATTAGATCAGGAGAAAATTTTTAAAAGTGTGAATTTCATTATTTTTAAATGAGCGAATTGTTTAGATTCTACTTAGGCACCTGTTATAAGAAAGGAAGTACTTCATAGAATGTTCAGAGTCAAATTTTCTTTATTTTTTGAAAAAAAAAAAGAAAAACATTACGATTGGAGGGAAAATAGATTGTCAGTACTTTCCCACTTCAGAAGTTTGATGAGAAAGAATCATATTCTGAAAATGTTAATCTGATTTCAAATGATATCATAATGAACAAATTTTTATTGAAGTGGTGATAATTAAATTTGAAGTTTACTTTTTTTTTTCTCGAGTTTGAATTCATTTTCTGAATGCCATTACACCCGTGAATACTGTATTTTAATGTTTTCGGCAATCAATCGTTACAAAGACATTTTATTTTTCTTTTCAAATTTAATGTTCACTTTTTTAAATACACATGATAATGCCATCTGAAATCATAAAATAACACTTTCAGAATTTTTTTTTTTAATTCCGACTCTCATATTTTGACTGATTAAAGCGTTGTAATTATAAGCATTTTTTTGGAGACCTTGTTTTCATTCAAAAATAATGTAGATATTGATGAAACTTTTGAATTTATTCTAAAAGTTATATATAGCTATATGAAGTTATATAAAATTATATGAAGTTTTATATGACTATGTGAAGCTATGTAAAGCTATATGAAAATATGTGAAGCTATATGAAGCTTTAGTTTTATAAAACTAAATTAAAATCTGTATGAAGTTGCATAAAGCTACATTAAAAGCAAAAAGGATTGGAATTCCAAAATTTTTACTCAATTTTTTTTAATGAAAATCATTTTTCGAATTTAAATATTTTTTAAAGAATTTATTCCTGACCTAATTAAGGTGTCATTGCGTTTTACTGCTCATTTTATAGGTTATTTTAATACCTACAACTTCTTAATTTATCCTTTAACCTTACATTAATTAAACGCAAAAAACTCGTTGTTGAAACTTCCACCCATCCTCAAATTTTCAGTCCATAAAATAGTTTAGTGAAACCTGAATGAGCTATTTAGCCAATTCAATAACTTAAATGAACAAAATTCCATTTATATAGTTTGCTATTTTTTTCCCTGGACTAATAGGTACATTTAGTTGTAATACTTAATCCATGACTCTCATCAGTCAAAATTCACATCTGAACTCTGAAATGAATCTCATTTTTTTATAATGTAGTAGAAGTAACACGATGCTACACGTTAATCATTTGTAGTCAAATGACTATATTGTCTGAAGAGAATCATGCTCTTTGTACTGGAAGTATTCGAAAAAAACATCTAATGGATAGCATTCCACTCTGCCATCAGAGTCGGTTATTTGTTTCTCGAAGTTAGTGACTATGTGCGTGTTTGATGGCGATAACACAAATACTTTTTTGATAGCTTTAGCATCAAAGTCCATCTATCGAGAGTAGAATTTGATGTCTCTTTCCTTTTTATGAAGTCTAATATTAATATAACTATTTGGAAAGTTAACAAATGAGACCGATAATCATTTGAGTTTTATTAAGATAAAGGTTTCGTTTCTAAGTAAATCAAACTTGTAGATCAAAGTCTACAAAGTCTTGCTTTATTTGTAATGGCAAGAAATTCTCACTAATATTGTTATAAATTTTTCACGCTATGGTGCATTTTAGTTTCAATGCATTTCTGAATATAACCAATGTCTTGAAGATATCATATAATACCTTGTACATGCAAATTTTGTATCACAATTTTAAATATACGAATTACATGTACATATTTGATTATAAGGGGGGGGGGAAGAGAGGCATTTTTAAAGTATATGGATCCCCCTTTTCGATAATGGTTTAGTGCCTAGATACTTGCTGCATTCGTTGTTGAAATCCACTCGAATTCTTTAACTATTGTTGCTTAAATAAACTTAAATGTAATAAGAATAATATAATATTAAATATTTTAAAAGAATAAGAATAACTTCAAAAAATAAACTGCTCTGTTGTAAAAGTCTAGATTGATCCAAAACGCGTGAGATGAGATATTCTGTACCATCTAGGTGTGTCATTCAACATTTATGCTGGGGAACTTTATTGGTAGGATGCATGTTTAAATTTATGGTGAGAAACTTTAAGTATTAGAGTGAGACGACATAAATATATCGTTTTTCTCATCATTACATACTACTTGATTGGCAGAAACAAAATACTTTAATCCATGTACATGTTGAAAATATCTCATAAATTTAAATTCAGTCATTTAATGTTTAGAAATGTTAAATTAAATGTGAAAGCATCTCCTTTGATTTTGATGGCTATACAACTTTCATATTGTAGAAATTTACATCTCAAGGTTTAAATTGCTTAATCATGCATTATTTTTCATTGAATATTAAGAAATAATATTCCTTCTAAGTTTTCTGAGGTTATTTTTTTTATAAAATTAGCAAAGCGCTTATGATTTAAATGGGCCAAATAGTTAACATGAAAACTATTTTGTTCAACTGAATCTTGGAATTTTAAGAGTTCAAATATTTTTATATTGTTAGATTTTATTTTTATATTGATTTGTTTTTTATGTTTTGATTCATTATCAACAATATAAACATATTGGTTCAAAGTAAAACTCTTCACTTTTTTTACTATTGACGATTTGTATCATATGACATTTCACTATTCTTTTTAGAATAAAGATTATTGCTAAGTATTTTTACCTCAAATAAACGCTATTAAAATTATCGAAAACATTTAGAAAATATGACTTTTCTATGAAGTCTGGCAAAATTATTAAATTATTTAGAACATTTTGCTAATGCATATTAATAATTTTCATCAACCAGTGATTTTGTAGATTTCCTTACATAAGGTAACCAAGATTATCTTAAGATTTCCAATACTTTTTATAATTTTTCCCATGGCGAAACTGCTTATTTTTCTTAATATTTCATAACATTTTGTGTATTTCATCAGTTGGACAGCTAACGAGAAAAAAATATATCTTTTTTAAGTAAATAATATGTATGGGGCCAGGAAATTCCAAATATAGAAGAAAAATGGAATAACATTTTAAAGTAAAGAAATATTCATAGAATAATGTTACCAAAGCTATTCTTTTGCTATAATTGAATTTTCTATCATGGACATCAATATTCACTAAAAGAAATGGTCCCCCATCCGCAGAAATTCCCTACCGGTCATCTTTGAATGATTATTACATTCGTTTTTATCATGAAATTCGTTGAATTTAAGTACAGCAGTTGTGAATGGTTACAATTACACACTACCCTGTTCTTATGTATTAAACAGTAAGTATTTCATTTCTTCCACAGGTCAGTTACAAGAATAACGTTTTTTATTGCAACTTAATTGAGTATTTTCATTTAGGGTTACTCAAAACCTAATAGCTATTAAATATATGACTTATCATGAATAGCTTAGTCCTATAGTTAAACATCAAAAATGTTTATCTATAGCAAATTTTTATCAACATAGCAAATTTCAATTATTTTTCCCTTCTTATTAAAGACCTTCTTTCACTTCTTATTAATAAATTATTTCGAAGCATTAAACAAAAAAAAACTTTATAAAATCATTCCATTAGATTCTAAATCTTAATGAATTTTTCAGAAAGTAATTATAATTGACTAAGCATTTTATAGATTCTTCTGCATCTAATAAAGTAAAATACATCAATTTATCTTTAAATGTCATTAATATAAATAAGCATTCGTTGTCAACATATTTTAGCCTATCCCCTAGGTGAAGGATTTCCTACAAGAAAATATCTACAAGTAGATATGCATCAATGCAATGCTGTAAGATAACTTTATTTAAGTTTATTATACCAACACAAGTATCATAATTAAATTTTAAAAAGTTTGTATAAAAAAACTGTTTCAAATGCCTAATCTTCCAAAAGTTCCCACCAGACACGTGAAAGAAAATGTGATTACTCAAAATCGAGATCACTGAGTCAGTAGACTACAATGCATGAGTGGATATGACATTAAACCTACGTCTAGAAATCCAAATTCTAAATTAAATTCAACCAAAGTTGAATAGCCAGACAAAATACGCCAATAAAAGAACTTCGTGATTGATGCGACGCATTCGGCAAAACTGTGTTGAGAGCTAGTCATCTACTGTTAAAAAACTGCGTTTGCAAAAAATAGCCAAAAAAGAGTCGATTTGATGCCAAATGTGGCACATCTGCAACAGGATGCCAGTTTTGGGCGTTTTGCATACGATTATCGGTGAAGCAACTCAGAGATTGCGCCTAATATACCAAGATTTCAATTTTTATAGGGACTATAAAAAAACAGTGACGGCCTTGAAGAACAATAGGGTCTTTGTGAAAAGAAATTATTAATAAGAAGCGACATAAATTCTGCCTAAATAAGGATTGGAAGCGACCGAAGGTAAGCAAAGAAGTTGAATTTTCTGCATTTTGAGAGAAAAGTTCTCATTTTGCTTGGAGAATCGAGTTTTGAAAAAAAAAAAGTAGAAACACATTAGGGGAAAGTTTTCTCTTGGGAACACCGAGATCTATAAAATTCAAAAATTCTTGATGAGAGAAAAAAATATTCTGCTGATTTTATTGCTAGAAAATATGAATATCGAAATAGGCTTTCTTACTTATTTTCAAAAACGAAATTTTCTGCTCTAGAATTTCAAGTTAGGCAGTATATTCACTAACATTAGAATTTCGTAATTTTTTTTTCATAATAAAAAAACATTTACATTACTATATCCATTTTTCGTTTGAAAACCTTTTTTAAATAAGAATATTATTTACTTTAAAATATTCGTAAAACATTATGCCATTTTTTATTCGTAGTTGTTCAGCGTTCCTTGAATGAAAATCTAGCTTAAAAATCTAGTCAAAAAGTAAAGATATCCTGCAGGAAATATTTGTTTAAATTAACTTGAATCAGTTTATAAGAGAACTTTATATTAATTGAACTATTGATTGAGATTGACCAGATTTGATTCTTTTAATACCAGAAGTATCGTCGAGATAGAAACTATGTCCATAAATCCATCAAATAATTTGATAATAATGAAATGCACTTTTAATTGTAGAACTTATGTTTTATTTATTGTGCACTTGAACTTCTGACATTCCTATAACATCATAGCGCTTTCACAAATTTAAATAACTGATTCATCTTTTTTTTTTTCAAAATTCCGCTATGTTGAAACCTAATTTTTAATTCCTCTTGTCCATTACACTCATATTAAGCATAAACCTTCTTTTTAGTTTTCAAATTGGAAGGTCACGCTATTGATTAAGTTGTTAAAAAACAGTTTAAATTTCAGGTAAACAATACTTTTGAGAACTAGGCAAAAAAAGCACTTTTAAAAAATTTAAGAAAAAAATTGGTACCAATTTCAAAATGATATAATTAAAAAGATTTTTTTATTATTTTGAAATGCTATAGAATTTATTTTTGTGCAATAATATTTTTAAAAGTTATCACGAAAAAATTTTGCTTAACACATTCACTGACATTCCTATGCGTTACAAATAATAAGTCTTTCTATATTAATAGATGACACCTTCCCTACTACTGTTAAAAGATAGCAAAGAAGGGGTCATCTAATTAGATATATGGTCCTGATATCAGGTGTGGGTAGTGACAGTGAACGTGCTAATTTTCCTTACAAAAAATTACGCTGAGGGGCATATTTTCACCTTCCAAGTATATATGTACCACATTTGGTAGTTGTAGGTCAAACAATGTGATCTATAGAGTGCCTAACCCTCACAATTTTAGTTTTATTATTTGCGGAGATAAATTTTAATCCTGAAATTTCTTCCTTAAATATCTTTCTTCTTCCTATATTCTTCATTAAAAAACATTTTTATTATTGAAAAAATAATTTATTTATTCAATATAGAGATTGATTTTATTTAAATATTGATTTTGTTACATGTCAATTAAATATTTTCTCTTATTCGAGCTCTTTATTATTCCTTGATTCATTTGTAGAGTGTAATAGTATTTGATATATTTTGGGAATGTTATGCTCTTCTATATATGTCATGGAACATACCTGGTATCTTTTCAAAGATTTAAATTTCAATTAGAAGACTAATAGAATTGAAAGTCAATAAATCAAATAGTAGTTATCTGAATAGCATTGAAGTGAGAATTATCCAGATATTGGTTATAATTTCTAATATATTTTAAAAAGATTTATTTATATCAGACAAATTTAACAAAATAAGTCTTTTTTTAAAAAAAAGTAAAACATTTACAATACGACTGCGTCAGAGCACATAAAAAGATAGCTGATATCTGCATACCTTAGATTTAAGTCATGAAAGAATAATATATAATTAAGTATGTCTAGAAGTCATAAAAACGATTTTAATTTTTTATAGCAATAAAAATTATTTTTCAAATCATATTTCATTTTTAAAAAATAGTAAACGTAAGGATGAGGGATAAAAGTATGATCAAAAAATCAAAACTTATATCATTGGATTCGTAGGATGGGAAATAAAAGGGCCATCAAAACAACAAACTAGTATTATTGGATTCATCATTACCTTAAATTTTAAAATAGAAAGGTACTAGCTTTTATGCTACATTATTTTCTGATATTATTTGAAAAAAGAGGAAATTTAATAGTTTAATTAGTTATATTTGTTTAAAAAATCCTTCTAAGATACATCCTTCTGCCATACATATAAAAATATCAATGTCAAATTGTTAGATCTGAATATACTTCTACCTGGTAAAGGCTAAAGGGCAAACCTTCGTATTTTATATCTGTAGTTTGATAAATTATCACACTTTATTTCTTCTGCAAGAATCAAAGAGCGTGAGATATATGTTTAAAGGTGCCAAATGGAAGTTTAAAAAAATCATTTATCCTATGTCTCTTAAATGTTGTTCCATTGCAAAGACAATGAGACTTTAAATTCCAGCAATCTGCAAATTTTAACATGTCTATTGTTGCTAAAGCATGAAGTCTGCCTATGTAAAGTAATTAATAAGTAATTTTCCAATTACTTGAGCGTTATTCAGTCATTTTATATGCAATAACACTATCACGATATGATTATCAATAATGTCATTTTTGGTATTGGGTGATAACAGGAAAAAACTGTTCATCAAGTACTAAGTAAATTTTGCCTATTTTACATATCAGGTAGTTTCTACATTGTTTTTTATTTAATGTAACATCATATTTTCTGAATTATGACTATATATGACATCAAGTAGCAAGAATAAATAAAACGAAAGCTGCTTTAACAAAAAAAAACTAAATCCGTTTTTAATGAAGAGTGTAGAAGTTCTTAAATAATGAGTATTTTTTCATGCTGATATATAAAATCAAAGCATGGCTTTGACATTTCTGATTAAACTTAATTATGATTTTTCTAACCCAAGTCTCTCAGAGACAGAAAATAAGTCTGTGCGTAGATTTATTTAGCTATTGTTAATCAATACCATACTCTATTTAGAATACCATTTAGTGATCTAATTATAGCACACTCGATTTTAGTATGATTCTCTTGCTTCCAAATGTTTTTAATAGGGCAATTTTTCCTGTTACTTAACCCATATCTGCCACATTAATTAAGAGAATGACCATTATGATCTATCGAGACATTGATATATAAATGGGACAGAGTTTTTCATCTTAGAAGAACCAAGCAATTCAAATATTGTGCCTTGAAATTGGAGATATATACTCGCTACAAGTGTTTTCATATAAAATATGAAAAGTGTCTAAAACTGTTTTGCTATATGAACTCCATTGTTGGAACAATAGCATAATAACTAACCAAACTGATTTTTACCTCGCTTCAATCATTTCAAAACGTATTGGTATACTTGTTTAAAAATAGTTTATGCACACAATATGATTGATGATTTGACTCTTTACTTTAACAGAAGTTTATTTATTGACAGTCTTGGTCATGGTGTATGAAACCCATAATGACCAACTTCAAAGTTCCTTCAAGGATGACTTATCAATATATACAAATTAATCGAAAGAATGTTTCACATGAAAAAAAAGCACTTTTATTTGCAAAATGTTAAGGGAAACAATGGCAATAGTTTCCTTCATATAGGAAGTCTCTTCAGCAGACGAAACTACATGCCTGCCACCGTCCCTGAAAAATGTATTCAGTTTAAAAAGCGAGACGTGTTGGAGTCAGGTTGACATCTGCATATTTATTTTAAAGAAAGCGTGATTGTTTAATGGAAACTTTTTTCGGATTTCTATGATTTTAGAACTATGGAGCTTTTTATACCATTGATTGGCTAATGATTTGTTCATCAACTTAAGTCATCAATGGAAATATTGCACATCTATTTTGCATTAAAATTTTCTTTATTTCTAAACTGGGATTTCAAATACCTCATATGTTTTTTTTTGTTTATGAAATATACTATTTTTCAGTTCCTGCTATTAGTTTATACTCTTCCTATATATAAATATATAATAATCTTGTTCAAGTTTTCAATCGTTAACAAAATATTTTTTATTCAGCCACTCAAGTACAAATGCAATTTTTTAAACTTTTAGTGGATGACACTTGATATTAATACAGCTTTTTTAAGTATTAATTAATTCATTAAATTTTATTAATTTTAATACTTCAAATAGAATTTTAGAAATTTGAGTTTCAAGTAGAGTTTTAGCAACACATGAAAATTGAAATCAACAATCAGTAACTCAATCGGTAAAATGCAAGGATTTCAATATTTTTCAAGTAAGAGAGAAGATAACCAGTTCAATTCTTGCAAAAATTGAATAATTTTTTTGATACTTATAGAATTTTTTTTACAATTATTTAATAAAAAGTAACTAAAATAAAAAGTTTCTTTGTTGACCAAAGTAGGAATTAAATTGAAAAAAAAAATAATTATACTACTTGTTTGCTTACAAAATCTATTCTAATGTCAGATAAATATATTGAACTATTTACTTACTAATACACTTACTTATTCAACACAATTATGTGGCAGGAATATAAATTTTATTAGTGGAAAGTAAATCTTTTATTAATAATTATTGGAAAACATACATTTTTACTGAAATTTCTTTTGATAAATACTATTGTATTCACTTGAGAAAAATACTTACATAAAGTAATTTGATTTTGTTCCCTTCAGATATTTCTTCCCGCTCATTTTTAGAAATGTGATTACTAAATTGTTTTATAAACTAAATTATATATTTCAACTGTACATGAATTCAAATGATGTTGCATAGTATTCTTTACCAGCTGCCTTCTTATAGAATTAGTTTCAAGTTAGTATGACTATTATGGGTTGTTGCATGCAATTTTTTCCTCTTTAGAACAAAAAAAAAAAAAAAAGAATCCTTTAGATTTAGAGTTAATCTAGAAAACATTATTTTCATTCATGCCGAACATCGATTCCATGATTTGCAAATGATAATTTCTGATTTGGAGCAAGTTACAGAGTGACAGATGTTTGCAATTAATACCTTTTAAATCCGCATCATCTCTTTATTTCTATAATATATCATTGAAATTTCAAAGTTTTAATTCAATGTTCAAAAGTAGACTTTTTTGATTGAAAAAGTCTTTTAGTCAAGATGACTGCCTATATGAGAAATATTTTTTTTTATTGAAGAAACCTATTTTAAAACTTTTGTTTGTTATTTTCTAATAAAATAACATATAAAAATAGTTAAAATCTAGAAGATTTCTGAAAACATTCCATTTTTTATTAGCTAATTGGAAGTGAATTTTGGCAAAAATTAACTAAAACTGCAATAATTGTGTACACAAAGTTCTAATGGAATAGTCCAAATTTATTTTACACATTGGCCAAAATCAAAGTTATCTTCAAAATGAACAAAAATCTGATTAAAATGCAAACATACTAAGAAAGTTTATATGTTGCAATTTAGACGCTAGTGTAATAAGTATTACTTGAAAATTTCATTAACAAATTTTAATTAGTATTGGACTTACTGCTTTAATATGTGATAATTTGTTTTGAAAAAATAAATTTAAGAAAAGCACATTGAAAATTTGCTATTTTATTTTAAAAAATTATTTCCTTGGAAAATTGTCTAAAATTATCCCCTCACCGCAACTTTTAAACTCGTGAATCGGGGACTTCCAGTTCACTCCATTAAATATCCTCTATAAAGTTAGTGAATCAGTGATATTTTTGAAAATCGACTCCGCATATGAACTATCTTTTTAAATTTCATATATAGTATTCTTATGTGAACGAAAATGAGACTTTTGATTTACGAGTTTTATTCTTAATCAAACGTCTGTAGTTATCAAATAAATGTCTTCAGAAGCTTCAAATAAATATTTTGTGTAATCTAGTCATAATGACTTTCTCGTTAAAATATTCTTTAAATTTCACATTTTGATAGGTTTACTTTAAGCTGTTTCAGAATTCTCGTGATTTTAAGATTATTGTGTTATGCATTGCACTAGTTTTTTAATATCTTTATACAACAAATTATGTCACAGGAAAGAGCAGCAGTAATTAAAAATGGGCGTAATTAATCTAGAAATTTTCATAATTTCTCGATTCTGAAATGAAATCTTACTTTAAGTGTGATAGAATAATTTTTAAAGTATGTATTATATTAAAACAACTCAAAATGGGAAAATAAAAACCAAATCCGATTTGAATTATTGACATTGAAAAAGAGTGAGGATCAAATACTAGTATCAACAATTGAAAACAATTTGAAAATACAGATCAAATACAACAAATACAATAGATATACCAGTCACTGGAAGGAAAAAAAAATGAAATATATTTTTATAAAATACACTTAAATGTTTTACAAATAAATCCTTTATGCTTAAAAAAGAGTATTATACAATAAAATATTGGAATCATTGAAAAATAACCCTGAATTTCAGGATGATGTTAAACTCATTTTCATGTTAATATTTCCGAACGATATGGAGAAGAAAAATTCAGAATTTCACTTAGTTTTTTAAAAACTTTTTTTCAAATTGTTTTCAATTGTTGATACTAGTATTTGATCCTCACTCTTTTTCAATGTCAATAATTCAAATCGGATTTGGTTTTTATTTTCCCATTTTGAGTTGTTTCAAAATAATCGCATGGATGCATATTTTTATCTTTTAATGTATATATTTGTCAAATTCTATGGTCCGTCAACACTTATACAGATATATACACATCTCCCTCTTTACTATTGCTAAATTTAGAAATAGAATATGAGATATGCCTGAAATAAAGAATCAAAATTGTAATGTATAGTTTTGTATTTTTTTAACATTTATTTTGTTGAAGATAGTCTGTTTAGAAATCAACTACGAGTCTTAATAACTCTGAAATTTTCGTGTAATCGCTATATTATGTAGAAGTTGTTTGATTATATTTTAATTTACAATAAATAATAACATTTATGAAAAATTTTAGACAAAATGCAATTGAATGAATACAACAAATTTTACTTGAAAATTTGCTTACAATATCCCTATAAATCTAGCAAATACTCTGTATTTTTATGATACGAAAACAACTTGACCGTTTCTCCAAAACTCTCATAAAATTTTCACCTGACTGCCCTGACCCTAACAATAGAAGATTAAAAGATATCACACTCGAGACACTCCTCTTTATTCCCTTTTTTTAATTATTTACTCAATTCTTTGAAAGGTTAGAATGTTTTATTATAAAACTGTATATCACTAACAGAAAAATGGCGATTTTGCGCTCAACTTTCATCATAAACCTGCTATAAAAGCTCACATATTCGCCACTTTTCCATAGTCTGGGCGAACGTTTCTCTGTTCTGTAAGTCAATAAATCTACTCTAGATCATAAACTTGGTCCGTTCTTTTATAGCCAAGCGGTCTTATTAACAGCATTTCCCCGGAAACGAGTAATTATTCATCTCTCCGCTAGGTGGTGCCAGTAATCGTCTGAATAATACATAAGATTCATATCTTTTAGGAAGAGATATCTCCTTCAGGATATATCTAGCCCATCATAAATTTATTTACGATTGGCGGCAGACGACATGGAGAACGCAAGCCTTGAATTTTTTTTTTCAAGGATTGTGGAATTTCTCGCTGAAAGTAAGACTTGTCGCTGCAAGCACCGCTGATTTCTTACGAGCTATGCCGCACTTTTCAATAGTATATCATTGAAGTGTTTGCAAAAGAGTAACCGGTTTTGCTTTTGATATTTTTCAAAATTTTACTGGGAAACTCATAGCCATCTTTTCTGTATTTTCTCATGTTTTTTAAGACAATGGGCCGGTAAATAGCACTTCCTTTTCGATTGTAAAAAAATTCAAATTCAATTTCTATCTGTCGATTGCCGACTTCAGTGCGAAAGACAATAGTTTCAATTGAAAAACAGGAGCATCATGGAATCTGAGAAGACAATGGAGTATTTCTACAAGAAAATATGGGGACAGGAAAAAAACCCGCTTATATGTGCTGGGGGGATTTTTCAGTTTATAGCACTTTAGAAATCCCGATACTGTTATCGTCAGCAGTTAATACCAGTCGTGAGTAGGTTTTTCAAAATATTTACGATGGGGGAATTTTATTAGAACAATAATAAATAATATGCATATGATTTAATAAGGTATTAGTCTTTTTTTTTCTGTGCAAAATAGTTTGAGTTATACTATACTATTCAATGCAAATGCAATAAAAAAACTGTTTAAAGACCTAATGATAAAATATAACGGAAAAGGTGAATGGGTTCAAGAATTCCAAAGGTGATTTTTGTTTCATATTATACTCGTTCCTACATTTTTGTTTGAAACACATCAATCAATGTTTGTTTCTAACATGGATAATATGTGTTTAACATTTTCCAATAAAAATTCATCATAGTTGTACGGCAAAACAAGTTTAATAAAAGTCATATGTATGCTTACTCTCTATAATTGTTACCTTGTTTTGTAGATGGCATATATAGTTTATAATATTTAATTTGCATTGATGTAAGGCAGAATCTTCGTCAATTGTATATCATTGGGAATTCGATTATAAAGTATAAATTATCAAAACTACAAAAGCGGCCCAAAACAATAAATTACATTTAAATAATGGCAATTCAAAAACCTTTTAATCCCAATATTTTTTTATTATATTTCTAATAATAAAAATTAGCATTTCATTGCGTTATATTATTTCATGCTACTTTTACAAATCTATGAATAGCGTACCTAGCTAATGTTTTTTGTACAAAAGAAAATAAAAACAATCAAATAATTATTGAAACAGTTCACTGTTTGATTAAGTAAAAACTTATAATTTTTAATTTTTTTAATAAATAAATTTCATTTTAGCCTGAATACAATTTCATCTCGAAATTTTAAAACATTCTTCTGTTAAAACATGCATGTTTATTACGTGTTAATAATTGCATTATTCAAGTTCTAAATTAATTCAACAATTTTATAATATAACAACAATGTCATAGTTTTATACCAATGCTTTTTCGGAATTTGTTTTATTATATTACTTTTTTCTCTATGAAAAATATGCATTTCAAATGATTTTGAAGAGAGATCAATAAAGAAAATATTAAAATCTTTAACTATATTTTAAACTTTCCTTGGCATTTTTATTGGTTTTTCTCTATGATCATATCTACGCTCAGAAATTGGTTTTTGGAGGAAATATATAAAAGTTTTTTTTAATTTAGCAAATTTCTTTATCAAAGATGTTTGAATTTTGTTTCTGTATTCAATGGGACGTTACATCAATATTTTTTCCCATAATTTACGTTTTAATAATATTTACAATTTTAAATACTAACAGATTCAAATTCTAAATTTAGGCAAATCTTTTAATAAAAATCTTTACAAATAAAAATATAATGCTTACTTGTTGCTCCAATGTAGTGTAGTAATTTCTTAATTTATTCTGTTGACCCTGAATAAAATAATGACCATTGTGAAAATTTGAGATTTTTTTTGTTTACCAATTTTTTTCCATATTTAAAGATTGAATTAAACAATAGCTTATTCTTTATCTTATACTAGCCGCCTTTGGCGACCAGCTGGTTCGCCATGAGTAATGCGTTCTAAAATTTTCAATTAAATCACATAGTCATTAGCCTTGAAGTAATTCCGGGCATTTATTGGCCTGAAATTAATATTTTCTTTAAGATGATGGACGGAAAGCTCTAAAAGAACCCGTTTTCTTGATAATATTCTTTAATTTTATAAATCAGTCAGTTTTAACTATCGGTTATGCTTCCAAAATATTAAAAATGTATTTTTCGGTGATGTTGCCAAAATATTAAATATGTTTTTTGAAAGAAAGCGAAAAAAAAATATTGAATTAATGATACAGATATTGCAAACGATTATAGAAATATGCCATTAGGTCGGGAGTTCAATGCATATCCTGTCTAAATTCAATCAGGTTTACCGTAAATAAAGAAGATTTATTGAATTAATCATTTAGATATTGCAAACGATTATAGAATCCTTTGCCTTGCATTTATTTTTTTAGAAAGTATCACTTTTTATATTTATGTTATTTTATCCAGTCACGTGCTGAAAGTATCATTTCTTTAGACTTGAATTACGATGATAGTTGTTTTTTTTATTTGAACTTCCGTCATTGTTTTCTTTTCTTTTATCCGGTCACGTGATCAAAAAAATATAGTTAAAATATTTCTTTAAAAATTCGTTAAAAATAGAGGCTTAAGTTATACGTTAAAACACTGATAACATTAGAAAGCTAATTTTTTAATCTTTAAATGGATGTAAAAATCATGTTTGTGCGATAATATTTTCGGAAGTTATAGCGGAAAAACGTCGAAATTTCGCTTAAATTTTAATTAATTCAAATTCTAATTAAAAATTCGGAAAAAGGGCTCCGAGGTGCACATTCCCGACCTCCAAGGTATACATATACCAAATTTGGTAGCTGTAGGTCCAACGGTCTGGCCTGTAGAGCGCCAACACACACACACACACACGCACACACACACACACATTGAGCTTTATTATAAGTATAGATATTAGGTAATGTTTTAAATTATCTTTTTAAAAAAACACCTATTTAGGTTTCAAAATCTTTTTAGGCTTTAAACTGGTTCTTTTTTATTTCATTCATGATTTTTCAATCTATTTTATGAAAAATTCAAAAGCATAAACATATAATATTTTTCAAGAAATTGAATTCTTATATATTTACATACCTTAATACTTGAAAAATATATCTACTTTTAGCTTTTGTGAGGTATTATAGCTCTGGCTTTTGTGGAGTATTATTACTCTTTTATAAAATGCCAGCATTTCTCTTGCATTATCTTGATAAATATGTACAAAACATTGAATATGAACCATAATAAAAAAATGAATAAGAGTGAATCCTTTTTTTAACCTTTGAAAACATTACCGATGAACAAATTTATTGAATTTGTCGATTAGAAGTAAACTGATCCTAATTGATTTATGATCGAGAAATGCAATGCAGTTTCTTTTATAACAAAGCAGTCCCAAAATTTGGGAAATATTTGAATTGTTTCGGAGATTAGGAAGAAGGTAGGGATTTGTTTCCATCCACCCTCTCACTGCCGTTGCTACTTTTCTAGGAAATTCAACACTAAATGTGTTTTGAAGACAACATAAATCCTTATTTATACAATGTGCGTGTATAATTCGAACGTTATAACTTGGATTCATTATTAATTGAAATTTTTTTCAGGTTTGTAGAACCGAATGAATTTTCTATTCACATATTTTAAAATATCGTCTGCAATTCAAACTTATTTTGATTTGTGCAAAATTAAATAGAGAAATAGTAAATTGCTATTTTTTCTTTGTTGTTTTAAATCCGTTCACTTTTTGTGCTCTTGTGATTTCAACTGCATAACTTTTTAAGGCCTTTAATTCACTCTATAATTTATTCGTCAAACTATCTGATCAAAAAACAGCTATAAAATTTCTTATCTTTTGAAAAAAATTCAAAAATTTTTATAAAGAATTATTTAAATTATTATTTAACAGTTGTTAAAAGGAAAAACAATAAACGAGAAGTTTTGTATTATCAATGTCTGTATTATATATTACTTAGAACTCTTAAATGTAACACTGTTTTGTGAAAAGTTTTCCTTTATGCATCGCGTATTTCCAAAGACCGGACCTGCTTACAATGTTCAAGAAAACAATTTGTTACGAATGTGCGAAATCTCTTTAGACACGAATAAAGAAGACCAACCATCATGAAAAAATCATCCAGTAGAAATATTAAATACTTATTATTCGATTGTTCTATCATGGTGTTACAAATGATTAAGCGTTCAGCACTAGAAGATGAATTAATATATTGAAGCACCAATTTTATAGAACAAAAGAGAATACTTAATAGAGAGATACAGATACTTTCTAGAGGAAATTACAGAGAGAAATTATGTATCACCCAGAAAACTGCGCTATCTTCAATATTTTGCCTGAGCGTCAGTGCTCAACAAGCTGAAAAAAGCAGGAACTGATTACAGCACTAGATTTTTTTTTAAATCACTATAGCTATCGAATAAAATTTTCCACGCATATGTTTGCTACAACTACAATGAAAAATTAGAAGGAATTTGTATTCTTTGAAAAGTTTTAGATCTGAATAGTTGCAGTCAGGATTGTACAGTTCTTAGATTATTTTTTATGCTATTCGTCTAATTGTGACTTTGGATATCTGTACAAAAAATGTATGCATTTTAATTTTATCCTTTATTTGTCCTTTACTTTTGATGGACATTATTTTTAATGCCCCTATATAAAGGTTTTTAGTAATAATATCAAACGTATTTTGTAATTGTTACTGCATTATCGAGGAAAGAACTACTGCATGTTATTTAATTTGTTTTTACCAAAACCCTTACTACCATGATATATTTTGAGCAATCAAAAGCTTTGTAGTGGTTTACATATACATATATATAAGTTCTAATACCAAATAAATATAACAGATGATAATCTGAAATTTTGTCTTTCTTATGTTTGTTGTTTGGGAGGAAAATGAAGTTTTAAACAAATCTTACAGCTTTAAAAGAGCGATTCTTCGTATATCTGAATTTATTTCGTATATCTCGAAAACGATCTTACGATTTTTATCGAATTATACACCTAGATTTTCTTTTTAGTTCTTACATAGATGTCGTTCTTGAAAAAAAAAACTGCAATTTTAAAAGCAAAACAAAAATTATAACGTACTATTTGAGCCTTTTCCTATCTACTCTTATGGTTATAGTGTTATAAAGAGCTGTCTCAAACCCAAGTTCATCATGGTAAAACTAATCGTAAGTTCAAAAATTTAAGTAATGACAGATGAATTATAAATTGAATACTGTAATACTGCAAATTTTTTCGAATAACAAATTAAGTGCATCCATGATTTTTTTTTATTAAAATTGCCAGTTCATACACAGGCAAGATTTAAAAAGGGATTCATGCGCAATCAGTAATTCGTATCTAAATATTTTCTTGAAAAAAGGATTGTTTTACAACATAAATAAATACCGAACGTAGATCAGTCTTCCGTAGATGAAACCATAAAATGAGATGTGTATTTTTACTATTCTAAATTTCCTCCAAAAATTTTAATCTTGCAATTTGTTTATAAGCTGCTTTATTACACGATACTTCTTTCCCTTTCAGCTTGTTATTCACATAGCGACGCACAGGACTGTATGAGTAAAAATGGGACCTATTACAACAGAACCTGCTTTGATGCTAATTACACTTTGGCTCACAATCTCAGCTTCCTCACTAAAAACATGACCAAAAAACCACCTGCGGATGAATACTTTGTGTAAGTACATAGATTTTATATTTTAGCAAAACGCACATGCAGAACTTGGTGTAACATACAAGAGGAATTCAAATGTAAAGGTACAAAACGACACTGTGGGTGTAAATGAAGACTTTGTTCAAAGTATACACCATACACCTGAGCAAAACGATATCATTTATTAACAAGCCAAAGGATACCTTGTTCTTAGAATTGCTGTGTCTGTGACAATACTCGGTCCTTCACAACGTCCTTGAGTTCGTCGTCCGAGTTGAAGCTCTTCTCTAGATGTTTTTCAGGGAAACAACCCCATGAAATCATAGGGTGGCATTTCAAGGCAGTAGGGCGGATGGTCGAGCTGCCTCCATTTGAACTTGGCCAGTTGTGCGTGCGCGATGCTGAAGCAAAAAATATGGTAATAACACATATAGCAGTTCAAAAATAACATCACATGGTATGTTCGAAAATAACAAGATTGGATACACATCCAACATTTTCATCTGAGTAGGATGACAACAAATACTTTTCTCTTTGTTTATATAGCAATGTTATACAAATCTTTTGCACCAACTGCATGCATATCTGCTTATTATATATTGGTCTTTTATTAAACTTGTAAAACCCTCACTGCACGATAAAAGTGATTTATTTTGCAAATTGCAATGCATATAATGACTGTTCCAGAGATCTTGTCATTTTCTCATAAACAAAAGAAAGCACTGATTCTATCGGTATACAAATATATAGAATATAATATAAATTCCTCTGTCTAGTGATTTATGTATTGTTCATTAGAAATAATTTTATCCATCTTTTAATATCATCCTGCATTATTTAGTGCCTAAACAATTAATGAACTGTTTATTTTTTGTATTGACACGCTTAATATTTTCGGTGTTTAATAGTACCTCTAATAACATTAGAATTACTGATACACCTGAATTATTTAACTTGGTTCTTCAAGGAAATGATCTTACACTAATAAGACTTTCATAAATTGGATTATTTTAAACAATTCAAGGAATTTATTTGTTAATAAGCTACAAAAATTAGAGCAATCGATCACTATTGAGAAGCTTGTTTGTATCAAAATATTGTTGATATTGAAATTCATTGATTTACAAGAAGTAAAGAAAATTCTTTGCACTGCGCTATTGATATTTGAAATTACATAGTTGGTCCTCTCCTTGTAAGACATATTATTTTTGGGAACCGATGGAAGAATTACTCAGTAATAGGTTTGAAATCTACAATTAAGGTGGAAAAGTTTGAATAAAGTTTCAAATATAAATATCTCTTCTAATAAATAAAACCACACATGTAATTTAGTACGTGGAGGAATTTTTTTTTCTTTTCATTGTAATTGAAAATAACGTTTCACTGGCAATTTTCTAAAGCATACATTTTTTGTCTTTTTTGTCTTTGAACTTTCTGTTATCCAAAATATGTCTAAGTGACCGTTTTATATGATACTATCCATCTTCAAGAGTTGGTCTGAAAGTGTGCCTTTCATAATTATTTGTAAATTTTCATTCATAAAGTCTCGGTTCTAGCCTGAAATATAATGAATAATTAAAAATCAGAAAGAACGCAATTATAATTTAATAAAAAGGAAACCAAAGAAATAGCTGAAATTTTACTTAGCTCTACTTATTTAGTGCTAAGCTTTCTTGGACCCAATTTTCGAAGTTCCGGCACGAGACAGAAATTACACATTTTGCATCTAACAACTAAATAAAGACTAAATATATTCAACTGAATTGCGCAAAACTGAATATATTCATTTTATATTCAAACTTAATATTTTCCTCGGGTACTAAATAAAATCAATTGCTATTCTAGCCCTTTCAAATTTTATAAAACTGATCTTTTTCTTCTCAACCAAATGAAGGCAAAATTTGGCATATGTAACTATAATTATAGTCACAAATTCGCATGCCAAACTTGATTTATTCTAATAATTGTGTGTGTTTTTAAATGTTAAATATGTTAAATCTCTATACCAGATTTTATCCATCTCTCTTTGTTTTATTATTAACTTATATTCAGATAGGCAGACTTCCCGAAATTTGAAATGTCGAATGAAATTCAATTTCGTTTAAAATTTGGTACCATTCTACAGATATGATGTAAAGATTGTATACCAAATTTCATCTGTTTAGTTCAAACGGTAATTTTATTTATCTTCATAAACAGATAGACATAATTCTCAAAATATATTTTTCTGCTTCAGGGAATTTTGAGGCTAGGGGATTTGACAAAATCTCGAGTTCATTTTTATGACAATTGTAATACTTTCTCTTTGTATAGAATACAAGAAAGTAAAAAAAAAGTCAATAGTCATTCAATATTTGTTATGATCACTGTTTATTTTAAACATAAATTTACTTGCAAAAATTGACTTTTTTTCCAGGCATTATGTTTTGGGCGAATCATCGGGTATCGAAGAAACTGGCGGGATCCGTTGGTCCCTCGCTGCGTGCTTAGTCTTAGCCTGGGTCATAGTATTTCTTTGCCTTAGCAAAGGAGTCCAGTCCTCAGGAAAGGTAGGCCATCAATTCCTTCTTTCCAGATTAGAAATTTTTGTTAAAAATATTTTGTATTCGTTCTGTCTTTAAATAAATATTTCATACCAGACTTCTTCAACATTTTGGAATTGTACCATATTCTAACTATAAAAGTATTTTGCAGTTCCAGGTGTGAAAGAATAAAAAATAATGCCACCTCATATACCCACCGTTTTTGTAATAAATTGTTTATTGTAAAAAGCAAGATGAAATTTCAAACATGAATTTAAGCCAAAGAGATGTTCGTGGAATATATTATTGTTCTAGTTTTTTAAAAAACAATGTATAAAGTTTCAAATCAGAATATTTTTAAAATTCTTCTAATGAAACACATTTTTAAAAACGCACTTCGAGTACTGAATTAGAAGTTTTTTACTATTTTCTTCTTAAAAGATTTTAATTTATAATATTTAAAAATATATATAACATGATTTTAATTTGCAAATATTTTGGAATCTTGAAAAGGTATTTTTTTTCAAAATTCATTTATAAATGGCAAAAGTGGGAAAAAATTGGTTTTGAGCTAATCGATTAATTTAATTAAGACCTGGAGTCATTAAAATAAGATATTAATATGCGAAACAGTCATGTGCGCAATATTTCAAAACTGTAAGCCTTTAAGTACATAGAAAGTTGAGTATAAAAATTTGATTACAAACACGAGATGAATGAAATTAAATAAAAATATTTTTAAAATACGTATTTGAAAATTAACGTCATAGTATTAAATAATTTTGGGAAAAATATTCCGCAATCCATGATTTAAATGAGCATTACACTATATCACTGTTTTAAAAATGTGAAAAATATACATCTCATTTATTCTTTCTATGAAACGATTTATTATAATTAAAAATCTTGTTTAATAATTCATCGAATTAATAAACATTAAAATGGCTTTTTCATTAATTGGTAATTTAATAGTATTTTTGGAGACGATTGTTTTTTTGAATTGTTTGACCTAAAACATTCGAAACAATTTATTTCCACGGAAAATTCATACTTTTTAAATTTTCATTTTAGTACCATGTATCAAACCTTGGCAATTATGAACGATGAATAATGATGATTATAATATTCATGAATATACATCAATACATTTGAAATATCTGCATATACAAATTTTAACAATCTGATAATCTTTTTACATGAATGCTTAATTTTTCTAAAGGGAATTTATTCTTAAGGTAAATTATTCAGGGAAAAAAAACCGTGTCACTTAAATCATGATAAAAAAAAGTGTTGCAACCTCTAATTATATTTGTTCCATGTCATAAAAGTACGTGCTGCCATCTTCTGTGAAAAAAATGCTTTATTTCGATTCGTGTCTTATTTTAATTTTTTTTTTTATCTTTTTTGCTTTGAAGTAAATTTCCAAGGTAAACCTAGTATTTATTTGTTTATATAAATGTTGTATATTAAAGTCTCACACTTCACATATTATAAAACGGAAGCTCTACTTTCTTAAATATAACTATATCACATACCTATTTATTAAGCAATTATGAAATCTATTCACAAAACCTGTTAATTAATTATCTCCTTTTTATTATTACAATGGTCAGAGATATTTAAATTGGGCAGACTACTGGCTTTATCTAACACAACTTTCATAACATATTAGCTTTGTGAGAGAATATTTTGCTATGCGCGCAATGTTTTAGAGACTTTATTCCCCGATAGTTTAAACCACGATGGCCAGTAGTTTTAGATCATAGGGTTCTGTGTTCAGAACCTTATTTTACCGAAGAAATACCATGTAAGAGGACCTGCTGCATGCTAAATCAAACAGGACTAACTATTCTTAAGTTGATTTGGCATGGAAACATGACTAGTTGCTGATTGTTTCGAGCTTGTCTTTTTTATCTGAACAAAATTTAGGACAGCCCCGTTATGGACCTAGGGATAAGATGCAAATACAGCAAAACTAATACGAAAGAGTAAGTGGATATTAATACAACTAACGTAATATTTACTTGATTCTGAATTGAAATTTTGTCATTTATTACTGCATAAAATGCTGTATTTCTGAAATGAATGAATGAACTTGAATAATACTGCTAACTTTGATTTGCAAATTACCAAACATAATACAATTAGCCATGTTGATCTACTCTTATGTACTGCAAGAGAGTGATGTCCCAATCAATATGACTCATTCATTAAAGAATTCTTACTCATTAGTGATTCTACTAATAAGATAAATGTGATTTTAAACCGAGTGGAATTTTATCAATATTCATGACAATGTTTTAATTTCATAGGAAGATGGTTATTTGACATGTTTCCCAGTCATTAAAAGAATTGTCTTTTTTTTCTTAAATTAATTTATCACCAAATCGAATATTTTGTAGGAATTCATTTTTATCATTTCTAGTTGAACTAATAATATCCAGAACAAGATTTAAAGAACAATTAAGAAAAATTTGTAGCGGTTCCTGTTGGTCTGTAGGATGCATTCATATAATATGATTAGAGAGATATATAAGTAATAGAACTAAATGGGAACCCTTTTTAGAGAAATAATTTTCTTTTAAGACACTCAAGAAATATATATTAAATAATTTGATGCTGTTTGCTTTTTACTAAGCAGTCTCAAATTTTTCATGTCTATATACCGAACAAAACAGTAGAATTAAAAAATATATTTTTTAAGTTAGAATTTAATATATTGTATAAGATGAGCAAAACTAACAAAAATCTTCAAAACTAATGAATAATGATAGTTTCTGCTCATAAAAATAGGTAAGTAAAAGAGCTTTGATTTTGTATTTAAATATATATATATATATATACAAGCTCGCTTTTTTAAAATTCAATGCTATATTCTTCTATTTTGTTCAATCCCCTCAAAACACATCCCACATGTTCAAAATCATCCATGTGAATCATTCAATATTATCATCAATCATTCGGAATCAACTGATATTATATTCATTATTATTTTCTGTAGGTTGTATACTTCACTGCGTTGTTCCCGTATGTGGTGCTGGTGATCCTGTTCTTCCGAGGTGTGACGTTGCCCGGTGCCAAAAATGGAATCCTTTTTTATGTCACACCGGACTGGAGCCGATTGGCAACTGCCCAAGTAAGCTGCTCTGATTTATGTAGCCTCCATTTCATTTGTTTTGGATATTTGAAATCAAAACAAAAAGAAAAAAGAGGTGGATTGGTTGGACTCTCGTAACAGATGTGCAAGTTCACTCACCCTCGTAGGTCAGAAATACGAAGCTGGGGTATTAAGTGGTCCCTGTAGAGTCAATGCCCGTTTGAAATATTTTGACTAAAAATAAATGGTCTTTGTTACGTGAAATGGCATATTAAAAAATAGATTTCA
>JAPMOQ010048161.1:273503-369275 GCA_026543055.1 Argiope trifasciata
AGCTGTTTGGTAAAAGAATTATTATTGACTAAAGGAATTTTTGATTATAAGGATCATAGACGATTATTTTATTTACTTATATATGTCTCAAGTTATATATATTTATAATATTTATGAAACCTGATTTTTTGCATAGTTTGCTCTTCTGGAGACAGTGACCACAGCTATTCTGGATCGTTTTCCTACACTACGAGAAAAGAAAACATGGGTAGTTTTCTTCCTGAGTCTGATGGGTTACTGTGGAGGGATTATATTTACAACAAATGTAAGTTGCAACAGGTTTGACTTCCACACTACCTTTATATAACATTGAATTTGGAAATGTATTTAGTTCAATAAATTATTTCCTGAATTATTCAATAAACACTTCGTATTAAATTATATTTATTTTATATATTTCATTTCTAATAGGTTGCATTCTAAATTTAATATCTATATTATCTATCCCAAATTTGAATACAAAATATTTGATAAACACTAAAATATGTTAATATAATAAATATTAACACTAAAATATGTTTAAGGAAAAAAATGTAAATTGTCTAATTCAGTTGCCTATTACTTAAGCATATGCAAAAGATTATTATAAAGGAACATTTATAGCAAAAAAATTTCATGGAATAGAAAAAGTGGTTGTAATACTATTACTTATAGAAAGTAATTTTTTTTTGTATAATTTTGCTTATTTTATTAAAGTTTGTTTAATTTAATTTTGTTTCACGTCTTTCTCAGTAATTAAAAATTTCATAAGTTTTTAAATCTGAGAAACATTTATAAGAAAACAGGATGCATTATTTTCGTTTTAGTGCATATTTAGTTAATTTCTAATTGTTTCTTTTCATTGTTAAGATATTCAAAATATTTAATTTTTACAATAGAGCCTCCTTTCAAACAGAAAATTAACACTTTGAAACTTAATGCTTAATCAAATTTATAGTTAAGTGAAAAACATTATACCTATAAGAATTTTTGAAAGAATTGAACATCCTTAAATTGTATAGATTTAATATATTTACTAAACTCGCATACCTTATGCAATTTTTTTAATAGTTTTCAATAAATGGAATGTTTATTTCAACTGATATCGTATAAATTTGTAAAATATGTCCTATAAAATAATTACGAACAACAGATATAATAAATTTGTTACAATTTATTTAAAATTAGGAAACCAATTTATCTCCATAGTACTTTTTAGTGTTCTTAATTAGATAAACATCGTATATAAACATTTATAAGGTTTATTAAGGTTAGGAAAATGTTATATAACTTATAACATTTTCCATTTCTCATTTAAAATTATTCAATAATGGGAAAGCTAGCTTTTTTAATTTTTTCGCATATCAGAATCATTCTAAACAGTATTCAGTAACAATTCAGAAATGTAAGTATTGGTATTCAATAATCATTAACATCATCATTAATTATAAAAAAGGCAGAAGAGAAAAGGGGAAGCAGATAAAATATCTCTTCTTCTAATTTCTTCAGAAAACCCCTTTTCCTTCACTGTAAAAAAGGTTATGTCTACTTGGATGCAAATTGCATTTAACCCTTTGGGCCCCACTAGAACTTATATGTTCCGCTGATATTCTTAATTCATCAAAAGAGGGAGTGGGGGAGTGGGAATTTATTAAAGTGCATGTCCAGTGATTTTCTGTGATAACATTCATATATTAGTGTAATTTTTAGCTGCATATTTGTAATAAAGAATCCAAAATGAAAACTGTATGGGCCATGAGTAAAGTTTCACTTTGCAAACACTGTTTCACAATGTATCATACATAGAAATATCATGAATAAGGGGTAAGGGTTTCCTTACATAAAATTGCTTTAAAATATTATAAAAACTAGCTTTTCACTGTATTTTATATGGGAAACATTTGATTTATCTCAAAAATTGCACTAATAGTTAATTTTTGTTTTTATTTTAGCAGAGTATAACTTTTCATATTTTTAAAACCCACTCTACTCTGCAATATCTTAATTTTGAAAAAGAAAACTGCTATTGATGGGGTTAAGCTAAAGTACAAAATTTTATGCGTATCATTAAATTTTTAGTTTCTATTTACCATATTTTTTATTTGTAATATTTATCGAATATGTCCCAAAAGAAATAAAAAATTATTTATATAAATTATAATTTTATAAATAGTATACACGAAGATATAAAATTTTACATTATAATAACTAGTGTTGATTTTAAGATTTATTATTTTTATTTTTTAGGCAGGGGTATTCTGGTTGGAGTTATTCGACAAGTATGCAGCCAACTTTTCGGTCCTCATCATTGCAATCTGTGAATGTCTTCTCATATCATGGAATTATGGTATGCTAACTAAATACTACTTATAAATTTTAAATAAATGTGAATGTAAAAATATGTTTCAAAAATACAAAAATTTTGAGATAATAAAGTATAGTTATAACGTGATTTATTGTAGGAATAAGTATTATTCTCTTGCTAGTGTTCTAATTACTTAGTTACCGCTTTTTGAGTTAAATCCTTCAAGATAAAGGTTTCAGCTGAAAATTTAGTTGATTATCATTACTTTATTGAAATTCAGATCAAAGACAATATTAGATAATTTAACAAAGAAGTCTAGGGTAAGAAATTGCTACCCAATAATGCAAAGGTCTGCATTTCCTTAAAATGAATGTTATAGATTGTATCATTTACGCTAAATAATTGTGAAATTTTTTACTTGTGATAATACAATATTTGAACAAAATAGAAATTCGGTTGCTCAAACAAATATATGGAATAAGATTTCAGATTTAAAGATAAATACCTGATTATATTCCTATGTTATACTGATTATACGAACATATATTTACCGAATCATAGTAGATTATTAAAAGAAGTTTAAATAAAACTCTTAGTTTAAAAAGTTATTTTTATTTCTTTAAACAAATGCACTTTTTTCACAATTTCTTTTTCATATTTTGAGGTTTCCCACCTTTGAAAACAAGAAATCATTAGAGAAAACGATTTCGACAAGTCTTCATTTTTATAAATATGTTTATTGTATAATTTTTAATTGGTAATAATATTTCGTACATAAGTTAACATTCTTTTCAGAAGATTTTGATTAAAGATTTATGCTAAATTTTGCAGATAAGAAACTAAAATATAGGAAATTGGAATGCAGGAAGATATTCATGGCAATCAACACTTAAAATCATTATTATTGCTAACACATTGAACAGATTTATATAAAAAATATATATGACTTCATTCTACATATTCATATAAAGGAATCATTTAAAAGAAATTATCTTTATAATAGTGTTGGAAAATTCTTATAAAAATGTTTGACCTTTTATGCAGTTGTGGTTGAAGTAGGTATAAAAACTATTTGAAAAAAAAAAAAACCCTAGAAACAAGTTGAAAAGCTACCGCCTCTCCCAAGAATAGTTTAATTTAGAACCACCCTCCGCTTCAAGAATCTTGGGATGTAATTTGATTATTCTATTTATAACTTCAGGATGAATTGTAAAATAAACAATAGGAACATGAATAAAAAATATCAAAAGTAACGGCTGGTTCAAATAGATTGAATGATTACATCAAGTAGAACGATTTGAAAGTCAAAATGGAGGGTTCTGTAATATCGATAAAGAAATTTCTTGCAGCTGCCAGATTTTCTTGCCAGGTGGGTTATCAAGTATATACTTAGCCACGCAAAAAAAAATTTTGCTTTGAACATTTCTTCATCATAGTTGCATTTTAGAGAACAGTGATTGTAGTTTTGAAATTTAGACTAAGTCAAAGTGTAGCAATATTGAGATATGAAACCTTCCTTTTATTTTCCTTTGAATAAATGAATATAAAATGGATCCATTATTTTGATATTTAACATCAAATGGTGTTTTTTTAAACATAAATACTCAAATTATAAATCTCTAACACAGTGATTCTCAACCACTATGTCGCGGCTGTTTCGTGTGCCGGCAAGTTTTAGAAATGTATACAGTAAATATTATGCTTTCTTTTTTATCACGAATAAAGTTTATTTAAATTGAAGAAAAGTACCCTTGTTATTGAATATGCGGAAACATTATGGAGAAAAAAAATCATTCATTATTTCTAGGGTTTATACAAAGCCGAACTTTTGAAAAACCGGTTATCGAATTCAGTATTTTCTAAATGCCGGTTTCAGTCGGTTTTCGAATGTTAGTCCAAAAAAGAAAATATAATAGTAAAAAATATATAATTTACATAAAATAACAAAAAATGAAATCAATACCTATGTCAAATTTTTTTTAAAAAAATTAAGGATTACATATACATATTACTTATACAAAATAAGGAAATCTCCAACAAAAATTCAATTAATATTTATATTATTTTTACGAATTTTAATTTCTTCTAAGAATGCAGGTTTAAAAAACAAAATTTCCATTGAACAGTGGCTAAGTTCTTGTTCTTATTTTTGACACAATATTGTCTGAAATTGAAAATACTCATTCACTAGCTATCGATTTTATAGTTTTCATGGCATCAAATAACAATTTTTTGTTCTTCTATTCATTGCTTGTGATAATGAAAATTCAGCTTTCAATATCTTTGCATTTGTAAATTTTTCTTCAAAGTCTTCAAGAAACTTATGAATTGATTTTTCTATGGCTTTTCTAAAATATAAGTAATAATTTTAGATTTATTTCAAGGTTTAAAATTTTTAGTTTATTTAACAGAAATTTGAACTTGCCTTCACTTGTTAATAAATTGACATTTTGTCGTCCTTAGCTGCTAGACAAATTAGTTAACTAGACTAACCGATAAAATTGCATCTAACCAACTGGTAAGCTGCTAGACTAATCGATAAAATTACAATATTTGTTTGTTCATTTTTGAAAAAGAGAAATATCAAGGCTATCTGGAAAACCAGTTTAATTAATTTAAAAACTGGTTTTTAAATGTAACAAATTTATTTTTAAAAAACACTCTTTTCCAAATTTAGATATAAAAAAATCTGTTTGAATTCGTAATCTATTTGTGATAACTAAAATTTCTGCATTTTAATTCACTTTGAATGAAGAGGAAGAACCAATTTTGCTTTTTAATAATCGACATTTAATTTTAAAATATTAGGATTAATCAATTCATTTTGGACTAACGTTAGATACGATTATCCCATGACAGCCAAAAAAGCTTTAAAAATGTTACATTTTCTATATCTTATTTGTGTGAATTCGGATTTTCAATATTAACCAACTTAAAAAGGAAAAACAGATCAAGACTGATAGGTTGTAGAAGACGATATGAAAGTAGCATTATCATTTTTACGATCAAATATAAATGAAATCATCAAACATCAAGCTCAAATGTTCATTAAAAGTATTCTCATTATTACCTTGTAGTTAATCCCTTTATAGACGTATTATTTTTTATAGTAAATATTGCATTTTATCTTACATAGTGTATATTATATACAAGTAAACAGTTTTTAAACATCTTTTCCTTTGTGTGCAACCAAATTTTAAAATCGTTAACAGTGTGCCACGACTAAACACAAGCTTGTTAATCACTGCTCTAACAATTACTTCTTATTAGAATTCTGTTTCATTGTCGAGTCATGAACAATATTTTTCAAGCGGAAAGCAAAGATAAAAAGATGGACTGTTTTTCTGATTACAAAATTTTACTTACAGTATTTAAAATCTTTTATTACAACGCAATTCAAATTCTATTCATATTCTAATTCAAATTACCAATTTTATCTCTATAGCATTTATTTCATCAATAAGAACTGTTCTTCAAATAGTCCTACCAGAAAAAAATTGCTGTGTTTTATTGTCTAGTTCTAATAGCCAACAGTTTCGCAAGGAAGATGAACGAGAATTTTTTAATTACAAAATTCTATTTACTTTATTTAAAATATTTTATTACATTAAGTTCCATTATTCGTATTCTTCATAAAATCTTCAATCTTATCACTACTGCATTTCTTCATCAATAAGAATTTCTCAATTCTTTAAGTAATAATATGAGGAAAAAGTTAATCTACATTTTTTTATTTCGTTTTATTTCAAACATTTTTTAAAGCACAATAAATTGGGAGTTAAATATTTGTATTGCAATTTGTGTCTCAAAATTAATTGCACTTAGTTCGGTGCTTTTTCTAAGGCAAGTCTTTTTTTAGTGTATTATCATCGCACCGGTTTATAATTTTTAATCATTAAAGAAAATATAAAAGTATTCCAGTCATTGTAAAAGATGTATGTCAAAGGAATTAATCAATCGCATTGACAGAACTAAAAGCAATAAATATTACTTTATGGTTCGGCCACATTTTTCTTTGTCAACGTAGCTAATAAGGAAAATTTATTTCTTAGGAGCTGAAAAATTTCTGAGAGATATCGAGAAGATGATTGGTGTAAAATCGCATGCATGGATGGTATTTTGGTCTATCATGTGGCGAGTACTTACTCCAGCAACTTTGGTGGTAAGACAATTTTATTTTTAACTCCAATGCAATTCTTTAGATTAAAATTCAACATTTCATTCACGTCAAGTAATCATTTCACATTTTCACCCATTTCCTTCCATTAAAACGAACAAAGCATATATATAATGTTGCAAAAGTACCAATTAAGACAAATATAATTGTATGACAGATACGCAACACTACTGCGAAATACGATGATGCGAACCATGACAATGCAATCGTTTTACTATTTATAAAAGATTTGTAATAAGTTTTAATAATTTAAACTAAGAACTAGAATCATACTTCTTGAATGTGAAGCTCATAGCTCTCTATTAAATAAATTTAAGTGATTTTTGTTTAAATTTTAATCCAAAAAAATAGTTACACAAAAAATAGTTACAAAAAAATCAATACATCCCCACAAGCACGAGTTAAATATACTTACAATTATTTTTCCCATTACGTTAGTACTGAAGAATAATATAATTAAAATGCATTTTGCTAAGTTACCTTTAAAAAACGCTCATACTCTCAAATTCATTTTAACAAACAAACAAAAAACTAATGAACATTTTATAGTTTAATGAATATATCATAATAGTTTTATAAAATGAATAAATTATAGCCAATTTTTTGCGATTTTAGAATTATTTAGTGATAATTTTGCTGGCTCTTTAAGATAAAAATGTTGCAAATTTTTAAAGTACAATCTTACATTTATTTTTTCAAACAAGAGAAAGTATATAATTCTGCCATCTATTTGAGAAACATATAACTTTCTCTATAATTTACATTCGCATATTTCCTTTAAAGGCAATATTATTTTCTAAAACAGGAAATAGATTTTTGTGCTTCTCTATAACATTCAATGTACACGTAAAAAATTCCCATTTAAAATCGATTATTAAGAAGAATCGATTATTTGATTATTAAGAAGAATGAAAAAAATCTATATATTTAATTTACTGGCATAATTTTTAATAGTTATTGAATTTGAGTAATTTAATATAATATTAACCAAAAAGTAAGCGAAAGAATATTGATTTAATCGAACTTGCTAAAATGGTAACCAAGATATTTAAAATTTTCTTTATTTAATATTATAATTATTATGCAAAATTTAATTATTACATATTATACAATCAATACCCTAAAAAAAATTTAAACATCATTTGGAATTTTTCTATTTGTTTAGAAGTTTATAGATGAAATGGCGCAGTTAAAAATGTTTAATATATTTATTGTCTAAGTATATTATTGAGCTAAACTACAAATGCTTGCTTTCTGAATAAGAATATATGTATCCTGAATATTAAAAATTATTCATTTCACCTAGAAAAATTCAAATTTTATAATTCTGAAACTTATCTTCCCGAGTACTCTTACTTTCTTCATTTAAGATAGAATTTAAATTTTCACGATAAGTTGTATTTAGTAATGGCAATCCTATAAGGTTGTATTTAATTTTTCCTTGAAGTTAGATATTGTATTTATTTACAATAAATGTAAGTCTATACTGTTTTAATAAATATTATTTGCTATATTTATTTCTCATTTAAACTTTACCTCCTTAAACATTATTCCTTCGACTTTGGTATTCAACATTTCAAATCTTTAGTCAAATTTGTGTTACATATTTTAGTGTTTTACTTATTTAATATTTTAGTATATTAGGATATCTTTTAGATTATAATCATTTAAAAATATTTTTTTAATTATATTTCTTTAATGCAAGATTACATTCCATCACATAGAATAGTGGAATCTGTTATCAGTTTTTGAAAAAAAAAATACAAATAAGCAACAAGAATATTACCACCAGAAATTAAAGCGACACACAAATGAATTTATAGGATTCCGGCAATGGAAATATTTAAAAATAACGTACTCATATTGTTTTACCCCTGTCATTTCTTTATATGCGATGTTAGAGCTCCTATTTAAAAACGAAGACTCCTTTTTAAATTATTAAAAAATCACATTGTCGTTTAACAGTCTGTTATTGTTTAACCAAATTAATTTTCTCATACTTGTGATACGTTTTCAAATTTTCACGAAGCTTTTATTCAGCCTAAACCTCTCGACTTTCTTTTCTTTTTTTTCTCATAGCTTGCGAAGAGTGGATTCTCTATAATGTTTTGTTTAAACGAATGACAATTTCATCTGTGCTCTTAAACGACCCTGGTCAACACATTCTTGCGATAAAACACAACCACTCCCTTGTTTCAAGGACACTAAAGGCAAAGTTTTTAAATAATGGGGGTGAAAAATTGCGCTTGTTGCTAACGAAATGGCGAAAATCCTAATTTGGTTTGGCGACTAAAACAAAGCGATTGTTCCCCTCACTTGGTACTCTAGTTTCATAACAGACAAGGATGGTTTTTGTTCACGAGGAGTTGAAGCTTAGGGCTCTCTCAAGGGCAACAGATGGCAAGAGTGAAAGCTGTTGTTGATTCTGCATTCCCCTTTTCTCCCACCAGTTTTTACATCCTTTACTGCTCTCATGGAACTTACATTTGGGATGGCTTAAGTGGTTTTCCACATTTTTTTTTTATGTGTGCTCTTCTAAAATATGTGTGCTCTTTTATTTTTGGTATGCTATGTTTTTAAGTTGGATGCTCACAAAGAAAATAATAATTTAAAGCTTTCTGAAACCAATTATCATTCAATTGCAAAGAACTATATAATTTTTAAAAAATATTTTCCAGCCTCCTAAATATGCAAAAAGAAGGTATTGTATTCAACCAAAAAAAATTGGAGGCGGTATTTCATGAAATTTAAAAATTTGAAACTATTAGAGGAAATTTCAAAGAGAGTTGTGTAGAAATTTCAACACCAAAATCGATAAAAAATGCAAATCGAAAATGTTTGATTACTTTCTAGCATATGAAGTATAGAAAAAGTATCTTCGAAAAATTATATTTTGAGATTTTGACGAATCTTTGCTTTAAATCACACAAAGACACATTAAATAAATTAAAATAAAACAAATTGAAATTTTATCTGTGTATTTCTTTGTAAATTCTATATCTCAAAACTCTGAGCTAGGAGAATGTAAAATACTTTTCTAGATTTCTTTCAAATCGACAGATTTGAAAATTTTAATCAGATTTCAAATGAAATTCAATAAGAGGAAAATTATTAAAAGTCTGTCTGTTGCCCATACAAGAGAGATGAATAAAAAATGTAAAGAGTTAAATTAATCAAATTTCTTATACGGATTGTGTTATGAATTGTAGATTTGCATCAAAATCTGAGCCAAAACAGTCAAGGAATTGATTGCCTGTCTTTACCTCCATATGCGTATAAATGCGATAGCTCAAAAACACAATGAGTTAGACAAATTTTATTACAGTGTTTTAGCAATTAATGTGTCGATTTTTGTCGAAATGTTGATGAAATCTGCCAAAGAATTGGTCGTTTGTTGGCCTCCATTTTCTAAAGCATGCAGATACGATATATAATATTTTCTGAAAAAGCCATTCAACAAAAATTACATAGATTAATAGCTAATTGCAAATATTTAAACTAATGAAAAACATCTTCGAAGACGGCTAATAAATGATAAAAATCAAAAGGTTTAAAAATATTCATATGAACTGAATTTCATTTCCGTTAGATTATGAATCTTTTTAACTTTAGTAATTAAAAACTTCTAATTTTTCATCTAATTCATTTTAGATAAATTTGTAAGATGGTGGTAGTGAGAGACAAAGATGGCACATAGCCAAAAACATTCTAACTAATGCAGTGTCTTGTCATTGTATTGTTAGAAGGGAACTAAATAAGATAAAATTAATTACTCAGAATTCACAATGTAACATTATTTTTTAAAAAAAGATATCAATATAATAAGCATAACATGCCGTAAAGATAAATTTTTTACAGTTCCTTTTAATTCTCACAAACATTATTTTAAATAGGGCTTTCTTTATTAGTGAATGAAGGAAAGGATCAAAATATTTGACAAAGATGAAAACGAGAAAAAAAAAATGAATGAAATCCCAAGTTGTCAAGTGATTCTGGAATTTTTTTTAGTTTTACATTTTATTATAATTTATTGGGTAATCCAGGATATTTAGTAATATACTTTATGTATTAGTTATATACTTTTTGTATATATTGTTTTGCATATTATTCATATCTAATACTATAATACGAGGAATGGTTGTCAAGTCGAAAATCGCGCCAGAATTAATAAACTCCGGTAAACTTGGGGGTCTGGGGTTTTTGGCCATGAGGAATCGATTGGCGTCGGTTTTGAAGCGCTACGGTCCAGCAGTTCGGAGTTACTGATAGGATATTTTCAAACTTTATTAGTTCGCCATAATGGCTACTTAAATTTTCAAGCGGTAACGTGCTGCCATCTATAGCCAATAAGGCGAACTAATAAAGTTTTATGTTTATGCTGTTATAGGTCTATAATATGTTTCTTATGTATGTATATATGTTTGGTTTTTCTAAATAAATTTGTCAAAAATATTGAACTTCAACACACTTCAATCTTTACCTTTACTTTACCTTTGTATAGAATAGTTCCCTTTCCAATCTCTAACTTTGTTTAGAATAGTTTACAATGGTGCACTTTAACCGGTTATCGTTTCACCAATGGTTTCACAAATTTTCTTATGGCATGTATTGTTTTGATAAATCACAATTGAAAATTTAAATCTTCGAGTTAGCTTCGATACCTGTTTTCTCCGAGCGGAGCTCGGTCACCCGCTGGTGTTATCAAATTTGATTCTTTAATTTCGGGAGAAATCCTTAAGATTAAAAAGTTTGCAGATGAAAATAGCAATTAAAAAAATCTTCTTTTGACTCTTATTTTAAATACTAGAGTTGATAGTAAAAGGTACCGTTATAAAAACCTTCGTAACTTTCTTTAAATTTTAAAGAAGGTACTCATTTTTTCTTTATAGAATAGATACAATTAAGAAATAGATTATGCAAATCAATAATATGCAGTGCAAAACGTTCTTAGTTAAGGCATATTGAAAAAGTGTTCGTAAATTCTAATAAATTTGTTAAGAATATTTGTTTGTATAATTGAAAATATAAGAAAATATATATTTTCAATTATTAGTCATATACAAATATGCTATTAATGAAATGAGAATCGCTGCAAAATTTAAATACATACTAATACTAACCAAGGTTAAGGAAAACTGTAATGTAATTTGATATTTAGTGATTCGAATTTGTGTTTTTACTTTAAAGAAAATGAATTGATTAATAACATTATGAAGTTATTGACATTTTCTATCAATCATTTCATTACCTTTGTATTCTAAACACCATTTAAGAATACTTCCCCTAAAAATATGAATTTAACAAAAAGAAATTTTCATTGAAAAATCCATTCAAAATATACAATAAGAAATAAATAATATGAATCTAATGAAATGATTTATTATAACAGATACAGCTTTAAATGTATTATTATTGATTTATGTAAGTTATATTTGATTAAACATGTTTATCATATTTCATTTTCAGTTTATTCTGGTATTCAATTGGATCGAATACAAGCCGGCTAAGAGTGGAAACTATGTGTTTCCTGATTGGGCGAATGTTGTCGGATGGGTCATCGCTTTCTTTCCTGTGGTTGTCATTGTTTTCTTGATGTTCTACAAAATCTGCACGACCACTAAGCGACCATTTCGAGAAGTAAGTCAACGCTTTTGCTTCAAATACTTATTATAAAATCATATAAGGCTTTGAACCTTGTTTCGATTTTATTTTATGAATTTTATTGTATGATGAACCGTACACTAATTGATGTTGTGATATAAGAGCAGCAACAAATAACGATGCACCATAGGAAGAATTCTTGACAATATTACTTAATATTTTTTTCATTATTTGTGACTAAGTCGAAAAATTTTGGAGATTTAATTTCTTAAATTTGATTACAAAGAAATGACTCATTGAAATGATTTGCCACAAGTATCCCAAGTAAGATGTTAAGAAGTATTTATATTGTAGGAATTAGAGTGGTTGTGTTGTGTTTATGTAAATCAGAAGGTTTTCTCACTCCAATCACTACGCAGTTTTTAGAAAAATAGAATTTATTACGGACATAACATCGCAAGCCACGAGCGGAGACTAACCACATGCGACGCTGGCTAGGAACCGGGAAGGTTACCGTTTCGCTTCAGTTCTAATAGGCGAAGATCATTTTTATTCAAGCTACGATTTAAATTAAATGTATGAGTGCGGTTTCCGGTTACGTCGCACTAGAGCAGACTCAGCCCATGATTAACAAACAATAAATGGCATTCACTACAATATATTTGCTTTTTCTTGCCCTCTGTAAATTGACATTAAAAATTCATCTCCATTAAATAAAAATTAAATTTTTATATTCAAATCTTTCAGATAACCAAACAAGATGTGGTACATATTTGTCAGTCAACTATAACCAATAACCCTTTATTTGAATACATTTTTTAAAATGAATTAAAATTTGTATTTTAGTTAGTGTCCTGTGCAGGAAATAAAACTCTCTATATACATGTAATCATATCACTTAATCTAATTTAAGTCAATTTCCAAATTTATATCTTAGTTTAACTCTAACTTCATTTTATTATATGTTCTAAGTATTTCCTTATCCAAGTGCCGCTTTTTATTTAATTAATTCTACATGTACTCTAGAGAACTGGTGGTCTCTGCATTTCTAACACTCCGAGTGACGGAATAAAAATCTTTAATACTTATAGCATTCTTTTAAAAATACCTAAAATTTCCTTTGCTTAAATCTATTCGCGTCAAAGAAACCCATTTCAAAATCTTGTAGTAAAATGATCGAAGGGAAATATTTCTTTTCTCTTATGCTTTTGAGTCGCGTTGTAGACTGAAGTATTTCATATCACTTATTGATTGTATACAAAAATTTCGCTTCCAATTCTGAAATAAATAAAGTTAAATTTTCATCTGTTCGGTCATGCAATTGTTTAAAATATGTTTTACATGCGTATATAGTGAAAAAATTATTTTATTCAAAAGTAAAATATAATAAAATTGTAGAAGTTTGCAGACAATTACTGAATTTTATAATACTTCTATTAATTTTCATAAATCACTTTTAATTTAAAAAAATCATTGCATAATTATTTGATTAAATATAGAAACTCAACCCATACACAATTATTAGTCATGCATTTTTAATATCATTAGAATACTCTTTCATTAAATATTGTATATTAATCATTTGATTGCCACATCCTAAACCCTATAAAATAAAAATCCTGTTATTTCTATAATATAAACATTTCATTCGATATTGCTAATAAGATCGGCTAGATAATCGGATGTGCAGTGTATACAGAATGTCGTGACAGATTTATACAAAATAATATATTCTCTAAGGTCTAATTAATTCTTTATTCAATTCCTACTATTAGTTCACTCTCTCTTTATATATATATTTAGATATCTTGTCCAAATTTTCAATTATTAATAAAATACTCTTTATCCACCCACTCAAGTTCAAATACATTTTTTAACCTTGCAGTGGATGACACTTGATGTTAATAGTTTTTTTTTTCAAATATTAATTCGTTAATTAATTTTAATTAATTTTTAATACTTTAAATAGAGTTTTACCAGTTTGTAATGAAAATGATAATCAACAAGCATGAGCTCAATCGGTAAAATGCAACTATTTCAATATTTTTCACGTAAAACTGAAGAATGCGAGTTCAAATCGTGCTGAAATCCATTTTTTGATAAATAACTCATTTTAGTTTCATACGGGAGAAAAAAAATATCTTATATAAGATATTTAGCAGGATATAAATTAGGAATAAATACCGTGTAGAACTCTGGAATTTTTTTTACTACTTAATATTGTGATTATTTCATATGTATATACATATTTATAATAATTGTAATTATTTAAGAAAAAGTAACTAAACAAAATTCTTTGTTGACTTAAGTAGGAATTGACTCAAAAATTTTTTGTTTGTTTGTTTTCAAGAAACTCAGCCTACTGATGCAACCTACTGATGAATGGGGACCTCCACCAAAATTGGCGACATTCAAAACCGGAGATCCTTCAGAAGACGCTTCTTCCGAATACATTCGTAAGAACTCTTTCGACAATCCCTCCTTCAATGTGACCTACACTTTCGAGACGGCCATATGATAAAGAAGTTAGCTTTACAAAGGATAGTTTAGAGGATACATATTCGAGTATTAACATGAAAGTGCCGGGAAGCATCGGAATTCATTTAGATGAAAAGTCAAGAAGTGCCAGACTGGACAGTTCTTCCTATTTAAATGGCGACAATTGTACATAATTCATGCTGGTGGTGGTGAAAAAAAAATATACAACCATCAAAAAAGAATGCAATCCGAGCTAAAGAGGAGACTTTGTGAAGAACATTATATTTTATTTCTGTAATTTAATCATAGGTAAAATAATCCCATGACAGTTGTGTCAATATATGTTGTAAAATGGCATAATATTTATTTATTTATTCATAATATAAAAATTAGAATTCATCTCAAATATTAAAATTGTATAGGAATGAGATATTTAATTTCATTATCATTTGAATGAAGATATTCTTCCTGGAGATTCGACTATTCATTTTAATTCAGGTGTTTTTATTAGTTTGGTTACTCAATGAATTATTATTTTCTTTTTTTGCGATATATTTTAATATTTCTAAAATCCACATGCGTTATGAAAAAAATTATGCGGAAAATGAAAAAAAATTATCGAGTTTTGAAAGTTAAAATTATACAGAATAAAATATAGCATTGTTACCTATATTTTTTTCAATTGCAATTGAAATATCTCAACGACTGTTTGCAAAACATAATAATTCAATTTATTACATATTTTAGTAAAATAAAATTGCATACAAAATCTTCGGCGCTATTTTATTTTAAATATATTGTTTAAATGCCATGAGCACATCAACTGTTTTATTAAATTTGCAAAACTATGCTATCCAAACTCCTTTATTCATCGACTTTTTATTTTATTTTTTTATTTTCGAGTTTTTAAAACACTGGCATAAATTGATTATATGGATATAAAGTATTTCATCATTGAATGATAAAATATTTTAGTACAGAAAATGTTTCAACTACTAATTTCTTCATTATAATAATTTAAAATGGTTACATTTGTATTGCTTCAACCTTACTTTTAAAATTTAATATTTAATCATGCTTTAATTCACATTTTATTATTTTATATATTGTTTAAGCTTAAACTCGGCTTTTTAACACTCGTATTTTTCTTTCATATTTTGTTTATGAAACAATATCAATTCCAAAATAGTCTGACAGGATGGATTAATTTGGTAAAATTGTTTTGGTTTTACTGTTTTATTTTTTCTTTATCAATGCTTTTCAGAAGTAAGTACATAGAATATTGTGTCAAAGGGAAATGTTTTTATTTAACGTTTTACATATCTTGCATTCCATTACCTATCCATTTTCATGACACATTGTTTTACGTAAAAAAGTGAATATTCAGAGGTACTTTTATCTCATTTGTATGTTTCTTGTTGAGCATTCCCATATTATTTTTGTATATTTTATTTAAACCGTTGTAAAAAAATAACAAATGCTTGTAATCAGAATGTCACTTCATACTAATAACTTGAATAATTGCCTTAAATGTTACCTTAAAACCTTTTGCATAGATTGGAGAATCCTTTTGTACTTTATGGATGATTTTGAGGAATTTGCCTTTACTCCCACAGAAATAATAGCCAAGCGCAAAAGTTTGCACAAATTTTAATTCTTGTGTTACAGAAGTCGACAAATTGTATTCGAATTTGCCTTACTCGGCAACTTGAAAGTTTCAAAATTTTTGCCAGACTTGCTGAATTAGTGAGCTCAGTCTGTTTAAATTGGAACTGGCAATGGAAATGCTGTTCTCAAGGTAATGAGAAAGAACTACTTCTGCTTTTTTAGATTGGGTATTTTCTAAGTCAAATCCTTTATAAAGGACTGTTATGCATTTACTACTAAGCATTGCTTTGAATTATTTACAATTAATAAGCGCCATTTATAGTTTATATATTAATTTTTCAAAGTTTTTATTTTGTACATATAAATAAGCGCATATGTTTTCGATAACCATTTCAATTACGCTTTATTAAATGCACACTTTATGGAAGAAAAGTATTTCTTTTAATCTTATTCTGAAATACTGTTTTGAGTGAAAGCCTCAAGCACATATGACTGCCAATGTAGAAAAAATATTTAAATATTTCAAACCAATGTTCATTTGTTCAGATTGATAGAAACATCTTATTGCCCTAAATTTATTAAATTAGTATAAATTCAGTAGTCTAAATAAATTATTAAAGTAGAATTTATTAAAACTTAATCTAATTTAAACCTATATTTCAAACAAATGTTAAATTAAAATTTTCAAGTACTAAATACTATCGTGATTTAAATCAAATTTTTATTGATCTTTCTTTAATTTTCAATCACTTAGAATTCAGATAAGAGTTTATCTGTATTTTGTATTGATAATCAGTGAAACAATTTAAACTACGCCTATTAGAGCTTTAAAAGCCGCCAATAATTTCAGACCTTTTAAAAAATGTTCGAGCTTTTTCTAAAACACTTTAAAAGAGGCCAAAAACTGAACAAAAGTTCTGAACTTCTGTGTAAAAATTGCTCATGGGACATTTTCAATTGATTTCGTTTCTTCCTAATATATAGATGGCACATTTTGTGAAAAAATAATATTTCTCAAACTCCGTATCTATTCGAAAAGTGCTTCCATCTTAATGGGATTTCTTGTGTATACTTTAAATCAAAATATGTTATTAAAATTGAACTTATTGTCTTCAAAATTTTAACATACTATTCAAGATATCTAAATTATCCCTCTTCCTTTTGATTTTATTATTCAAATTTTGTATATGACAAAGATATTTAATACCTTTATTTAAATATTATTTCTGAAAAATATTCCATTTTTAAAAATTGTAATTATTTATACTTTCAAGTTATGATACTTAAAAAATCAATTAAAATATTTGAAAGAGAAAATTTCATAGATATTTTTCATTCATTATTCCGATTTTTATTTAAGATTTTTAAGAACATATTACATTTCTTTTTAAGGTATATAATTGTGCGTTTGAAACTTTGACATGATAATAGATCCTAAATCAAAAATAATTATATAGGTTTCCTTTGCAATATATATTTATTTTGAAATCTTAAATTTAAATAAAATAAGAGTATAAAATTATTGCTCACAATTCTATAAATACGTTTTAGGTACTGTAAAATATACATAGGCATTTTCCGAATGGAAAATCAATTGTTTCAACAAGTGCACCTACGCAAATTAAAACTTTTTCTTCTATATGTTGTATATTAACGTTTGCAATTCTACGTACATAATTTGGTTACAAAAAGATTAAGACATGAATGTTTGGTGTCTATTTATATATACCCCATTACTGATATTCTATTCGTCAATGTATCTATTCATTTTTCACTAAACATTAAATGTGTCAATGAAAATAATTTATTTCTGTAAAATGAAATCTTCGTTCTATTCATTTGAGCTTTAATCTTACTTTAGAATGTTTTGAAAGTAATGTAATATTTTAGAATAAAAATGAAATCCGAGTTTTGTGAAATATCAGATATTCAAGCATTGTATAGTCATATGAACCGTATTTGAAAAAAAATGTATAGTTTATACTAAAATATTGTATAGATATACTTGTTATATGATGTGAGAAATATTTTTACAGTATCTCTGCAATTGTTGGGCAGTAGCAACTATGATTTATATATCAAGAGCTGTTATAAAATTGGTTAATAAATGTATTTAAAGAATTAGATATATAAATGAAAAACTGTATATTTAATTTTATAAATAGATATTCAGAAGAAAGCACTCATTTTTATAGAAAATATTAACTGTTAACTGCAGTTAATGTATTCTATTAGATTTTCTCTGTTACTATGAATTTAAAAATTGTAAATTTATGTTTAGAAATATGTAGATAATGAGTAGCTCCATTAGCTTCCTATCGGTAAATGTTTTATAGGAAAGTGCATGTAAAATATACAATAAATTAGAATATAGAGAATTTGAGATTTGCTATTGTGAGAAGTTTGGGATTTTTGGGCGAGAAGGATAACTTTAGAAGTCTTTTCTTATGTAGATATTTGTATAATGCTCAAATGCATTATGTAAAAGATGTTGAAACTATACATAATTATTTTTAAATGCCAATGGTACATTTTGAATTTTCAAATCCCAAATTAAAAAAAATAATGAATAATTTATTATGTTATTTTCAGAAGCATGCAATGAAAAGCTTTAAATGGGATTTAACAAGATTATATTTAAATTTTTCATTTAAGAATAAGCGAAAATGTAATTAGATGAATCGTTTTACTATATAACTGCATCGTTGTTATTTAATTTTCCATCTTCTAATATAAAAAAAGAAATCCTACCTAAAGTTGAATTTGTGATGAAATTCTTTTAACTCTAAGTTAACATCAGATATTTCAAAATTTCTTTAGCAAAATCTATTGAATATTTTCATTCTTTATTTTTATAAATTACTTTATATTATCTGGATATTTGAAAACTCAAAACCCCCCAAAATATAGTTACGAAAGCAATTTTCTTTTATTTCTGTTAATAATCAATGAACATTGCACAAAAAGAAGATACAGGAGGTGTTGTATTCTCTTAGGTTTAATGCATTACCACTGTAATAGTATCAAGAATAAAATTCGTGCATAAAATTTATTTACATAAAACGTTTTAGAATAAGAAATGGTTGATAAAATCTACATATTACCTTTCCCCCTTAATGGTATAGTTTTACGCAACAAGTTATCAATTCAGTTCTGTAAAAGTCAAATAAAATAATTATATTTAACTAATATCACGACATTTTTATATGTATCAGTTTTAAATTAACGTACTTATAAAATAATCACAATTATTCCAACTCTAGAATTTTCAGTTAAAAAAGGATACTGATATTTACTAAACTTCGTTGATACAGATTTTGAATTAAATTGTAGAGAATTGCGTAAAAAAGGATTAAAAATATAAACCTGTTTTTGAGTTTAAAAACAAAGTTATTCGCATGACGCTTGTATATGTACATTTAAAAGTGACGTTAATTATTTTTCAATATTTCAAACGCTTATGAAATTTGTTGTGAAAATTATTACGCATATCACAGAGAACCGAAATTATTACGAAATTATTTAGGAGTCTCCTTTATTTTAATCAACAGAATATTGCTTTATTTAAGCTGAAAGGCTATGATTGCATGCTGAAAATATTTCGCAATTTTTGAGAAAGGTTTCAATAATATAGCCAGTTTTAAGCCAACATAGTAAGATAATACAACTACCTTTTCTAGGAATAATTTATTTAGATAAATTTATACTTTCAAAATGGTTTTATGCGTTGTACATTTTACATGTTTTGTACGTTGCATCAATTTTTTCTATGTATAGCATCTTCATTTGATAATTTTTCTTTATATTCAGCGTAAACCAACATAGGCAATGTTTAACTCTCTGAAATCAAAATAGCTCTCAGTAAACTAAATGTCTGAGTTTCTTTTCTTGTTCTTTGTATTGTCGGATCTTAGAACTAGAACAGTTATCCTCTACGGTTAATCACTCTCACACTTAGCAAAGAAAATATGTGTTGAAACTTTTGAATGTTATTCATTGTTGCGTTTGCGTTATTAGATTAATACATACACATACTCACTGTTACATCAATAAAATAGAATATTGTTACATTTCTCAGAAGAAATAGACATCATTTCATTTGCTGTACAGTATATAATGTAATTTATTTACAAGTGGACGATTAATGAAAATTTTGTTTGTAAAGACATGATTTCTCTAATTTGAATCGCACTGTTACATCAATAAAATAGAACTTGATTACATTTCTCAGAAGAAATAGACATCATTTCGTTTGCTGTACAGTATATAATGTAAATTATTACTAAATGGACAATTAATAAACATTTTGTTTTTAAGAATGTTGTTTCTTTCATTTGAACTCAGTCTTACACTAATAAAACAGCTTTGCATATTTTAGAAAAAACAAGTGTTACTTTATTTGCTGAATAAAATATAATGTAATTTATTGAAAAGGAATAATTAATAAATAATTTGATTGTAAAGATGTTTTATTTCAATTATAATATCAACTAAATGTTCCGAGGGGATTATTTATTCATTTATAGTTCTTAAGCATATGGTATAACATGGATACAAAGTTATTTGGAAGTAAAATAAGAGTTTTTACGTTAACAAGGAAATTAATTAAATAATATGCTTAAAAATTATTATTTAATGATTTTTTATCTTTAAAAAGTTTCAATTGACCATTCTCTTATAATATCTTCGATTGTCACTAAAAATTTTTTAAGGTATTTATTGTTCGCTTGACAATTGAAATTTTTACCTTTTAGCTTATTATGCCAAGTAGGGTCGATGATAACCTACAGGTGCTATGCAAAGTGTCAGAACTATATTTGAAGTAGAATATGAGGTTCTTTTAGCTCAAATAATTTCCATAGGTTAACAAATAGTATATGTAATTCCGATAAAAGATTCTACATCTAACTTCCCCCTTTAACTATTGTTCAAAAGCTTGATCAAATATCACAAATGCTACTATATTTAGTTAAATAACTATTTGGTAGAAAAATCGACTTTTCCAAACGCACCATAGTTTTCAGGGAAAGAATTTTGCTTTTTTAATTCCGTTGATGGTGGTAAAAAGTAATCACTCAATGACTGTCTTTATTCAACATCATAGTAAACAATCAGGTTTTCTTTACTTCTTATCTTTTTAAGTAATAAGTTGTTTTCATTATGTTCGAGCAATTAATTGCATATAGAATTAATTTCCATTTAAAACATGAGTTTAATTTCCGATGTACCAGATCATCAAGAAACCACCAAAGTTATCTCGCATTACATGCGCACAAATGATTGATATTGGCAATCGGAATTTTCCTGCCATTTTACAAGATTTAAAAAGTTTATTACTTATGATTACAGTCTATATGCTTATTATCAACTACCAATAGCCTATCGAAGCATTGATTACCTTAAATATGAAATTCGGCGATATGATAGTTCATTTAGCATTATCTCCTTGAATGCCAAATATTTATTTCGAAACTTGAAACACATTTGTGCCTTTATCCTGGCGAAATAGTAATAATATGAAAAGCTAAAAATGTACTGAAGTGTTAACCATATTTATAGCTGCATGCCACGAGTGTAATGAAACATGTATCAACTTTGAATAGATATGTATTGAAAAAGCGCTACGATTCAAACTACGAAATTTGGTAACAGGAATTCGGTGTCACTAGCCAAACATAAATACCTCAAAACGGAAGACACTTTGCAAGACACCCAAAATATTTTCTAGTTCTAAACATTCGAATAAAAACACATCTTTAAAACAGTCTAGTCTTTTTTAACATGACTTTACCTTATAGTACATTTTTTCATTTATTGAGCAATATTTTGAACTTAATTTTCTTAAATATTGTCTTTTGTTATTCAGATAAAAATGTAATTACAATTAATATATTCATCTTTTATGTTCTCAGAGAATAATTATAATGTAATATATTCTAGGATACACAATTTCAAAACTCTAAAACATCGATAAAGGAATTATAATTTGATTGGATAACTCTGTCTGCAAATACAGTTAAAAAGAAGAAGATATAAATTAATTTTTTTACTTAAGTTAATTCTTATTCAGAATTGGATTTAAGACTAATACCAATTCTTCAAATATGAATTTTTGAAATGTTTCTCGTTAAATCTGGTATTTCTGACAATTTTTATTGGATTCTTAAAATATGGAGGATTGTTTTTTTTCAATCACAGAAGACAAAGAGAATTTAAAAAAAAAATGTTCCTAGATTTTGTCACGCTTGACGTGAAATGGACACAAATTCTTAATTTTACGAACCAATTAACATCAAATTCCTTAAAATATTTTAATGCTTTTATTAAATATTTATGTACTGTAGAATTATTTTTCATTTCATCATAATGGGAAATATTTTATTGTATTTCCGAAATTGTGTATGGTACTTATTTTAGATTTTCCAATGCAAATATACGGTTTAACAAAATTTATACTTATCTGTGCATTTCAGACTTTATGAAATTTATTTATCATAATTCTAAATACTTTGAATGCCATGCAAATTTTATATAGTTAGCTCGTGGCGCCGCTGCGATGTGTTTTGATATTATGCGATACATATAACGTTGAAATATTCTCTAAAATACATATGATATGATGTTTAATCATGCTTACTTGTTAGGAATCACCGGTATCGTCCTTGAAACCACAGCGAATTCGAATGCCGGTCACTCGCTATCGCTGTGTAATTCTCGCACTGAACCCATTAACAAAATGTCATGATAATGAAATTCAGATTTCCATTTCATCACATAAAAGTTTGCTAAGAAAAAAATAACACGAATTAAAAGCAATTCTGGGAAAGGCTAAAACTGTTCGAAGAAACTGTAAAATGAGTTATCTAAGAGGAAAAAAAAGGAAATGGAGCAATTATGGAGGACGACTTTAAAAAATTGTACTACAAAATTCTGACATACTGTAAAGACTATGCTGGTTCATCCTTTGTTTTGTTTAAAGTGTTTCAATCCAACCTATCGCAATGTGCGAGAACAGTATCCATCATTATAATAACAATATCAATAACGAAAAAATTTACAGGATTGACATATTGAAAAGTACTGTCATTCGCTCAAATGATACATTTCTAGAAAGCCTGGTGTACAGGTCACCGATGATGACATTGAATTACAGAGAGGGCAGAATTACTGATTACATACATCATAAGTAAATCATGATTCAAAGAAAATATCCTCTTATTACTACTCTTTAATTCAGTATTTAATTTCCATTATTTCTATTATCCACCATTCATAGTCTAATATATATAAATATATATTGCTTCTATAAATTGACGATAATTATTTTTAAAAGCTATAAGCGTCATCAAGTCGGTGTTACGTGGTATGTTTCCAAATAATCCTAATATTGCTTTATAAAGGGATGTTAATATAATATATCACCAGAGCTGCTGTCTGCATCCCTGGAAAGTTGAACTATTTTTTTCTGCAACATATATACAAGTTCTAAATACCCCCCGCCCCACCCATTTGCTTTTGCTTTTATTATTTTTTCTCTCTCTCTTTCTCTTATACTTTATGCCTACTTTTATTTCTTATCAATTATGCCGTTGTATTTTTCCCCGTCAGATGAATTTAATCATGGCCAATGCTAAAGACAGCAGTCGGTCACAACAAATCCTGCCGATACTGCTACGTTTAGTGGATGTGGGGTGGTCGGCTGTAAGCAAGAAAAGATGAATTTAATCTAATCAGATGTATTTAAGAATTTCAATTAAGAATATTTTTTTACGAAAGGAGTATCCTTTAGACTCTTTCAATGGTAAATTCTTGGGGAAATTTTTTTTTAAAGATTCATCTATTGTTAGAGCAAAAATCGAGTTACATGAATCAAATACATACTAGGACAAATTTCACTATTTATAATATATTAACATTCGATTTTATTGCATTTGTGCACATACAAATGTTTAGCACATATATAGTGCTAAAAAGTTTTGTAAAAATATTTTTAAAAGAGCAGTGCGGTCAGAAAAAATTTAATGTGATTTTAAAAACTTAATTAAATTTTTAATTTTGTCTGTCTATTTAAATGTCTTTTTATTAGTTAAAACGGGGCACTTGCTCACAATTTCTCATTACTGGTGCTGACTGGCACTGATTTTGTTGACGTAATAGAAAACATAATAAGAAACATGTTTAGCTGATTAAATCATTATGTAACTTGAGAATTATAGCTTACTCGTTTTAGAATCAGCTCTTGGCTCCATTGCTGCTTACAGACATTTCAGAATCGTATCATTGCTTTTAAAAATCTCCAATTTGTGGCTGCAGTATTGATGAAGGAGGTCCTTGACATATTTATGGATGTCCAAAGTACAAACTTAAAACAAACAGTTATAGAATCTATAAGTTATAGGAATAGAGGAAATGGTATATAGATTTTATTGAAGAAAATATATATTTAAAACTTCTTTAGCATTATAACATTTAAAGTGTTGAAATTTCGAGCCGTCTTCACATATTGTTATATATGTCTCATATTAATCTTGTATATATGACAACTTATAATATTTTAATTATATTTTATTTACGCTGTTTGCTTACTTTTACTTAATCATCCATTTTGTATTTAAATATTGCCATTTTATTTTCTCTTTAAACCTTGTAATTTCTGTTAAGTTTAGATTTTCTTCATTATATTAAAATTGTGCATTAAATTTGTTTTCTACCATTAAATGTATATTTTGTTTTATGTTTCATCGAATTGTTAGCAGTCATAAAACTGATATCATAAAAGTCATAAAACTGGAAAAAAACCTGGTATCTGTTTTATTAATGGAGGTTTGTGCCTACTTGTTTGTAACTTACTCACATATCCGTTTTAAATTGGAGTTATTCTCTCTTGGGAAAATTTAAAACCCACAATATAGTTAACAATTTGTAACATGTATTATTACATTTTTATGACTATTAAGATTCTAAATACAGATATTTAATACTGAACCAAACATGGTGAGGTAACTATCAATTTCTAATTACTGATAAAAACTCCAACTTTCTAAATACAAGCTCTAAAAGACTTTTATCTTCATATACTTTATCAAAATGCAATATTTTTCATAAATACAAAATTCTTTTTTATTTAAAATTATCAAACACATTGTTCTGTAATTAATATTATAAAAATAATAAAAAGACCACAAACTCTTATAGAAACTACAAGCTATTTTCTACATTTTAACAGTTTCGATCGAATGCACAAAGTTTTATAGATAAAAGATGTGAAATAATTTTGGAGTATATTTGTTTTTATTCTTGTATTATAAAAGATTTTTCATCCAAAATTTGTATTGTGCTCTGTTTTTGAGGTATTTGATCCATGTTAAAATGTTTTATGAAAAAATATTTTAAATAAAATAATTTGTGTGTCAAAAACGCATTTTTGACATGCTCGAGTAAAATTATTAGAAAAAAAATTGGCAATTATTTGAAAGAGTGAAATTGTATTGTCAAAACTGTATTTAAAATCTTAATATATCCTTTAAAATAATGGAAGATAAATTTAAAAAGTTATTTTAGGCAAGTATAAACCATAAATAAGTCTAGCCTTCAATACGGAGAGGAATCTGGATGAATTTAATGCAATCAAAGCATCCAATCATGGATCAAAGATGAAAGAATAAAGGATAAAAAGAGTACCTGTGGATATTTTTGCTAATTAAATGGGGTTTTTTTAAAGAAAATGTGTGATTTGTTTGCTAAAATTTAATCTTAGATATTAAGATAACGATCATTATCATTATTTTCTTATTAAAGGGGACACTTGAAAATATTTATCTTTGACATTTATTAACGTGGAAAAAAATTTCGTTTAGAGTTATAGATACATTAATATTATCACAAGTATGAATTTCATTTATATTACAAAAAAAAAATGTATTTGATGTAAATCCGATTGGGTTACATGAAAAAGCCCAAAATTAGTGTTATTGTCTTCAAAAATATTTATTTATTTTTTGCATTTATATACTGGATAAAATTTGTAGCCATTTCTGTTAAAACTGTTATAAATTATTTGAATCAACTTTATTTTAAGACAGAAACAGTAGTTTTAATAGCTTTTATGTAGTTCCTTTCTAAAAAAATACATGATTTTCTGGTGTTACATTTAAAAAACGACGTTGTTTTTATTATTATATCTTAACCGCATGAAAATTTCACTGATACTTACATAATTGTTTTTATTTTTTTCCATTTCTCTTTTCTGGAGATATTGTTAAACCACTATAACAAGCAATCTTCCTCTGTAATGGAAGCGAAGAATTATTTTAAAACACTGAATTCTATCGCAAAATAAAGAATTTTTAGTTTTGAAAAATTTACAAGAGAGTAAATAATTTAATTCTGATTTCATATATCAAGACTAACTACAATCGGTTAAATTTTGAAAGTTAATTTGACATTTGAAGTAATTAGCAAATCTTCATTACAACCCAAGCTCTTACCTTTTGTAACAACAAGGTTTGTATGATACACGTAAATATATATATTTATCTTTCGATTTTTATGAATACGTCAGTCATCTAACAGCAACACAACGGATTAAATTTAAAACACAGTTATAGAACCTTAATATTTTGGCTGTTGAAAGAGTAAATTGTTAAACAATGCGAGATAAGAAGATGATTGTGCAAATTACAAATGGAAAATTGTGTTATGAATACTGCAAACACTTCTTCTGGTTTATAAGATATTCAAACATTACTCATCAAAAAATTAAATAAAGAAATCTTCTTAAGTGTTATGTAGTACCCCAATATGCTGAAAGACTAAACACGAAGTTTTTATCTTCTTGTTTCAATCCATCTATAATCAATTATAACTATTGTATTGTACCAGTTAGATTGTGCTACAACCTAATTGATACAATAGAATAAACGAATCGCATCATTTTAATGCAACGAAAATATACAACGAATAATACATGTAACAATAAAAGTATAATACAACGAACGTACCACAGCCTTTTAATGTTCAAACAACTGCGTATTTTATTTGATGAAGAACAAAATTCTTAAAATATCATAAAGGGACCACATTATATGACCGAACAATTACATTTCCGTCATATGACGGGACTTCATTAGGCAAATTCACGCAGTCAAAATATAAAGCAATTGTAAAGCTGTTAAATTAATAAGACGTTAATGCCAATTTGGAATTTGATATTGAAAAATACTTTATTGAATGAACTATAATCATCAAATTAACCAAAAATATATATTGTTTTGGAAACATAAAGAATATCTCTAATTAATTAGTTGTTAGTCAATATAACTTATTTAATAAATTTTACTTAATACTTCGAATGTTGTGCCACTCAAATTTTGGTTGACAGCAAAAGGTCTCAGTCAATGTAGAATTTAATCAAGTAGAACAAGCCTCTATTTAGTTTATATCTTCTTGTTTTAATACATTGCTCAATACATGAATCACCTGTGATTCATTCATACTATCTAATTAAATATTTTTTACTCAACTGAATTAAAAGAGAGCAACTAAGTAAGCATCTCATTAAAAAGTGGCCCGAATCCCAGGCATCAATTATGGCAATGGGAGTGTTAATGGGATGCTAATATTAAATATCAATACTGAAACAGAATGACGTGTTTTATTATCACAAAAAGATCGCGTTTCGATATTTTACATTTCAACTATACTATGTTTTGTGTTAAACTTCTTTCAATCAAAATTGCAGAAAATATTTCGATAAACCATCCTTCTAGGTATTTTTTAACCAAACCAGAGACAATATCAGTTTTCAAGAGTGTTGCGACCAAATGTGCATCATTATTTCCATTAGGCTGGCATTGCAATCTGAAATGAAATGGTACGTGCTGAGCTTTCGTTTCGCATATTGAGAAATATATCGAATCTGCAAAATATGAAGCATATCAAATTCTGCATGAACTTCAATGCGTCAAAGATCGTTTGAGAATTAAAATGAATCCATCTAGGAAAAGTGCAATCAAAATTCAATTGCAAATTTCACAACATGAGCTTCATAGTGGTTATAGTTTCGATAATGTCTGATAATCAAGTGGCACAGTATGATGCAAAATGTATTTAAACTTTGGAGGGGTCATTGTTAGACTGGAGCTATTAAATGTGGTTCATATTTATTTCTTGGGAGTAAAACGTCACACTGAGAAAGTTTTACAGAATTAAAATTAGTCAAAATATTAACATTTTGCTTCTATAATTTCTAAACTCTATAAAATCCATTTATACACTGCATTAAAAAATTAATTATTGAATGTTACAATTTTATTTCAGTTTAATTTTTCTTGTGTTTTATTAACTTTTTAAGGGATAACTAAATTTCCCATCAAACCTTTTAATTGTTTTAGTCATGACATTTCTGCTCCTGCGATATTAAATGTATTTTTTTGACTACATGTTTTTGTTACTGTAGCCTTAATAATATATAGATAGACGAATCGAGACTGAAATATTATACACTATTTTGGGACCGACTTCAGGATCGCTATTAGATGCAGAAGGCGACAATTGGAATGGTACCTCCCCATTCCCAAATTTCAGCAGCATTCCAACGATAGGACGTTTAACTCCAATGGATTTAACCTCCATTAGAGAAGATTATACCGCGATTCTTCAATAGAATGCGATCTCGAACTTGTGATTTTCCTGCCCCGAAGGAAGCCGAGGTTTCATTGCCTGGTTGAAGCGTAGATGCAGTTCTCATCAACTTTCTACGGTAAAAAATTACGATGTCCATCATAAAACAGCCCACATGCTATATTAAAAACATAAAAAATCATTTGAAATGAAAAATTCAATTAAGCGTAAAGGTCCTGCCTTAACATAACATATTCACATATTAATTATAATTTTCAAGCATTCTGTACACTGGCATTACCATGCGATTATTATCTTTTGAAAAAAAATGTTGTTCATTTATTATTGATGATAGCTTACATTTCCCCTTATTATCTACTCTACGAAAATAGAGCTGTTTAGTTTAGTTTAGTTATATTAACGTCCCGTTTAAAGCAACACGAGGGCTATTTTGGGACGGACCTCGTAATTTTGAACCACTGTCAGATGACGAGGACGACACCTGAACTGGCACCCCCCTCTCCACACCACGCCACACCAGCGGGAGGACATTTGGCCTGACAGATTTAACGTGCAACAGACCCCCTCACATGGCGGTTCTTCGGTGGAATCGAGTCTCGAACCTGAAACCCTCCGGTTCCGAAGCCGAGACTTTACCACCGGGCCACCGCTGCCAAAATAGAGCTGTATGACAGAATAGGATTAAATTGAAAAAAAATGCTACTTTCTAAATAACATGTAGAATATATTCAATAAATTTTTTTCATCTAATTTCCTTTCACATAAATTTTGCTGGAGAGTAAAAGAAAAGTCTCTAAGAAAAAAGTATATGTTTCTCTTCTAAGAAAATATAATTTTTAAAACTAAATTCAATAACTTTTAAAAATTGATTTATTTAAATTTTGGTAAAAGTAATTCACTAAACGTCATCACTAAAAAATCCCAAAAAATAAAATATCAGCTGTATATTTCATCTCTAAATAATGAAATATTTTGTTATTATTCCTTAAAAAAATTCTATCTTAATCTTTAAAAAACTGAAAGCAAGCTTTAAAGAAAGCTTTAAACTTTTAATATCAAAACCTTCTCTTTATACAGATGTGAATGAAAAATCGTTCACAAATCTTAAATACCGACACTTAAAATCTTATTCTGGTTTCAAATGCGCCAAGACAGAAAATTGATAAATCAAGATACAATGTCAAAAAACCCTAAAAAAATTCTTTGTAAATACATAAATAATTTTAAAGCAAACGAGGAAAAACTTTTAATTGCCAGGCCACTAGTGAAAGATTTATTTTCATAACATAACTGAAAAAAAGAGAACGAAATATTCATAAGTAAAAGCATTAATGTCTGCACTGGAAAGGAATTCTAGACCGAGTTGAGATGTGTTTTTCCTTTCATGAACGCAAAAAGTAGGAGTCAAATGATCGACACTGTAAATAGCACATGCCCTAATTTCGAGTTTATATAGCTCTAGCTCATGCTTACAGAGTGGGGAACCTCCATGCGTAGGTGTTTTAGGAAAATACACTTCTTTTGTTTGCATTGCGTTGTTAGCAGTACGTGAAAATTCTTTACCGTAACGAAAATGCAGAATTGCTCCAATATAGTTTTGTTTTTTTGATGAGTTAACAGATTCGACAAGGGGGGGGGGAATGGCAGTTGGATAAATAGGGATTTCATGTTTTGGTTTTTGCTTTATGCTAACAGCCGTGAAGTTTATTTGTCGGTTAATGTATTCACGAGAAGGTCATTGTTGAAGGATGCGTTTTGGTTGCCAGAAATTTGCTAAAACATGTGTTAAAATCTGAAATGCGTTCAAGTTGGCTAACTTCGTGTAAAAAAATGGGACATTTTAATAAAAATATCTATAAATAAAAATGTGCTTAAATATATCAGAGTTATATTAAATATCGCTAATTCTGCTTATTTTTAAGAAAATAATTTTGTTCATTAAACAAACTATCATTATTTGTTTATTTTAAGATCTGACACGCCTACTCAAACTTGGAATCCAGATAAAAATTAAATACTTTTTAGATATCATAATACAGAAAATACATTTAAAATGTTAGCTGCAAAATACAATATATCTAATATCAATACCTAGCTAGACAAATAATTGACTTTTATAACTTTGATTTTGGTGTTTATTAAACATTTAATATTAATTATAAGATTAAATATATGTAAAAATATATTTTTCAGACAGTTATAGTTTTTGAGAAAAGCCATGTTCTCAATAACTTTTTTTTGTGTGTGTGTGTTCAAAGTTATAAAATGTTTGTCAAAAGGGTTTCAGAAATCCTTTATAGATCCTTCCTTTATAAAGTTCCTAAGAAATGTGTATTGGCACTGGCATTTTATAGAATATTTTAATTGGGAAAGAAATCTTTATATTACCTTAAGACTATTGAAAAAAATCGTGCAGACAAATGTAATAAAAAACATTCAAATCGCATTTAGAATTTCGATATAATATTGAAATCAAAAGATTCTTCAATATAGAAAAATCCTGGAACCATGGATAGATTTCTATATTTATGATTTTTAAACACCCGTAATGGTAAACTATATAGCTATGATTGATTTCGAAACATATCAAAAATGAATTAATCCATTGATTGACTTTAAAACTGCAGTAGAAAATTTTTATATGCGCTTGATTGGAAGAAATTAGAATTTATGAAAAATGAAACGAAAAAGTGCAAAGTTTTTCTAGTATTTCGTTTACTCCCTCTTTGGAATTTTTTTCATTATATAAAAATAATTAGAAATAAAAATATTCATTTACCATTCAGAAATTAAAATAAGTTTTAAAGCATTTTAAGAGAATTCAAATTCCTAATCATGAAACAAATAAAAGTGTTTCATTAAAATTTAATTAAATTTGTTCACAAAAACTGTTAACAAAAGATATCCTTAATGAATTCTTAATTTCCCATTTTTTTCAAAGCATGTTTACATGCTTTCCTATATTATTTTTTCCTTCTTTTGGCAACTATCTGTTTTCACCAGTCATGCCTTTTCTATTAGATAGATTTTTTTTAAATTTAATTCTGCACCATTTTCACTTATAAAACAAATTACTTAGTCTTTAAATTTCTATTACCAAATCTTCCATTTTATAATATCAGGGTACACTCTGATATTATAAAATGGAAGATTTGGTAGTAAGAATTGTTTCCAATGTTTTCAAAGAAAAGTTTTTCTTATTAGAAATCGGAGGATTGCTGGGAATTGCTAGAAAAATGACATTAAAAGAATTCTTAAATGAGAATGATTTGATAATAATCATTTTTTTTAAATTAGAATTTAATTAATTTTTACAAATATATTGGTGTGATCGAAATATTTATTCCAATAAAAAGTTAAAAGTTAATTGCTGAAATTATTGTTGCGAACTATTCTACAAAATTGCTTCCCTTTCCATTTTTTAAGTTTTGAATTACTGTTCTTATGACATCGGCTGAGTGATAACTTGTGCCTTCACAGTTTAAGCCTCGAAATTAAATTTTAAAAACGTTTGAATGTACTTTGCTTCAAAGGGTATGAAGCCAAATCAAGATATCTTGGATTACACAATAGGGATATACTGCCGAATTCCATCATGAAATACAGTAATTTAATAGCTTTGCTTATTCGAAATCGATATCAGTATAAATATCCAAGCCATTACCCAAGTTATTAAAACCATTAACAGAAAAAAATATATATACAGAATATATAAAGAATCTTATTTCAGAAAATTGGGTAATTAATATTACTAAAGATACTGATGAATCAATGTGTAAGCTTACCAGTACTACCCTCTTGCCAGTAATTTGATCTTTAAAATCTAAATTCACCAACGTACTCAATAGGAAACTATCTACAAGTATTCGTAATAAAATCAAGCTCAGAAATCAGATAAGAAAAAAAAAACCTGGAAAATTACTTACTAGTAGAATTTCTATAAAAAGAAAATCAGCTATTTAATGAAATTAAATGAGGTAAAATAAAATTCGAACAAGACTCGGGGAAAGATTGACTCTTTAGTCACATGCAAGAAGATTTATTTATCTACAATGCTGTCAGAAAATTTTTGACGAAACTTCATCAAATACCCCCAAATTTTGATTTGGATGATGTGAAATATGCACTTTTAGGCAAGGCTGATGCTTTCAAATTTTCCCAAAATAAGTCCTTTCAAACTAATCCTGATCCTTACGATAATAACCATATGTAAAAAATGTATGATACTGAAAAGACATTTATTAAAAATCAAAATACAGTTAGCAATATTAAACTCGACTTTTCTCAAGAAAGTTTAACTACCGGCAGAAAGTTCAACAAAAATAAAGCAACTGGTTCTGATAACATTCCGAATAAAGAATTCAAAACAGGACCCTTGAATGTGATCACTGATATCCTTAAGAATATTTAATAAATGCATGCAACAGCACAACTTTCTCTATTCATAGAAAACAGCACATACTTTTTTAGAAACCAAGATCAAACTCCAAGCTTCCTAACAGTTATAACTCCATTGATTTACTAAGCAACTTCGGTAAAATTTATGTAAAAGCTATCCTCAGAAGATAAAAGTGATCATTGTTATGTACGACAAAACATACCAGATGAACAATACAACTTGAGAAAAAGCAAGGGCTGCAATCATCAACTTATTCGAGTTACTGCATTACTCACGGCTTTGAATCTATGTCCCATTCTAGCGGAGGTTTTCTCGATATTCGCAAAGCCTTTGATCATCTGTCGCATAATGGTTTTATCTTCAAACTTATTTACAGAAACATAAGGCGTTACCTTATTGACACCTTATTCATTATCTAAGTTGAATATTTAAAATCAAAACAAACTACACTCTCCCTAATGATGGTCTCGTTGTGCCTTGAAGACTTTAAGGAAGTATATTAAACTATTATACTGTCATTGTACGCTGCACACTTCCCTACAATGAACATCTTCTCTGATGATACAGCTTTACCTTGATAATGAAAATACAATACGTCATAATACTTACTGGAATCGAAAAATGATACACTCTTTGGAATGTCGCTGATAATACTGAGAATATATGTGCAATCAGACAACAAAAGGCATTTCAAAAAAGAATTAAAAATCCTTATTTCTTTGAAGATAACATTTTCTGGGATAAGAATCAAATACCTAAACTTAATTCTCAAAAGTAAGCTCAAATATTATGTCAAATAAATTCTAGAAGCTCGTGCTTCAAATAATTCCATTAATAGGACGGAATTCAACACGTTCTCTCAACCAAAAATTCATCTATTCAACAAATCCTACTTCTTAACATTAACAACATTTCTGCTATTTGGGGCATTGCTGTTAAATGGTGTCTTCAGAAAGTTCAAATTATACAAATTACTGGAATCCCCACAAATACACCATTGTTCATATAAATAGTTTTCCATTAGTATTGAAAAAAACCAAGAGTTGAAAATCACATTAAATAACTTGGTAAGAAAATTTTCACCCGATTAAACTATAGCAAAAACTCTATCAGCAAAGTTCATATCCAATTCCCTCATAACTCCGGTCAATATCCCTATCCATACGCTACTATTAAATGGAGCCTTCCACTCAAATCACTTTAAAAACTGTTTCTATACTCATACTCCATTTTACCTGAATCTCTTAAACCATCATCGTAACTACTATCTGAGTATAAATGCTCTGACATTAAAACTCAAATATCCAACAAAGTAAATCCAAGTATAAACTTAAATTCTAAAAAAAGAATTTTATATATATATTGATACTATAACGGTTTTTAAAAATATTTCAGATAATAAACTGATAAAACACTTAGTTTACTCTTAACAATATATACATCGGATTTTTTTTTATTTTTATGTTTCGAAATAAATTCAGATTTATGTACATTATTTTCAATAAATATTTATATATAATATTGTATATTCATCTATTTAGAAGGGAAAAAATTTGAAATTTTTTTATAGCGCATTATTTTGTATTGCGCAATTTCTTTAACTATTCACAGGGTGTTTTTCAAAATTAATAATACAAGATATCAATGTAAACAATATTCTTAGCTTATTTTTAATATAAATTCAACATTTTGTCAAATTATAATTATAATTTATTTTTGAAATTTTTCAATTCTTGCAAGATGTATTTATAATATTCAAAAATTGTATTAAAATTAATGTGTAGTAGCAATTTTTGTTAGACTTGTTTGAATCATGAAATTGTTGTTTAGTATACTACGCAAATAAACTAATGGAGTAATATCAGTATATTCTTGAAGACATTTCTCCAAAATTTATTTTTTTCTGAAGCCTCAAAATGCAACGGGAAATTTAATCAAATTCACGAAAAACATTTTTTGCTAAAGATTTAGTTACTTGTTTCTAAAATAAAAATTTGATTTATGAAAATTAACAAATTATTTTTAATAATAGGTTTATCGAAATTTTTCAAATAATTTAAAACAGTAGTTTCATTTTTAATTATCCTATGAATGTTTTTATAGTTGAACCCAAGTATATTAGCAAAGCAGTCATTCTAAACCGAATTTAAGATAGATAATAGATGAATATATTAAAGAGTTAAATTTTGACTGAAATATAATTTCTCTACTCAACATTTTTTTTGAACAATTTGCTTGATGAAATTATCTTAATTTAGTTTCTACGACAGTGCAAGTTACATTAAATTATTATTAAAAATTCTTTTTTGCAATTTTAAATAGTGTTTCCTCAAATTCCAAATTTTAGCAAAAACTTATGGTAAACCTTTTTTAATTTGAATCTAATGTATGTTTTTTGTTGAAATTTGGTGTTCTAATTTCTCAGTAGTTTTTGTTGTTTCTTTGCAATATAATAAATTACGTGTTTAATTAAATGAATTAAACGTTTTTTGAATGCTTCATAATAATAATAAATGAAAATTGCATATTGTGTATGAGCCGAACTCTAGTTTTTAAATACCAAATAGAAATACAGCGTAGTCTGCAGTTCAAGAATTGGGCAATATATTTGTTACGATACAGTTTTAAAGAAAAATTTTGTATTTACTAATTTCATCCCTAAGACAGCATTTTTCTTTCAATTATCAAACCTCTTTTACTTTAAACTAATATATATTTTGCTTCATAGGTGCCAATTCTAATTAAGATGGGCAAAAATTGAAAAAAAGTTATATCATTTGTTAAAAAAAAATTCAATTAGAACCTAATCACATGCAAGGAATTAAAAATTTAACTATACATAATTTGCAACAATACCAGTTAAAATCTGAGTTATGTCCACCATTGCTACGACCAGCATAGCTTATTTCGAATTGATTTTATACATAAATTTTGAAAATTGAACCAAAGAACTTAAATATCCAATGTTAACTACTGAATAGATTTGTTCGAAATGTTTTCTCAAATGCATATAAATTTCTCAATGAACTTTTCTCCTAAGCTTATCCGTATAACCGTCTCTGCTGAACAAAGCAAGCGTCATGAGTATTTAATAAAACACATTTAACAATAGGGGAAGAAAAAGTCGTAGTGATATCCGGTGGTCTCTGTAGACTTTTAATTATCTGGATGAATGTTGAGGGCTTTTCAGTACTTATAAAGTTTCAAGTTTATCAGTACAAAGTAAAATATCAAGTTTCTCAAAAGAAACTGCACCTTTTTGCGATCATTTTTGCTTATTCCTTTCAAGCCATAAATTGTCCTGCATGTTCCCTGTGTTTCCTACGTACTTATATAATTTCTTGAGTTGTTTATATTTTATACTTATTCCTTCAATTATATAAATTCCCTTCGAATTATTTTTATCAGAAACTTGTGTTGTCCCTTAAGTTTAGATCACTGGTATTATGTATGGATGTAAAGATTATAAACAAAAGACACAACTTTTTTTTAAAACGCATAAGATGGATTACTTTAAATCCGAAATGTATACATGTAGTTAGAATTTTTATCTGGAAAATTTGCTTTTTAATGTGATATTGTTTTATTTTCAGTTTAACAATTATTTAAAATTTGAAATAGATATCTGCAAATTAAAAAAAACTCATTTTACAACTCTTGATGACAGTCCAACAAATGTTTAAATAAATACAGATGCAGTTTATTTTTATATCCAATTTTTACCGCAATGCTTCATTTAATTTAGTATGGGGGTTGAAGAGATGGTTTTTAAATTTGATCACTTACAAGAACTAGAAAAAGTTTTAAAAGCGAAAGTTTATTGAAATAAAAAGGACGATGACAAATTACATAAATCTTGAATACCTCGTTTTACTTGGATGTATTATCTATCATTTTTGATGAGTTTCAACTTATTTCAAACCGATCATATATCCTTGATTTTCAATTCTTCAAATGTGAATTTTACATGATAACATCATTTTCATGTACATGCAGTTGCATTAATTTGTAAAAAAAAGTCTTTTCCGAATCTGCATTGTTTATGCGGTTAAATACGTTGAAATATTGAAATAAAATTTTTTTTCAGTATTTTCTCAATGCATATTGACTTATTAGCATAAGATTACAGCATTTAAAATTTTAATTCAATCCAGGAAGAAAATATTAATGATTGGTAAGACTTACTTATCCAGTAGTGATCACTAGTGAAGAACACAAAATTTATTTAGGCCTTTCCCATTTTTCATTCTTTTATTTATATATGCGTTTTTTATGTCTTAACCCCCTTCCTCCATTACTAACAGATGAAATGGAAAAGTGACTGAAGAGATAGGACTAAAAAGAATAAAGCAAATATGTAAGTAATAAATAAATACTATCTTGCACTGACATGAACTCAGTCTGCAACCCATTTGGCACAGAAAAAAAAATCGAACGGCAGGTGACTAATCGTTCACTCCAATCGGCAGGGAAAAACCGGAAATATGCTTTTGCGAGTTTAAATTTACCGCATAAACAACGAAACGCGTTATCTAAACAAACCAGCGACTTTGCATTTACAGCAGAATCCCTTTCCAGGACGTCAAGATGTTGGCGCATGCGCCATAGCTCTTCCCATCCAAGCGGAGGATCAGCTTCAGCTGGGATACGTGCGGATGCAGTTCAAGTGTTTGCTTCAAAACGCTTATGAATTAGAATCGCTGGATTACATTCAAAGTTGTCTTAGAAAAAAGATACATGCTTCTATAGATAAAGAACGGTTCGAGCAGACGGATGGTATCAGGATTTGAATTGGGATAGGTTTTTGTAGAGGTAAGTGTCCGATTGGTTATTCTCTTGATAGGGTGAAATATTTTTAATAAGAGAAAACAGAAACACGAGGTTTATGCTTGTTTTGATTTGGGTAACGCTGACTCACTGAATAGAGTGGCGTTATTTTTAGCCATTCCTAGTCTTCATAAGTGCGTATTTTCTTGTCTTAACTAGTTGTCCTCGTGAGATTTAAAAGAAGGAAATTTATAATGTGAAAGACGACAAAAAGATTTTTTTAAACCAAAGATAATAGCCTCAAATATTTACTTGGAGATACAATGTTTTAAGAAAATAAACATGATTTATTGAAAAATTCAAGATGAATTTTGAACGTCTAGTATAATGTAATTTATAGCTTCCTGAAATTAATGATTTCAGATTATTCGCAAAAAGTGGAAGAAAGAATTAATTGCGAAATAATTTTATATTACAATCTTGTGCTTATAATGACTTAAAAAATTTATTTAATGGAAAATCTTTATTAGGGAGTTACAATCAGTCATCTGATTTCCCCAGCAACTCAACAATTTGGTTACAATCATGCATAATTCTTCACAGAACAATAAAATATTTTTATATCTATTTTGGTTTACAATAAAGTTTTTAATATTTATAAAACAAACAATTCAGGCAGAATTTAATAAAATATTAATTTACGACTGAAATTTTAACAATCGGTTTTTTAAAACTAAATTACAACATTTATAATATCCATACCCAATTTATAATATCCATACCATTTTTCCAATGCAAATTAAAAGTGCGGATTTAATATCAACAAAGCTAATTAAGAAATTAAATGATGAAATGAATATGTGGATTGGAAATAAATCATCACAAAGAAATAAGACTAGTTTTAAACTATAAAAATTTCACACTTTACATTAGTTTATTATAAGAGTGAGTTATATATGTGTGAACTTTTACAGTTTATACTTCGTATTGTTACGTCATCTGTATATTATTGAGTATTATGAAGTCATCAATAGTTTGTATTTAAGAACAAAATTTATATGTATTAATTCATGTACATAATGACAATGTATATATATTTTTTTCTTTTTATTCCTGCAATTGCGCATTTCTTTAAAAAATTCCTACCGAAGCATGCAAAAATAGATATTGCTACTTAAAGGGAAAAAAGTCACTTTTCAAAAAAGATTTCTGACATTTAAACCATTTTGAATTATAAAAAATAAATGACAATTTTTCAATAACCATATTAATATTTAATTACTATAATTTTAAAATGTCATTTATACTTTCTATAAAACAGAAAATGACTTTAAATAATTTCTATGATAATAGAAAGTTCCAAAAATGCTCAATGAGATGGCATAATTTTTATAGAAAAGATATTCTATCTTAAGATAAAATAATCTAAAAACCTAATAGATATGGGTAATTTTAGATTACTAATACTGTAATATTTGAAATGATATATAATAAGATTTATCATAAACTAAATATTTTTATCTTCATATGAAAATAAAACTTATGATTTGCATAAAAAAATTTATATGAATAAATGTCGATATCAAATGGAAAGTTCATATCAATAAATTATTTGAAATACAGTAAAAGCTCTTTATTTGTGGGGTATGTGTTCCATAAATATGCCACGAATACAGAAACCGTGAATACGGAATGGTAATTTATATGGGATGATAGGGGATACGTCCCTAGGTGACAAAATAAAAAAAACAACTATATAAAAAATCAATTTAATTCAAGTTTTTGAACATTTTGATTAATTATCTTAAGGCTTGCCCAATGGTTTGAAGAATTTTGTAATTTTCTCTTGCTTGGCAGTTTTTAAAAGCTCCTTCAATCCAGACTGATACGCAGCAGTCGCATTAGCAATTTGCCTCTTAAAAATAAGACTTAGTTCCATAGACGGATCAATATTCATAAAGAAATCGCAAAGCTAATTTGCCATTCTTAAACCTTCCCTAAGATTTTTCAAATTAAATGTCACGCTTCCAGTGCTTGTTGAAGGCTCTCCTTCAATGGGCTATGAATTTAACATTTCCTCCAAGTCGGTTTCAGTCAAATCTCCATCTTGCGATTCAAGCAATTCCTGAATGTCACTTGATTATATCTGTTCGAACCCATCTCGTCCTATTCCATTCGTGATTTCGGCTATGTTTGCAGTTTGCATTTAACAACATACTTTAGACAAAGTTATAATAAGATCTATTTTACTTTTTTTATTAGTCCATTTGGTGGCATTTACAAAGGATATTGGGTTGGATACCTATTTAAATCCTCTTATTATTATGAATGTACTTATTAGATCCGCGATATAAAAAAAAGTTTTAGCCGCGAATGTAGGAATTGGGTCACATTTTTTTAATCCGCGAATAGTGAAAACGCGAATGAAGGAAGCCCGGATAAGGAGCTTTCACTGTATGAAACACGTTAAATCAAATGCAATTAAAAGGAATTGTTTTAAATAAATACGCACGAAATGAATTAAAAAACCATCATATATTTTCAAATATTGATGCTGTAAAATATGGGAGTATGATTATATAAAGCTTATTTATGAAGCTGCTCCAGATTTTTCAGAATTTAATTTCTGGGATTATACAAAGACAGCAGTTTCTGTTTATCAGTTCCATGCTTTTTGAGTATGAACATCTATGGTGTTTTGGTTGGTTTTGCTGTATAAATGTACCGTTTATAAGACTACATTAACATTTTATAAGGAATGCATTGCATTTAACCGAATGGCAAAAATTACACATAAGTCACTGCTCTCTCGAGGTAGATAAAACTGAAAAGTAGGCAAAATAATTATTATATTAATAATAAGTTACATTAAAAGTAAGTAATATTTTATCTCAAATAATTACAAATGAAAACTTGCATAAATGTGTCTTTTGAAACTCTACAAGTCCGACCGAGTGTGTCCACTCTCTAAGAAATTTGAAGCATATGTACTTTGGAGGGTACATGGGTAAAACTCGGAACAATTCATTAAACCATTCAATAGAATTATAAAAAATTTCAAATAACAGGAAATGTTGGTTATATTTTCAAGGAAGGCTTCCATACACATTATTGCAAAAGTAATTTTTATATTTTAATTTCTTTAAAGTGATACTCTAATTATATTCATTGATTTGTAGCGGAATTTTTTCTTGAATTTTGTCAACTTTCAAGCATAAAATTTTGTCTAATTTTTACTAACACGTCTTATTATCATGTTGAAGACTAAACCCTTTTCAAAAGCATAATGATTTAATCCTACAAATATTTAATCATTAACAAATATAAAACAATTACTTAATATTATAGTATATTTTTGCATTGTTGTCAACTGAAGGAGAGTCTGTTTTTTTTTTTATTATTATCTGGGCAATTTAGATGATGAATAATTAAGTAAAGCAAAGCAAAAAACAATGCATAATTAGAAGATAGATTATTCGAATTGTTACATTTTTAATCTTATTACGTTATAAAAGAAGCATGACTCCATTAGGGAGATGCATGCATAAGGTAAAAAGAACAGGTGTAAGTCTATTAAAATAACATATTTTGAATGATTATCACAAGTTAATGCTTTGTTGAGAGAACCATGAAATTCGAATTTTGAAAGAGATTGCATTGAAACTAAACCTAATAGGGATTTTAGGCGAACCAGCTGCTAGATAAATACAGTAATATTTCAGATAATTTTAATTTAATCCAAAGATGGAGATAAGGTGTATAAATTTTATTTTTAAAATAATTTAAACCAAAAGATTATATTTTAAAAAGGTATACCTTCATTATACAAAAATCATGTTAAGACCATCTGATTTGTTATAATACCATGATTTATATTTAAGAAACATATCAGATAGAGGCAAAAGGTGATCAGGTAAGGGAAAAAATAAGTTTGACATTTTTATTCAAAATATTTCATGTCTGATATTTAAAGCTTTTACTTTTTAACTTAAATTTATTTTAATCCACTTAAAAAATATTTCTATAAAAGCTATATTTCCTAAGTTTTTTCATTTGTTACAAAAGTCATAGGTATTTAGTTATGACAAAATCAAAAACACCTTTATTATTGTTCCTAATTATTTAATGCCATTTAACTTGATATTTTTGCACACTTAAAGTTGTAATAACCAGGATGTATGTCGAAGAATTGTTTTTCTGTTTCCATACCCTTTGCCTTGCGTGTTTTCATAAAATTAATGAAATATAATGACTATAAGAATAAGTTATTCCTAAAGATAATAGGACAGCTGAAAGGAATATAAAAGGTAGATATAAAATACAATGTAAATAGTTTTGCACACTTCCAGCTATAATAGACATGACATAAGTAAAATGTTTTGTTTTATTGCTTTTACAGTTTTTGCGTGTTTATACAAAACATATAAAAGTAGAAGAATATAATTACAGAATTTATTTTTTCTTCCGAAGCAGATGTTAATAAATAATAAGGACAGGCAGCAAGGATTTTTTTTACTGTTTATCGTTATGTGCAACAATTTAAAAAGTACCTCCACCATTGTTTTCGTTTATCTTAAACATATATATTTATATTTAATTGAAATAAACATTAGATGAGTAAAATATTCACGTCGTCAAGGCAAAAATTTTATAATACCTGACATATTTTATAATACCAGTTTAATATTATTTGCAATTGTGCTATATTTTTATAACACTTGTTTCTTTAATAAGAATGAATGAATTGAATAATTTAATTGGACGAATAAATGATTTTTTACGAAAAATAATTTTACAGAAAGCTGTATAGTCAGCTAAAGAACAGGAAGACTATTTAATTGAAACTTCGTTCGAATATTATTAATCGAGTTATTAATTTACTATTTTAGTTTGAAATGTAATTTATTGAATTACATTTAGCAATCCATATTTACAAGAAATATCTACTTTATGATAAATTTTATGCCAAAAAAATTTATTCTGGTCATTATTTTTAAATAAATTATCTTTTATAATTATTTTTTAAAAATGAAATATCGATTATTTTTAATTTTCTTTCAGCTAGCTTCTGAAATAATATGATCTATGTGGATGAAACAGAAGAAAAAGATGGTAAGTGTTTTTTTTTTTTCTTTTTAAAGTTTATCATTAATTTTTTGATATTTTATTTGAAGACAGTTTTTTATTCAATGAGCTATTATATGCACCAGAAAAATGAATTTCCTTGAGAAAATTGCTTTTATTAATAATTCCATCTATTGCTTATATTAATAATAATCTATACTTATAATTAATAAGTATAGATGGAACAATTTTTTTTTATTTTTTTCTTACCCCATGAGATTTGTGAACCTTTATATATATACTTTTTGATTTTAAAATTTTCTTAAGCCATTTGTCAAATTTTCAGTTGTATCAGCTAAAGCAATAATTTGTTAAAAGGTTAAATACCTCAAAGTAATAAAGAGACTAACCTTGTCTAATTTGAATAATTTTTGCTTTTTTTCATAGTCTAATGTAAGGATGAATAACCTAATGCTTTCCATGTATTTCCATTCCAAATACGTTCCATTGCTGATGTCTATGATTTGAAGAGCATTTTTTTTTGTTAATATTTGTGTCTTTCCCTTATTTCTTAATTATATCAGAGCTTGCATGTATTTTAATCATTTATTGGTAAGCATGCGAAGTATTTATATAAAAGGCAGTTGTTTGGGTTTTACCAATTTACTATTACTTTACCTCTATCATTTTGGCAGTTTTCCATTTAATATTATTGAGTTATCAACACAAATATCATAATCATGGAAAGCTGCAATTGCATTTTCGACATTCATCGCTTTTTTTGTTTGAATTGAAGAAATATAACTACCGAAGCCTATTGGAAACATTCAGAAACTTAAGCAGACATGCTTGCATGTTTTAATTTCAACAATTTAAGACTGGTGATTTTGATGTCAATGACAATGAACGGCAGGAAGAACCAAAAGAATTTGAATACAATAAATTGCAACATATTGGAAGAAAATGGTGAAAATGTGGAAAATATCTATGATTGATATGTTTTGAAAACTTTTTCTCAATAAATGCCTTTTCAACACAACTGACGAGATAACTCGTCTTTCAGATACTTCCAATTACAGTTTCCTGTGAGCTGAAATTTGTTTCTTATGCCAGTTTAGATAGGTTGAGAATTTTCGAATACACATTTGAATAATACCTTTACTTTTTTCAAACTGCCATAAGAGACAATTTTTAGCCCACAGAAACCTGCAATTGGAAATATCTGAAAGACGCGATATATCGTACATAGCGTCAAAAATGTTAAAATAAAAAAAAACGATCAAAATACATGCAATCTTCTAATAGGAGATAAAAAGTAACCTAATTATCAAGTAAGCGTTAGTCACGTGTGATTAAAGCAGCAGACAACATGCGATTGTTTTTACGGTATTGAAGGAACTTGGCATAAATATATATGTGTCATAGATTCATGTATATAAAGTCGGTAATCTCAAGCATTTCTAACTGCTAGCAATTGAAATTCACATCCACAAATAAAACGCACATTCCTTGAAAAATTACTTGGAACACACTTTATAAATTACTACCTGCATATAAAGTTTGAGTAAGTATTCTTGGCTTTTGTCCACATCCTTTTCAACACGTGTTAAACGAAAGTGCAAATCACAAACCACTATAAGACAGCTGGAAGATTTTATAAGAAATACAGTCATCTATTGCTACTGCATAAAAAGTTTCCAAAGTTTTTCGATGTGTATAAATACGCTAAAAGAGTTAGATCTAGAGCCAAAAGTCATTTATCGAAATGGTTGTTTACGCTTTTGGCAAAGGCCAAAACACTCTGGCAGTCATTTTTATGAAAGAACTCAGCATCGACGTCATGAGTGTTGGAAATGACGTCTTTGCTTTTGCCCAGACATTCAAGAATTTTTATTATTCAACATGGAGTCTGCCACCCGGTCGCGTTCGTTCCTTGGCTCTAGACATCTGCTCCAGTTGTCCTCAGTCATTAGCGTAACTTGATACTTGACTTTTTGATCCACTTATATCGTGAAAAAAAGATAAGGATAGCTAGCTTGATGATCATTTTTGAGAAAATGGATGATGTAACTGAAAGGCTTTCTCCCTATCTAAACAACAACAAATGGATAAGAAAAACAAATATGCGTAATTTCTATGAATTGCGAATATATTCTCTAATTGGAAAAAGAGTAAACAACTGCTCTTCCCCTTTAACAGTGCAGCGAAGAACAGACAGTGATCTCTTCGATTAGAGTAATTTCATTTTGAAAAAATCAGTTCATTTACGGAGTTTTCAGACGTTCCGAGCATATTATGGTAGGTCGTATATATTTCGAGTGATGGGATAAAGCATTAAAATACTTTTAAATACTCCCTACTCCAGGGCATTTTTCATTTTTTTTTTTTCATTATTTACCTGTATGCGTAATGTAGGGAATGTATGGTAATCATCTAAAAATTCAAACTCAAGATTTCAAAGAATCTCTGCATTTTAGGACTCAGAGTCGGAAAACCATTTAAAAAAATGTTCTTTTGTCTGCAACAAATAAAACGTTTTGAGCTAAAAGGTTAAAATTTGATATACGGTATTTACACCAAATTTTGTAGATTTCTGTAAAATTTTGTGTGCGATCTGTTTATAGGATTAAAATCTATTAATCTGTTTCTGCTCTTCAAGTATAAATGTATCCGCAAAATGAAGAAAGCTAGATAGATAAGATTCGGTACAGAGATTTGACATCTATTGTGCAAACACTAGGTTAAATTTTGAGTCCAACTGAGGGTTGACTGTCTATCGGTCTCTACTCTCAGAAACAAAAAAAAAATCGATAATTCAAAAACGAAGCAATATAAATATGTCAAATAAGGTATGAAATCTTGGGGCTACAAGTGGAATTTTGGGTCAAATCTTTGTTTCAATCAATTGGGAAAGATTTATCTAAAGAACAAATCCGCTTTTCGGATATTTTTAACTCATACCAGGGATTAATTGCATAAAAATTGTCATAAATGACGCGATAGATTCAGTAAAATGCTAGATTCAAGCCTAAAGTTTATATTTTGTGACTATTGTACACCAGAGCCACACGCGGTCTTTTCTGGCATGACAAAATTATAAGAAACTATGCAAAATAGAATTAGCATAGAATATAATAATAGAAACCTGATCGGTCAGACCATTACCACAAGTAATTAATTTTTTTTTTAGTATTCTCAAAGTTAACCAATCTTTCGCCTCTTAAAATTGTAGATCTAGACAAGGGCGTGAAAGTCACGAGTATTCAGATTTTTATTTTTAGTGTTTTGTAGTTTAGTTAATTTCTGCTACATAATACAGAAATAAAAGAAGTTAAAAGGCGAATATGCATTTTTGGAGCTTCTTAATTGATTAAAACCAAAATATGATGTCGATTTACAATTATTGTAATAAAAATGTATATTAAATTCAGTTGATTTAAGTCTTTTAAATATACTTAAATGAACGTGATACACAATCTTACAAATGATCAGTCTTTGATTGGATATTGTTCAAAATTTGAAAAAGATTTTTAATTTAAATGGTTATTCTGTGAACGAAAATTTATCTACTTTTTAAGTCATATAATATTTTATACGCTCTTTTGAGAAAATTTTTCCGAAATTTAATACAATTACATTTTAGATGTATCCATCTGCTTAAAATGGCGTTTTTTGTTTTGTTTTTTTGTAATATTGTGTTTATATGTGTTGAAAAAGGCAGAGATGCGGTTGGATTATGCTCAAAATTTGATATCTATCTACCTTTTGGATGTTTAATATGCTTAGCAAATCTTATTTATCTCTTTTCTTACATGTCATAGTTCTGATATTTGATTTTTCTCAAACAAGACAGGATGGATATCTTCCAAAATTTGATAGAAATTTACATGTATATGTAGTATAAAAATCACATGACAAATTTCATTTCTAAATATTTTTAGATTATTGCGTTCACAAACATAGAGACAGACCTTTATTCCTAAAATGCCTTTCTTTGTACTCGAAGAAGCCTGATAGGCTGATTTCTTCAATCTCTCGAATTCGAGTTTAGTAACGATTACAATACTTTCTTTTATATATGAAAAAGTGGGAAATTATTTTAATCGTAGATTTCTAAATATATAATTTTAAAATAATAATATAAAAATATATATAATTTGAAATATATATATATATGACTTTTGCTTATTTGGATTTTAAGAAGGAAATTTTTCCCCCCATTTTTGATTACAATTGAAGTAAATCCTAAATCGATTTGTCTGAAGTTGTAGAAATGATGCAATAATATCGTCTGCTTTCCTCAAAAAATTTTGAGCGGATGGTTAGGAGAAATTTTAATGTGATTTCCAACTTATTTTGGTGTATACCTATAGTTTTCGTTGTGTTCTCTCTAAGTAAAAGGCGTAAAAAAAGGATGCAATTGGTTGAAGCCTCTACAAAAAATTGTTCCCTGTTATTTTGTGAGTTTCTAGGTTTGAGGCTATTTGTGCTGTTATTTGAGAGGATTTGTGGTCGTTCATTGACTCAGGAATATTATCAAGATTATATTCTCGAGTAAAAAATCCAGTAAAAGAAATTTACCGCTTAAAAAATGATCTTTTTACTTAAGTAGCTGTTTAAAAATACATATATTGCGTATTATGAGCATATTATACAAATTAGTTTATTATTGTCTTTAAGCGAGAATTTTTGAAGATTTTTTCGGTTTGTAAGTGTTAATTTATATTTGAATCAGAATTTGATTTAATATTATAAAAGTGGTTCCAATATTCTAAAGCGAAACGTTAAAATTTTTCTCTAGCTATTATTTTTGTTTTATAATTTTTTGCCGTTTTTGAGTTGTAAGAATTTTCTATCTTGCAAGCTATGTTAATGTGTATATAAATCCATAAGGAATTAAGAATTTATCTACCATATATTGCCTTAATTCGATGCTAAAAAATGCAAATTTTTCTATTTTATCAATTTCTTAGAATATCAATTCTGAAAGAAAATATTAATCCAAAAAAAGGTTTTAAAATTTAAAAAAAAATTATTATCAATTCTTTATCTGGATAAATAATTACTATTCAATTTTCTGACGGAATCAAACTAAGAATACTAAAAATGATTTAATTGATTCGTTTTATATCGAAAAGTCCTTTCTAAAAATAATATGACCTTCTTTAATGCTCCGCCTTATCAATGTGACATTGATGCGTTTATTGCCAAAAGTAAGTTTGGATTCAATTCTACTTCGTATTGCGGGGAAAATATTTATAATAAAAATACTTTAAATATTTTTAATTTGAAATTAGTTTTTCCTGTTAATCTTAAAAGAAAAATGTAATTCATATAAAAATAAGGAGAACTAAAATTAAGATGAAATTGTTAGTTCCTTAATTATCACTACTTCTTTGAATTGTTCTTTAATTTCTCAATGAAAAAAAGAATGTAAATGACCTTCCAAAAATTCCTTGCACATTTCACCTATTCAATCGTGGATAGATTTCATTTTCGCCATCTCGCGCATGAGCGACATTTGCTTGGAAGCGCTTTATTCAAAAGATTGAAGTCGAAATTCGACAGAAAACTAAAATTTTAGGAACAAAATGCTGAGTCAATTTTTATTTATCTAAGTCTCTTTTTACGTTACATTTACATGAATGAAAATACACAGACTAACAAATGCCAAGTCCTTTCACGGATCTGACCAGAATTCGATTACGGATTTATATATTACATTCAAAAATGTGTATTAAATATTATTAATCCAATATATATGTTTTTGAGTTATCTCATTTACATACATGCAATATTGCCAACAGGTAGCCAGACATCAAATGGACATGATTCAAAATTTGATGCAGATATACTATTTATATGTTAACATAGTGCAAAAAATTTTCTTTAGTATTTTGTAGTTATCGAGTTTATTAACTTTCAGGCAGACAAACAGACATTTTCTAAAAATGGATTTTTGTCAAAATTATATAGAAATCTTATAATCATTTACAGGCCTCATTTTAAATTTTATTTCTAATTCAAAACATTTTTGAATTATTTTGTCCATAGATATACATAAAAGCAAAAAGGCATTTTTAGGACTCAAGTGGTTGGCTGGTTGAGTTGGGTTTTATGGCGGTTTTTTGACCAAACTGTGCCAAACACTAAATACATATATTCTCCATATCTTTATGTGCCTGTTGTTAGTTCAGTAAAAGGAAGTTAAATAAACTAAAATAAGTTTGTAAATATTAACATCTCTAAGAAATCCAAAAATGCTTGGATGAGGATTTTCTCCAATCAGTTGGCTTAAGGTAACGTTATTTGTGCCAAATCGGTTAATTCTGTAAGTATTGAAATTTGGACACACCATTAAAATATGCCGCATTGAGATAATGCTTTGACAATTGGAGCAAACAGGAGCAGGCTGTGGATAATGTAAATGTTATGTGTTATGGCGAAATCTAAGGTGATTTAAAATGATATCTTATTTCTTACATAAATTAAATGTTGAAGCGACCGATAAAGGGCAAAACTCATGTAATTTATTTGTGTTTGACCAAAGAGTTCTTGAGTCAAAATATCGAGATCGAATATTTGATTTCTTCAGAATATTCTCTTTGTATATTCCATAAATAGGAAAGTAAAAATATACAATGACAGAATATACTATAATAAAACGGAGGTGGATAGTATTTCCTTTTTAATACTTACTACAATGATTTAGATTTCAAGACTAATTGGAATCGTAAGCGATTTACGAGTTTGCTAAACTTCCTAATTAGATGACACAACCCTCTTAAGATAGTTATTATCGTAATTCCTAAATAAATATGAAAGGCATTTGATGTAATGCAGAACTTCGAATTTTTTTTTTTCATTTTAAATTAATATTTTTTTTTAGTTCCAAATTTAAAAATATAATAATAAGTCAATGCGCAAGTGAGACTCGTCATTGTATGCTAATGTATGCGAAGAGGTTAAAGTTATTTTCAGATAAAAACATTCCAAATAGTTGCTTCTGTTGACTGAAAATTCAAAAAATACTATGATAAATAAAAATAAAAATGATAAAAATGATGCATTCATGTTTTGCGGTAAAGTCAATATAAAGTGATACTTTTCTGTTAAATGGGTGTAAGATGTCGCCAATGTGAGCCAAACGCGAATCAAGTCGCCAAGCGAAGCGAATGGCAAAACAAATGTCACCAATGTGAACAAAACTCGAACAAAGCCACCAAGTGAATAACGTGAATTTGATGTAATTGTGCATTTTTGGTGGTTTTTCACTTTTTTCGGCTACTGGTTATTTGGCAACCTTTTTGTTGCGCCCGTAGAACGAAAAAGTACCTATAAAGCTTATACCTGGATTTCGTATTGACAATTTCACCTGTTAAAAAGATAGATGTGAAAAAGATAGATCAATCTTCAAACTTGCTCAACTCAAAGTGATATTTTGTAGGTTTAAACAAATGTGATGTTAAACACACATCTTTTTGTTTAATTTGCAGCTATATTAATCATCTTTTTTCTGAAACAAAAATTTCTTTTATCATTCAAATGTGGCATTTTATAAATCTGAATACTGGTCTTAGTCCCATATTTGTGATGATGATTGGTAAAAACAAAGACTGTACTCCCTTAAAAGTATTTATCTCTTTCCACCTTGAAGATAGGATAAAGGCCTTAATGTCGATGGTTGTTGCGTTGCAGCTTGGCAATAACAAACTATTTCGAGACAATTATGCAACAAGGAACGAACTCCAAAATATACTTTTCAAGTTTTATCCGTTTTCTTTAAGTTTTGCCAAGAAAACGATATTTTGCACCTGATTAAAAAAAAAATTGTAAAATAATATAGAATTCCAAATTTGACTCTTTTTATGTTTTTTAATTTTTTTTGCTTATAATTATATGACAATGATAATAAGTATACAAAAAGTGTTATTCCACACCATCGTAACGCTTCTGGGTGTAAATGCAGCGACTCAAATAATGAAAAGTATTTTAAATTTTGCACCAACTATTTTTAAAAGTTTCCTAAAATATTGCCCTTAAACAAAATATTGCTATTGAAAATCTACTTTAAAATTTTAAAGCAATTGAAACATTTTCGTTCTTATTGCTCGCTTTCCGATAAATCTGAATACTGCTCGAATTTTTTTTTCACAGACAAGAAAAATTCCATTCTCCCTCAAAACCGAAAATGACAGCCCTATTCTTAAGGGATTAATGTACTATATACAACCTCGGTTATCTGATGCTATTCTTCATTTGAGGAATCTTGGAAACCCTTCTCGTCTACCTAACATATCTCAAATGAACATAGAATGCACGGGTATTCAATCAATTACACTTAACGAAAAAGGGATGGATTTTTGTAGTGATATATTTGTTCGTGTGAGGAAGCCTGCCTTAATTTCATTGAATGGGGGCTTTGCGCTTGTTAGAAAAGACAGAGTTAATGCTCTAAAGTTATAAAAGAAGAAAAACAATAAAATTTTAATTAAAAATTTAATAATAATTTTGAAAAACATTGTTTAGTGAGTTTCTTCCAGAGAAATAATTGTCATCGAATTCGCTATTACCTCCTGGTTCAATTGTCTTCTCTGTGAATGTTTCTAGCAATATATTTGAATGATTCTTGAAAATATGATCCTATAAATTAAAGATGGTTTAAAAATTTAATGATAAAATCTTTCTGTATTGTCTGAATACTTACTACACTACATATAATCTTAAAACTCTCTATAAACGCGGAAAAAAAAAGATTTCATTGAAATTTGCCTTGATAACTACAACTATTTTTTATGTTATAATTGTATTTACAATAGTCTATCTGATGCTAGCAATAAGACAATCTTATAATCGATGAATTATTGTATTATTTGATTCTTATTTGAAATTTATATACTCGTCATCAGAAAAATACAAATTATTCTGGATCTCTAAAGGGCTAATCACGCGATGCTATTGTATGCAAGAAATGAATTAATGCCACAAATGCATACAATTTAGATCTTTAGCATAACTAGAATGATCAAACAATGTTTCATACGTATCCATAATTAGTCACTAAAGGTAGATGGATGGAAGTAAGAAATTGGATATTTAAGACATTTTTACTTTATCAAAATTCTTACTTTCTACGGTTTTCTTAAAGCTAAACAGGAACAGCTCTATTTGGTTCAGTTGATAAGGGCTTCTGTAGAAAAGCATTTATTATCTTTAGGTATCAAAAGGGGATAAGATATTGCATATTTTCAAAGACTGAGTTTTGCAATGATGGAAGTGAACAGTGACCTTTAGAAATCAGGAAATAGAATTGAAATTGATACTTTAAATCTTAATTGAACCCTAGACTTTATTGAAATTGATAGGGCTCCTGCCATCGTTATTGTCGAGAAATGGATGAAACAAACTAGCCAACAATCAATATCCATAATTATTAATTTGTTACACAGCTTTGATTTGGGAATTGGATTTTGCCCAATCAGCCATGATGGAAGCGATCATCAATATATCATAGAGTCTGTAAGAATGCAACATTGATCTTTTCTCTCTTCTTAACTCGATTCTTGCGGATATAATCTTCCTCTTACAATAGTTTCTAGGAAATGATAATAAACCAAATTTATATTCCTATGTAAGTTCAAGATTCTTTTAAATAATACAGCGACTATATGTGAAGAAAAAATTAAAGTACAAGAAATGAATATGTATTTTTATCTCCTTTACAAAAATTTGAATTTCAGCCGATTGCATTGGAAAATGTTACATGATTCATCTGAATTAGAAAGCAGTTTATAACATTGTTTTCGATAGAAATATTATGTTCACAATATAATAGAGTATATATACTTCAGAAATGCTGTAAATACTTTTATTCTTGTATATCAGAAAACCCAACCAAGAAAACAAAATACCAAAATTCAGAATTATTTTTGAAGAGATTGTGTTTACACGTTTTGAAATAATATTTCAAAATATTTGTAGAAATTCATTTTATTACTATCAATATTATATACATAAATTTGAATTTAACAAAGTTTTCGCTAATATAAATTTCCTTTTAAATTTCTTCTGAAAATAAAACAAATCTATCTACGCATGTAACTGTCATACTGTCAATCCATCGATAACTTTTCTTGTGTTGTTTTAAAATCTTTTGATATCTGAACCATTTGTCTGGGGAGAGGTCTCACCCTCGGAATTTGGAGTCGTGCCCAAGTAATCGTTTCGAAAGTGTTTTCGGCTCTTAGTTTTTACAACTTCGGGATCAAGAAATCAGTGCTGTCAAAAAGAGGATGGTAGAGGCGATAATGTTTGTTTTGGGGAATAGTTCAGACAGCGGAAATTATTCGACAGCTCTGAAAGGCGAAGTGCAGTCTTCTTAACAAGGTATAGGAGAGGGGGGGAAGGAAAAGAAAACCGCTTTTTAACGTCTGGTTTAAAACACTTACATTTTTTAAGTACATGTTTACTTGCCAGAGAAAACAGTCTAAAAGGGGACTTAACAATAAAATACATTGAGATTTGATGAAAATCTTAATTTTGTTTTTCCTTTTTTCGTACATGAATTTTAGGAAGGAAAATAATCGTAATCATTGGAAATACCGACTTCAAAATGGCGATAAATGTTTTTGTTTTAGATTTCTACCAATTCGAGATTATCTTTCTATTAATGTATCTCATTTATTCAAGCCCCTCCGTTAGTAAGGTAATTTAAAAATACAATTTGGATTATGAAATCTGATGTTAATTTCTTTCTTACAGATTATAGACCCTTAAAATTTTGAATCAAATCTGTCAATTTGCATTTCCATGTGTATATCATACGAAATTTAAGAAGTATAGCATACAAGACAGATACAATTTGGATATGGTTTTGTAGTTAAGAGAAATAGTTCTATATATGTGATTTTATATCAATTATATCAAACAGTCGTTTGCCTATATATATCTATCCGTCGAATTGTCCATTCTTGTGCAGTTGAAGGAAATAATTCCTAAAAACATGGAAGGGATGTCGCTGTGGTGAAGCATAATGTAGGGTGTATAGTAAGGTGGTTACGGTAATCCAAAACGCATCAAGAATACTGATGAAATTTAGATATTATTTTACAATTATAGTTATAAATCTATACCAAATTTTGAACTAAATCCATCAAGCACCCACGATATATACAGTTAACTTCAAAATTGAGTATACAGCTTGAAGTGTAAGGTATGTTTTTATCTAACAACCTAAATTTTACAAAAAGGAAATCGTGTGTTTTGCTGTTAATACTAATTTCCCTCCTCCACCAATGTGTACAGAAAAAAATTACGAAATCGAATTTATTTTTTTACAAAAAAGAATAAATATGAGACTTTTATAAAAAAAAAAACTACACCACAAAATTGAGTATACATCTTTATTAATTTCCATAATAAAAGCAAATTAATATTTCTTTGCATATCCTTTTGCCTGTATCACATCTCGTAATCCTTTAGGCATGGATTCCACCTGCTTTTTTGATGTTTCAACTGAAATTTTTGCCCACTCTTCTCGCAAGAGCTTCTTTAGATCCTCTTTACTTATCACATCATGTTCACTGATGGATTTTTTCTACTGAGCCCATAAATTTTCTAAAACATTTAGATCTGAAGATTGTGGGGGAGTATGTAGTTGCTGCTTGCAATGGTACAACAAATATAACTTGACTATCTTCGCCGTATGTTTAGGATTCATTGTCTTGCTGGAAGACGAAGTTTGATCCAAGTAATACCTTGTTGGAACTTTTATGTAAATTATTCTTTAAGATGTCAAGATATACCATTCTGTCCATAATGCCATCAATAAAAATAAGCTCTCCTATTCCTCCTGCTGCCATACAGCCCTAAAAAAGGACGGATCCACCATCATACTTAACAGTCTTTATGGTGTTCGCAGGGTCTACTTCTTTCCCAACTTGTCTCCATACTCTATATCGTCCGTCACTTCCGTACAGATTAAATTTGCTCTCATCGGAGAACAGAACAGTGTTCCAGAATGATTCCGGTTTTGAAATATGATTTTTTGGGAAAGAAAGCCATTTTTTCTATTGGTGTGACTAATGAGAGGTTTTCGTCTTGGAGTACGGCCATGAAATCTTGCATCATGAAGAACACGTCTAACAGTTTCAGCTGAAATGGTTCTTCCAATCTCTGAAGACATCGACGATGCTAGTTTTGGGACGCTTAACTTCGGATTTTTCTTCACAGAACGTATAATCTTCCTCTTTGCAGTAGAGCTTAAAATTTCCTTACGTACTCTTCCTGGAATATTGGCCACAGATCCAGTTTTTCGATACTTTTGAATTATTTTTTTAACACCCCCATGACTTTTTCCAATTAACGAAGCAATTTCTCGGAGAAATTTGCCATCTTCTGACCATCTAATGACTAAACAAAGTTCACTTTCAGAAGTTTCCTTCCTAGAGTTCATTTCGTGATTTTAAGATTGCAAAAAAGTTAATTATGTCAGTGAAAAACTATTAAAAAGTTTACATTTGTCATGTACAACGGCAATAATAGTTTAACGAATTCATTTTTTAAAAGGGGTGGTAAATTGACGATTTCATCAAGTGTATACTCAATTTTGTGACATGGTTTTTCGGGAAATCTTCATATTCATTTCTTTTTCGGAAAAAAGAAAAGAAGAAACTACTTTATTTGCTCACAAAGCAGGAGAGACAGGATTGGAGTATCGTCACAGAAAAATTTGATTATTTCCCAGTAAAATTTGGCTTATTCTTCCTAAAATATTTCAGACCTTCGAAGTGTATACTCAATTTTGGGGCCCACTGTACATACGTTTTTGTTGAATGATTGTCAATCGAATTGTCAGGCCATACGTGATTGAAAAACGATAACTCCAAAATTAGCTGTAGTGATAGCATATAGTAAGTGGTAACAATAATTTAGAAGCACAGCAAGTAAGAAAATACAATTTGGGTATGGTTTTATAGATATATTTATAAATTGATGTCGGATTTTGAATAAAATCAGTCAAACATTCATTGTCTCTGATTAATCTACTGCTAATCTAGTTATTATTTTCGATTGTGAATGAATAGATAACTTTAAAGCATTGAGTAGGAACAGTATTGTGGTAAAATGGTAATAAAGTAATAGACACAAAGAAAAAATTGAATTTAGACTTAAAATTTAAATTATGCCTTTATCAAATTTTGAACTAAATTCGTCGAAGGATCACTGCCTATAGATCTGTCTATTTATCAATTGTCTACTAAATTGTCTTTTTGAGCAAAAATATAGACGATAACTCTAACAAAAGCAAATTAGAGGTAGCTTCATGACTAGATAATTCCATGACTAGATAACTCCTCCATATCTGTAGCCTTTGTGAATGCTGAATCTGATATTGAGAGTCAAGCGTTTATAACATCTCAAGTGCTGTCCTTGTTTTCTGAATTCAGTACAAAAGAAATTTTTGTCTAAAATAGTTTATTCGTTTCTTGAAAAGGTGCAATGAAGTATTGTCTAAACGAGATTTCAAAAGATACATAATACGTTGTCCAAATTTTTGCACATAATTTAGTGTCATTTATACATGACACAATTTTCAACGTGGTTTTAAGATAATTATGATTCTGCATCTAATTTTGGATGAAAATCGCCAAAAGACTAACGTTATTTTTAACTGTCATGTCTGGAAATAAAATCAATAACACAACAAAGAAAATTTTAATCAATGAAATTTAATAGGTGCTCTAATACTTATGCATATAGATAAGTCTTATAATCGCCAAAGAATTTTTTTTCAATTAGTTTAAGTTACACTACGACGATTAACTCAAAACTCTCCGTATTGTGTAAGCAAACGGGAAAATGACCCGACGTGTTTAAGACTACTTAAGCAGTAATTTTATTCCTTAAATATATTACATGGATCAGTTAGAAAGTGTTGCGTGAAGAAGCTACTTTTATATGGCAACTTTAACTTGCCTTGTAATCAGCTATAACAAATGCCATAGAAGATGGAAATTCATGCTGTGATTCGCATATTCTCAGGTATAAAAGGTGCAAAAACAGCAGTCATGTGAAATGTATAGGTATTTTTCCGCTACACTGGAGCAAGATGTCGCCAATGTGAGCCAAGCGCGAGTCAAGCCACCAACCAAGCGGATGGCAAAACAAATGTCACCAATGTGAACAAAAGGCGAACAAAGTCGCCAAGTGAATAACGTGAATTTGACGAATTTAAGCTTTAAATTTGACATAATTTCCATTTTCGCCGACTTTTTACTTTTTCTAACTTCTTTTTATTTGGGGATTTTTTGTTGCCCCCGTATAACAGAAAAGTATCAATTTATTGTAAAAATACATCCTGACTTCCAAGTACCACGAAGTGGTGCAACAAGTTTCAGAAATGATGTACTTGTGAATAGAAAAGATCAAACAAGGGAGAAATTAAACGAGATTTCTTTGTATAAAACTTCGAGAAACTTGCGCTGCGTGTCGACACATATGTAAATGGAAAAGATCATTGAATCGTAAATTTTGCTTGATGTTTTAGGATAAGAGAAAAGTTATTTTTAAATTGATATCCCATTTTCTTTTTTTAAACAGTGTAACTTTATGATTGACCCTCGTAAAAACTTCAAAAAAACTGAGACCCCAGTTGCAATCGTTTGCATGATGGATTATTGCTGTCCCGAGTTTCCAGATCCAAATGTTTTTCTACTTCAAATCCGGAACAAATGGTCTATTCGGCATGATATCATGATATTACATTCCTTTCATTGTTTTTTTAAATAAGTTGCTTGATCCGAAACAAAATTTGGAATATAAAGTTTTTTATTCATATAGGTTTATTTGTATTGAATAAAGACGGTTCCAACAAAATTCAACGAAGAAAAAAAAATAAAGCTCTGTATTTTCTTAATTTTTTTTTAACCTTGAAGGGATTTTATTTAAAAATAAAATATTTTGAAATCAAAACATAAAATGTATTTTTAAACATATTTGCTGATTTAGCTCAGATTTGCTGACTTTTAAATCTTGTCAATGCACCATATTTCTTAAGCGATTAAACTTAAGGTAAAATTGAAGAATAGTGTGCCCCTAGCTGCGCTAAGGGTGCCAAGTCACCAATGATGAGGCGGACAAAATAAACAAACACTTCTATGAAACAGTTACGGTTACCACTTTATACATTAAAATTATGATCTTAACTGATAAGTATTAGAATTTTGATTTTAATTTGAGATTTATTTAATCTGTTACTTAGATTTTAATTTTTTTTTTTACCATTGGGATCACTATCGCAGCTTATCTTAATTTTGAAGAAGTTTTTCAAATTGGCTGCTCCGGTCTGTTGTGTATAGAGGAAATTTTAGAGCACGCGATGCCTGTCGGCGTCTGAAGAAGGCACCGGACAGAATTTTTTAGCTTAAAAAAGCATCCTACGGCTTCGCTATCGATGGGAAAGGTAATTAAGTAACTTCGCTAGCACATTGAACATAAGGACAGTGTGGATAACAGGAACAGTACATACAAACAAATATCCTTTCCTAACTTCATCAGCTCTTAAATATATATATATATATATATATATATATATATAGAGAGAGAGAGAGAGAGAGAGAGAGGGAGAGAGAGAGAGAGATTTCACTCACCCTTCATCCATTCTGCAGATTCGAAATACCTTTACCCGACATCCATTTTTGCACAATTGTCTACATAACAAATTATTAATGGAACGAACGTTACAGCAGCAAAAGAATTACGAGAACTTCGAAGAAATCCATTGCAGCTGTCTTTTAATGTGAGAACGCAGACGATTACTTAAGTTAGGATGTCAGGCGATTTTTCAAAGCGCCGAATAGGATAAATATTTCCTAGTCGTATTTACATTTAAAAAATAGAATTGTATTTCTTATTAATTGCAAAACAACAACAACAACTTTCAATTATATTATAGAACGAAATTAAAATGCTTCATCGATATTTTTTATTTAACATTTTTCATAAAATAGTGGTAGTTCATGTACAATTCAACTATTGTAAAAAGTGGTAAACAAAACAGAATTAGGGTTGCTAGAAGAACGTTCCGTTGGGTTGCCGTATGGGCGAGAAACTCGGGGGCACACTATGCTTCACTTCACCTGAACTCAATTCTAAGATTATGTATGTTTTAGTTTCAGATATCAATTTAGCTTTCGAGCCTCGAAATGTTCAAGTGAAAATAGGGAAGGATGTGAAACAAGAATACAATTTACATGAGGAATTAGGGAGGTAAGTGTGCATCTACTTTTAAATAGAATGGTGTATCGAAATAATATTGAAAAATTTAGCTGGTAATATTTATACATCGGTTTTCTTTAATGATACGGTGGCCTTTTGGCTTTTAAGTTCCAGTCTATTTTACATCGATCAACTGAAAAATTTTGCATTTTAAATGAAATTTATAAAACAATGGGTCATTGAAATTTTCAAGATTTGACGCATTTGGATTTTTTGATAAATGGAAACTGTTTTACTGTTTACTGTATAAACTGTTTTACTACGCTTTGCTATTATAATACACATATACTTTTTTTATGTAGTAGCCTTGTACAAATGTTTTTAAATGTATCTGAATTTTACATTTGTGAGGACTGCAACAGAAAATTAGACACATGTTCAATTAAAATGCATACTGATGGAAGAACTAAATAAATATATCCATCAAGATATAAAATTCAATATGGATATTACACCAATTTTTAAACATTGCTATTAAAATCTAACTGGGTGAAATTGGAAATATTATGAACAAAAACAAATAAAAATCGCCTAAGAATATAGAGTTTGATGCTGAGGGTGTTATTGATACAAAACGATGTAAAAAAATGTGCATATTTCCGGACAAATTACACACGTAAAGTAATAATTCTCAAGCTGTGAAAAAGCATTTATCCATAAGTACTAGCAGACGTAAATCATCCTTACAATCCGCATTTTCTTTTTCAAAATTTCCTGTTGTATTTTAGATGCATCTTGTTACTACTCGAGTCTTTCTGTTGGATCTCTATGCACATTAAACTATACAAGTCAAATCATGGCATATGTGAAACGTAGCAAAAAGAACCTTTTGACTTGAATGAAATAGTATTACTTTATTCTGATAGAAGCTACCTCTAATTCTACTTAATAGTATTTGCGATCCTTAGTTCCAACGTGATTTTGGTTGCATACAGTTGATTCGACTTTCATTTTTTACCAGGATATCATCATATATACAGACTTGAAAGGTAATTTGTGCAAGCAGACAAATTTGTTTTGCTAAATATGCGACTTTTTTGGTATAAAATTCAAAATACATTGTCCGTAATGAGTTATTAAAATCAAGAAAAATTACTCGTCTTAATCTCAGATGTATCTGTGTTTATACTTAATTTTTTATTATTTAAGTACACAAAATACGATGCATTTAATATCACTTCATAAAGATTTTTAGACTGCAATTTTCATATTTAATTCCTACATCTGTTTATTACTGTTATGAAGTGTTAAACATATATGAAAAACAGGAATATATCTTGTAGAGTAAGGAATAAAATTATGAATGATTCATTGTTACATATCCTTTTTTCTATGGTTAAAAACTAGGCAATCGTATGAAATTAATTTTAATACTCCAGTAGTAAAATTTCTGCATTCCATTAGGTTACAACATATATTCATCCAGAATGTAAACTACAAATGAAACCAACAGGAGAAGCCTCTTAGAAATTTTTTCGCATAATCTCTAATTGTACTTGCATATTATAAACCACATGCCATTTGCAAATCATAGTTGCGAAAGGGTCTTATAGCATACGATCTTTTGCCACTAATTACAAGGATACAGTTATCAATATATTTTGAATGCTTCCTTCAGATCTACAGAAATCAAAATTTGACACAGATCTACGACTGAAATCTCAAGATTGCATATCAAGTTTCACCCAAAATAGAAAAACATTAAATAGCACTGAAGAAACCGAGGTTTTGAAAGACAGTAAAATACCAACAAATGTAAACATAATAAAATACGTCAATAAAGAAAATTAGACAAACATAATTTAGAAGAAAATATTTTAAAAATTCAAGCCTCAGTTATGAAAAGCTGTTAGTCAAGTAAAGCCAGAACTAAATGCAGGAATGGTAAAATAAAAATTAAGCAAAAATTAAAATACAAAGTTATAAATTTAGTTAAAATTTTTTTAAAAAATTGACATTGCCAAAGACCAAATTGGGAAGTAAGCATACAAGTTAAAATAAAGTATTCTCCAAAAAGTTCCCTATAAAAGGAACCCTTTTAACTTACCACTGCGGAAACTAGAAAATTGAAGGTTCCGCGTTAAAGGCTGAAACGTCCACCTAGCTCAAAGCATTTTAGCACAGAATTAAGTTTGAAAGAGTGTACCGCCATCTGTTGGGAAATAAAGTCAAAGACGACAAACGTGCAAAAAAGCATATTTTCCTTAGTGTAATTCTTTTAAAAAATAGAAAATTATCCTACGTTATAATAATCTCTTTTTAGAAAAATCGTTAAAATATAAATTTTTAAGAAGTTTGTTTATTCTATCAATATTAAAAATTTTTATTACAATTTTTTATCCTGTTAAATAACGAGAAAATTAATTTTTAAAAAATTTTAAATTTAATTAGGGATAGGAATTATTTAATTTAATAATTATGAAAAACTTTTCTCTTTTATCATATTTACTGGTATTTTCTTTCTTCTAATTTCTATTTTTAAATCCAAGTAGGCAATCTTTCTCTCGTTTTCGTTCATCTTAATTGTAATTCTTTTGGATAAAAATTTATTATAAAATTAGAATGATTAACAAATGTGTTGTCCAAATCTATTTATTTAATTATATTTCCATCATAGAAATTTTTAAAAAAGTATTATCCCAATTCCCACGGGAAAAAAATGTTTCTCGTCGAAATTTCTTTGTTTATGAAGGTAAACCACAAAAATATAATTTTACAAATTTTGAAATTCGTATAATTCGAGTTTATTCGATTTAATAATAATATTTCTATTTTATATATTCGTCATACATTATATACAACGTTTTATCAATTTTTTTATTTATAAATTAGAGTACGTTTTCTAAACCATAAATATTTCGTTTGATATTGTACCCTTTTACCAGAAGATATTGGAAGATATCTCCACGATATTGTACAATATTCTAAATTTCGAATGCAATATCGTAAAGTTATTGAACAGTGTTATGGGATACTTTTGTACTAAAAAAAATTTGTTTTAGAAATTCAAAAGTCATTTTGTTTCTATTAATTATATATTCGTTCTGAATAATTATTAAATATTTTTCGAAAATCTGCATTATTCGTAGTTTACAGTTATAGAGAAAATTAATATTCATTTATGATTATTTTTCAGTTTTCAATATTTAAGTATTTCTTTCATACAGGGGGAAATTTGGGACCGTGTACAGATGCACCGAAAAGAATACAGGTCGAAAATTAGCAGCCAAATTCATTATCACAACTCGACCTGAAGATAGAAAAGATGTCGAGAGAGAGGTCGAAATCATGCGAATGTTGCAGCATCCCAGGTTGCTACAACTGTATGATGCCTTCGATGATGGGAAAAAGGAAATGTGTCTCATTCTAGAATTGTAAGTTAAATAAAAATTTATTTATTACTGAGATTAAACAAAAACAATATTTATGGTTTTTCAAAATTTTTTTACTAATTTGTGTAGAAATTAAGAACATTGATATGCACAAATTTACACTGGAAAATATAACCAGAATTATTATTCACAGAAAAATACACAAGGAAAGTAGAATATAGAAAAAATTTTAAGCCTTTCGTGTTACATTTTTACATTTTACCATACTTTAGCCGAAAATCGGTGTTCATTGAATTTTGGAATAAATTAGTATACTTTATTTTTTTTTATAGTTTGCAGCAATGGAGGACTGACATAAATGTCAGGCGGGAAATCAAAGTTTTGTAAAATAACTTTTATTAATTCGCAACTATAGTAATTATTATTATGATATTACATCAAAAGTATTTGGATTTTCGTTGTCAGTGATATTGAAGGAAAACAGTAACTATCAAGTGAACAAGATCTATAAAAAGAAAGATAATTTTACCATATTGCTCAATGCTCCGAATACTATAAAATATTAAGCAGTATTTTATAGCTAATATATACAGCTACCGTATAATTACTGGTAAGAAATTTCTAAATTGATATAGTTCTTTGTCTGTTGCCTTTTCTAGAAATTTTCTTAAAATTTATGCATATTTTTTTTTAATAACTCTGTAAAAGAATCATAATAAAATAAGAATTGAGAAAGGCTCTTTTGTATTTAAGGAAAAAAAAAGAAAAAAAAGGGAAGAAGTTGAAGTATTCCAGGGTAAAAATAAAAATACAAGAATTTTCAATTAAGAAGTTAATTTCCTCTTTTAGAAGCAAAAAAAGAAGAAGAAAAAATGACAGGGAAAAGAATACAACTTCGATGATAAAATGCAAGTTCAAACATTGTTTGGAGAAAACATTGGGGCAAATCTTAACATTGCAGAATTACGGGCTATCTTTTCTAAGGAAAGCTTTTCTGAGAGAAGGAGGGAAGGAGTAGAAAGGAGGAAAAAAAATTCGTTTAGTTTACAAGTTCAATAAATGATTTTTTCAGACTTTGGTGAGTAGCTTAAAAATTGTAATACCTAGTTTCTACCAAACCAAATAAAAAATACAAATGTATTTCTATCTACTTATGTTATTTATAATATCAGACTTTCAATTTTTCTTTTATAATAAAGCCTTAAAAAAACTGTAGAATATTTTTAAATAAATAGTTTTTTTGTTCTGGACTCAATGAATTGTGGAACAAACTGAGACCAGAGAAAAAAAATCATTATATTTCAATTTATGAGTGGGTTTTGCAAAAAAAAAAAAAAAAAAAAATATCTACCAAAATTTAGAATCCCAGAAAATATGTGCATTATATAAATATGAGAATTAATTTAGTTTTCCAAAGTATGAATTTAGAAATAAAATTCAGGTGTTTTTTAAAGCAAGAATATGGTATAGAAATTAGGAATATTGAATAAAAATCCATTTGGTAATGTTGTTGTTCGTGCGTCAACAAAAATAAAATGCTGACACACTTCTATAAAACTACATCTTATTGCATTATAAATATTAAATTGCATCGACTTATTTACATTTAAATATAGTATCGTTGTTTTAAACGACAAATTCAAAAATGCTGTTAATGTTAAAAAATGTTAATAAGCAAATATCTACAAAATAAAATTAATAAACGTCAAGCGAATTATTTTTACTTAAAATATATATGTTTTATATGTTATGCCGCTATAGTAGTATCACAAAATCAACGTTTTAATGTAATCATTCATCCTCAAAACATATGAAAGACAAATATATCCTCGAAATCAATTTTAGGTACACTTAAGTTTTAATCTTAGAAATTAAAAAACATTTTTGCTGAAGGGCCTTAGCTAATATTCCTGTGTGGCGTATTATTTAAGGAGTTAATTCTTCGAATTGCACTTCATGAATTTTATTTATTTATTATAGAATCGAAGGAGGAGAATTATTCGAGCGGGTTATCAGCGATGATTTTGTTCTTACAGAGAAAGCATGTTCCATTTTTGTTCGACAGATTTGTGAAGGGCTAGAATTCATTCATTCTAAAAATATTCTGCATCTAGATATGAAGGTAGGATATGATATTGCCTTTTATACATATTTTGCCTTTCATGTCAATGAGTCATAATGTTTGAAATCATGAGATTTATGTAAAATAATTAGACTGAAACATAAAAAACAGAATATTTTGCTTAGATCAACAATGCTGAAGTGGAAAGAAAATTCGCAGCAATTGGAATATAAACAGATAGAATATTCACGTCGGGCTTTTCAATATAGTGATCCCTATTCATATTATCTATAAAGCTGATGAAATGCTAAGAATGTTGCATTGCTAGAATTACGATTATATAAATAAAAAAAACATTCAGAAACATGGCATAGGTGGATAATATGGTAATTGCCATCTGATTTTTCAAAACAACATAAACAAAATTAGAACGACTTGGATATATAAAATTATAAATATTTAAAATCAATCAATGCTTTTGAACATAATCAAGTTGTAAATAGCTGTAACCGACTTATCTATAATGTATGTGTACACAACATAATCATTATTCTTTTGAAACAACGAACATTGTACGAAAAAAGGAGACAAAAAAAAACATTGTATCTTTTGTACTACAGGATATATGAACCACATGTAGTAGTACAAATATCCTGTAGCCCAATGCAGTAAGCAGGCTGTTTAATATACGCGTAAGTGATTGGGCAAATAATTATTTTTTATAGAAATAAAAAAAATGTATTTCCCTTTATACCGACTTCCCATCCTCGTTCTTGAGACGTTTATCACTAATATAATACTCACAATGAAAATTACAGACCATCAATAGCATTATCATGTATATTTAAATGTATTAACTGTTGTCGTACATCAAATTCAATTTCCATTGCGATCGTCTAGTGCAACGGACATGCTGTCACTAATACGACAGGACACATGTCGACGATAGGACACAAAAGGAGTTTTAGTACACTGATAATTAATATCTAATTCAATGTAATTAATAGTGTAAAGAAAAACGATGAGGGAACAGAGATATGCTAAATATGAGTTTCTAGATTAATTAAAGTCTGAGGGGTTGGGCGAAGAGTGTCAATATCTCATGTTACGCTGCTTTAAAGTAATCACCTGAGCACTTTTCTCATAATAAGATTCATCTTTTCACTGCAATGATTCTACATATAGCCTGCTTATGGATTCTAAATTGTGATGTTATAATTTGTAGACAATAGGTCGCAATATTTCCATTTACTTTCATTTTAAAATTGCATATAGAACTAAATTTTATTTGACTATTCTTTTACCCTCAGGTTTTCCTTCTTGCTCTTTATTTCTGAAATATTTTTCGTTTATAATTTAAAAAGGGATTTGAAACCGCATATAGTATTTACCAGTGTATATTTATCATTCAGTCAAAGTTTAAGCCGTTTTGGTGGCTTATACAGCTATAAACATTTTTATATATTTAATGCATCCATCAGTTTTTCAATAAAATATCAGTGATAAATAACTGTGAAAAAAATATTAGCATTTTTACTGAAATAACCTTTTGATATTTACAAATCTTACTCATTTTAATGAAATTTTTTATACATTGTGAGTTATTAACATACTAAAAAGATATTGAAACTTTTTTGGAGACCTTTTTCATATGAAATGAAGGATTTCGAGGGATATATAAACTTGTTCTTAAAAAACAAAGCAATTTTGAAAATAAATTCGATTGAAAATTCAGATGATTACTTTAAAGTTTTGCTTTAGAGTTTTATTGTTGCATTTGAAAATGTGCCATTTGGATTTGCTATTATCCTGTTAAATATATATCAGATCCGATAACCACAGATTAACAAATTTAATAGAAATCTGTAGCAGAAAATCTTCAGCTCATTGGGAAAGGGTTTAAGAAAAAGATAAATACTGTTTGTTGTAAATTTTAAATGTAAATATGTACCAAATATGTTATATTTCCTTGAAGTGGAATCTTCTAGATCCGGATTGTTCGCGAAAACTCACATCAAAACTAATCGCTAAAATCGGTTTGAATATAAAATAATAAACATTTCAGACCTCATCACATCAACCTTTGCTATAGTCCAACATAAATATCTAAATGAAACATTGAATTTGCGATCCCGCAATTAATTTTTCTTTAAGCTTAACTCTATTCACCTACAGATACATCAATTTAACATAAAAAGAATATTATCTTAATCGTTAAGCGCTGAAAAAGAAACTGGAAATTCACATCAGATAAAGGGAAAGATGAAAAAGGACGGACATATTTTAAACTCCTCTTAGCTGCAGCAATAGAAGTTATATGGACTGCCCAGGCTTGTTTTGATAATCGGTAATATTGTACAATTATAACAAAATGAATAAGTTTATGTAACGGAGAAATTTCTTCAAAATCGGAATTATTTGCTTCTTATTTTAATTCAGATTAATGGAAGGTTATTTCTCAATAAATTATAAAACTCAAGTTAATAAAATAAAAAATTTAAACAGAATGAATAGACATAACACATTCGCTAATTAATTGTTAAGCTATTATCAATCAAAATGCATTCTTCTATAATTCTAGAAATATAGAATAAAATGTTATCAGTTTTATTTCAACTGTTTTACATCGCATATCAGAACAGTGGTGACAACATCGTGTTATCTAAATGATAGGATTTTGGATTAGATTAAGAACTATCTGACAGACTTTGACTTCCTTTCAGCCAGAAAACATTCTGTGCGTCACTCGGACAGGCAACCAGATCAAGATAATCGATTTCGGATTAGCTCGCAAATACGATCCTAGCAAGAAGCTGCAAGTGTTGTTTGGGACACCTGAGTTCGTAGCCCCAGAAGTTGTGAATTTTGACAAAGTATCCTATACGACCGATATGTGGAGTGTGGGTGTCATTTGCTACGTTTTGTAAGTTATACTAAAACTATTAAAATTTATTATTTTACTTATTTACATTAAGGCTATTATGACTACTCAGTATTTTTCTTTAAAACTATTAGTTAATTTTTGCATATATTTCTTGACAAATAATTTGAAAAATAATTTTCAATTAGGACTTATTTTACCAATAATAATTTTGATAATGATATTCAGACGAATGGTGTTTTGTAGTTTAAAATAAACATTGTTAATAATACATTATTAAAAATTAAGTATATACATCGATATTTTTCGACGACTTTTTTAGATGAAAGATATGTAGCTCATTAAACACAATATTAAAATTATTATTATACACAGCATTTCAATAACTACAATTTTAAAAACAACATTTCGATTTTCTAAAACAATGAACGTTTTATAATTGCATCACATTCATTTATTGAAGAATCAAATGACTGATGATGCATTTAAGGATTCATTGATGCAATTAAATGACTGATGATGTAATTAAATGATTCACTGATAAAATTAAATGATTAATTGATAAAATTAAATGATTCATTGATAAAATTAAATAATTTATTGATGCAAATTGTATCACATTCATTCATTCATTGATGTAAGTTATGCAGTTAAAGGACGAAATAAAGGGATTTTTGTTTCCTTAAAAATTATAATAAGTATTTTTCTTTTGTATGATCTATTATTTAATTAAATAATATTATTTGCTTTAAATTAATAATTGAACTTTGTAAATGGAAATGTTTTTCTTCACATTCATTTTAAATATTAAATTTTATAAAGAGCAATTTTTATTTTAATTTGTATAAAGATCGTAAATCGTCTCCATGTTAAAATATATTATAGCACAAAAATTCATATTATAGTTTTACATCTACATATTACCTACTACTCTATCAAATCATATCATATTGAAATAATATGGCAAAAATACTCAAAAGGGTTTTATTTTGATTGAAAAATGACTGTATTGAATAGGTTGTTGCTTATTTAACATAGAAATGTGTCTTCTGTAATTAAATTGTTTAATAATAAAAGTATTCACAGATTTTTAATAAACTAGAGGACAGTGAGCTAATTCAAACGTTGTGTTAATGTTTAACACTTTCAATGCTACAAACGAGATGTCTTTCAGTAGTAAGTGCAGGACACTTCAAATTACAGGTTTCTTTGAGCCAAAATTTGTCTCTTATTGAAGTTTAGATTGAGGTTAAACTTTCTAATATACATCTAAAGAATACCTTTCGGGCCTTTACCTAGCATAAGAGTCCAATTTTAGCAAACAGAAACAGAAAGTGTAATTGGAAGTATCTGAAAGATGAAATATCTCGTCGGTAGCGTTGAAAGTTTTAATATTACAAAAATCATAGAAGTAATAGAAAATTATTGCATTAATATTTTGATGCCTAAATGCAATAATATTTTTAATGCTTTATCTATATATGTAGTATTTACTACTGTTTTATTGCAATATATATTATCAAATTCCATTTTTTAATAGTTTTTTGAGATTTCAAACGATGTTCACAAGTATATAATCTGCATTCTTTATACTTACGACATTGAAATTTTTATTATTCAGTTATGCCATAGTTCTTACAGAAACATATGGAATAATTATAGAACAAAGAATTTATTTTTTATTTGATTTAATAATACACTGGATCGATCTAGAATCATAACTATGGAAAAATTGAGATGAATCACTTACTGATGAGAATGTGTTCTTGTTACCATTGAAAAGGGGTGCAGTAGCATTCGAGGGTAGAGATCCCTGAGCACCCGAGGGCAGAAGTCAGACTTCTAGCTCATATTAAGTTGACACACACATTCGCTTGCACCACCCCTTTTTACAGGAGGCACACATCACTCATTTCATAGATAGAACACAAGGAAGAGCAGTAATGCTCAAACCATCCGGGACGCCAGATCACTCGGAAGACGCGTTACCAATAGGCCAGGACGTCGGCATTGACTGTTACTAACAAGTGCTTTTTACACTCAACACAGTTCTAAAACGACAAAGAAAATCTTTTCCCTATCTTTTATGTAGAATAAATTATTTTTATGGCAAAAACATTAAAATAATAAGTTTTTGGCAAAAAACTTGGAAAAATAATTTTACTACATAGTGATGTTATCAATCTCTTGTTAAGTTTTTAATAAGTATAACGGAAAGAAAACTATAATGAATTATTAAAGCTTTTATCAGAAATTTAATATCAATTTTTTCCATTGTATTCACTAAATAACTATGTAAAATATTATGTCATACTGAACTACAATTTATCTTCGAAACTTTGAGGAAAAGATTCAGTGTAGATCTTTTTTTATATTTATTTTGGGCAGTGGGTAGAATATCATTCCCAAGCAAACGGAACAAACCATAGAATATCTGTAAATAGCTCTTCACTTCTCCTGCTACACGGCAACACTCGCGACCTAGATTTCTCCGTTTGATATATGAATATTTATATACAGGTACCCCCCCCCCACTTCCAAGGAATACAACTGTCAGGATTCGTTAAAATATGTTATACAAATCCAATTAAAAAGGTGTGTGATTTCAAGGGAGGCAAAGCATATTTTTTTACTTCCTTAAAACTTTTGGATGAATAAATATTGTCATGAATATTTTGACTTATTTTCATCAGGGTTTTTTTTTTGTCAAGTAAATTTACTAACATAAATGGAAATCAAGTGAAAGACAAACATAAGGAAACAAAACGTGGAAATTCTACAGATTAAAATAATTTTAAAATTGGTGCATTAAACTGGATGTTTTTAACGTTTTAAATGGAAACGTTTCATAATGTTTTCAATAAACTCTAAAATAAATCTAACTGAAGATAAAAAAATACAAAATTTTAATCCTATTGCATATATTTCTGTTATTTCAATGATATAAAAAAGATAGTTGAGAAAATTCTCATTAAATGTGGCGACATTAAATATGCATTAGTTAGCTGGAAGTAGTAATTCCCGCATTTAAGTCCCCGCTAAATGTGATCAAACATTAGCACGACTCACTTTGAGAGCTTTACCGCCATCTATTGAGTTAAAATTAAGTCAAAAGCGAAAAACAAACAAACAAACGAAATAAAATTATGTTTTTATTTAAACATATTTAAGTTATGAATTTTTTAAAAATATAGATAAGCGATATCTTATTAATTTTTCTATATTACGATATTTTATTGTTTTCTATATTTTAAAAATGTTCATCTGTATTTAATGAATTGAATTGGTGAAATATTTTTATTTTATAGGCTGTCTGGCTTATCCCCGTTTATGGGTGATTCCGACTTGGAAACAATGGGAAATGTGACGAAAGCCGAATACGATTTCAACGACGAGAGCTTTGACAATATATCGATTACCGCCAAAGATTTTATTTCAAAGTTGTTGCTTAAAGATTTGGCGTAAGTTCTCTTATCATATGCTTGAATGCGATGAACAAATTTCTGCATATACGTGCAGTAGCTCATTTAACTGTCAGTCAACCACATTAGCACAAAATGCCGAATAACATTATTCCATATATATATCCGACATTGAGTACACCGTGAGAATATCGTACAGTATCTTGGTGTTAATAGAGAGGGGTGCTTAAAATGTCTTACATTCTACCTATTTGCATTCATAAAAGAAAAAATCTGCACATGATGACATTCCTTTGAGATCAATGAATATAACCACGATGTTTACTTGACTCGAGATTATTACCCCATGGTTGGTTTTAACTGCCGTGCACGGATTATTCCGATTAAGGATGCAACTAAGATAAAAGTGTCGAAAGCAACGATATTATTCATTTTAAGTATAAGTAATTATTATAGCTTATCGATATTATTAGTAATCATCCTTTTAAAATAATTATTCCTTCCATATTTATGTTTTCCATAATTTGTCAAACCTTCAATGCAATCAATATTTTTTATCCCTGTTAAAAGAATTTTAAAAATATTTTTCAGCCAAATAACAATTTATTTGGATCTGTAATTAAATATGCCGGATTTTTAATAAAGTGATTTTGAATTTTCACCATTTTTACTTACTTCACCCAATATATAATATTTCTTCCAATGTGGCAAAACTTTGATTCTGAGGCCATGAACTCTTATTTATTAAGAGTGCATCTCCAAGAAATACATAAAATATAATTTTGAATAAATATTACATTAATATTTTTATAAAACCTCGATAAAAAGCTATATCTTGAAATGCACGTAATAAAATAGATTGCCCATTGATTCTTGACACCCAATTTTTTGAATAAATATTTCCTTTCGATGAAAAAAACCCGGAATTTCACTTTATGTATTTATTTACATTTTCTGTAATGAAATCCATTTTTCACCTAGAAAATAATATTCCTTTTTTTCACTTTCTATTATATAATTCTGAATCAAATAAACTTAAAGACAGCATTCATAGCTTTTCGATTATTGTAAGAAAGTTGCTTAAAATCATTATTTTCTAGATTTTAAGCTACTTAAAATCTAGAAAGCTAAGTATAATCAACCAAGCTAAATATAATTTTAAGTAACATCATTTTCTCCTTATCTTGAAGATTATTTAATTATGTCTTAAAATCTCTCAATCAAATATTTTAAAAATACACTTTATGCATATTTTTTTCTTTAACATTAAAAAGTTTTATTAATTTGACCGAATCTCGTTCGGAGAAAGGAAATTATTGCAGTTTCCCCTGATAGGTTTGCATTTACATTAATTAACATAATAAACTATTGATTTCAAAATAGAATGTAGGTAATTCCGAAATTATTCTTTTTGGATTATATTATGTTATGCTTTTTATAAAAGATTTATTCAACATGTGTACTGCAAAACTTGAATAATGATTCTTTTTTTTTCTCTTTATTTAAGAAGGCGAATGACAGCCACTCAATGTTTAAGGCATCCATGGCTAAAGGTAAATTATTTAATTTTTTAAACAGTATTTAAATATTTTATGCACTCATATTATATTAGAAAATTAAAAAATTGAAATTTTCATACAGTGAGAATTAATATTTTTAAAGTTTAATGGTGAACATTAAAAAAATGATACATTTTATGATGATATGTTTTAACATTATAACGTATCAACATAGTTTTCCTAATTGATATTTTAAATTTGTAATAACATCTAATAATTGTTGATTACGTTCGGTAATTATATAAATTATTTAATATATTAATAAACTATGTTAACTTAAACATTATGCTGCTGAAGAATTAAGGTGATTTATACACAACAATTTATGAAGATTGAAAATATGGTCAATAATTGGTAAAATTTAATAGATTTCATCTTGTTTAAAATATCAAAATTTTAATGACTAACAAATGTAATAAAAGTAAATTTTTATTTAAATTTGATGATTTATGGAAGTTTGTGATATTAGTAAATATACAATTTTTGAACAATTTAAATATTTGCTCAGAATAAAATAAATCTTTTTTTGTGACAATAATTCTAAATTTCAAGCTTCCAAATTGAAGATTAGAGTATAATTACTAGCATTTTGCCAGGATTAATTATGTGTTTTAAAACCTTTAAATTGATATTTCAATAACAACTGCAATAAAATGTCAATTTAATATAAAGACTGTAACAAGGAAATATTGTTCGGTTTTTCATTTAAAATTATTTAATTTGGTGTATATTTTATTAAGAGTCATATTTAAGAATTATATAAGAATATAATTAAAAATCAATTTCACTACGCAATTGTTAATAAAATAGTACTTTTTTGTTTAGATACAACCATGAAAAACAACTCTTTTCTTAAAATATTTTCGAAAAGAAAAAATTCTCATTAAAAACCTGAATTTACACTTCACTCCATAAGTAAACCGATAAACTAAAAGGGCATATTAAAAATTTTTTGCATATTCGTTGCAAAGAGTAATGTTTCAATCAGAATATATTGTTTTAAAATATGAATAATAATAAATCTGATCATATGAACTATTTTACATTAACTACTTCGAATTATTTATTTTTCAATAGAAGGGTGAACCAAAGAAGGATACAAGATTAAACAAGAAGAGGCTGAAGCGATTTGTTATTCGAAGACGTTGGCAGGTATGTTATCTTATTTAATGGTTTACTAACCTGTCTGAAACATTTTGATTATTTTTAATAAATCTCTTTAAAGCATGAATTTATTATTTATCTGTGTCGTAAATACATGTAATCTTTTGAATTGAACTGATAGTGCATGCACAAATTTCATTCATTACTTCCAATTATATTTCAGATTGACTTAAATTTATTAACTTTAAAATTAAAGCTTTTGCGTTTTAAAAGTGATCTCCTTAAAAATAACATTATTTGACAAAGATTTTCTTACACTCAGAAAAAAAATATGATATTCTTAGCTTTTTTACAAATTATTGTAAAATGTCGTTTGATGATTTATCCAAAATGCATACTTTGTTTTCTCGATTATTTATCAAAACGCTTTATGAACCATAAAAATATGCAAACCATTGTTCATGATAAATATTTTTCAATTGTTTTCCATGATAAATTATTTATAAAATTAAATTCTGATCAATAATTTCTTTTTCATAAAATAAAATTATAGAGCAATTCGGACCTGTATACAAGAGCTTGACGTATGATTAATATTTTAGAATTGAAAATAAATCTTAGATTATAAGGTTTATTTTCAGATGAGAAATAATATCCGTGTTGTATGTGAGTTGTATAACGGCGTTTCAGCCGTTTAAAATAAAATACTGAACGAAAATGTATTTAAAAAATTAATGAAATTGATAAAATAGTGGAAAGTTGCATTTCTTTATATTTAATTTGTGATGATAGTTGTTTTTTTATTTTTAATCTGAATTTCCGTCATTGTTTTCTTTTATTTATCCAGTCACATGCTAAAAAAAAACATGGTGAAAATATTTCTTTAAAAATTCGTTAAAAATAGAAGTTTAAGTTATCCATTAAAACACTGATACCATTAGAAAGCTAATTTTTTAATCTTTAAATTGATGTAAAAATCATGTTTGTGCGATAATATTTTCGGAATTTATAACGGAAAAACGTCGACATTTCGCTTAAATTTTAATTAATTCAAATTCTAATTAAAAATTCGTAAAAAGGGCTCCGAAGTACACATTCCCGACCTCCAAATTATACATGTACCAAATTCGGTAGCTGTAGGTCCATCGGTCTGGCCTGTGGAGCGCCAACACACACACACACACATTGAGCTTTATTATAAGTATAGATATAGAAAACATAGACAATTTCTACAACACGAATAGTGTGGTCTCTTTTTATTTACTGAGTGTCAATATATGTCTATTTTTGAAAAGACATTTATGCTGATTTATGATCTTGTTCATGATTTTCTATTTACATATTTTAATCGCATTTTTAGTTTTAATATCATTAATATAATTAAAACTATAACTATTTTTTTCTCTTAATTCAAAGAAAATATCCTATAAATTTTTTGGTTTCCTATTATCATTAGCGAACTGTAGCGACAGTTCAGTCAGAAAAAAGATAAAATTGCCTTCTATATGGGAAATCTATCGATAAATGATTGCAGCTCGGAATTGGGATCAATTTAGTTTATTAGTTATATAATAAAATATATCCCTATAGATTGCTATTTGTAATTTTCGAATTATGTTTACATATATTCGAGAAAATATTTTAGTTTTAGTATGCCTGCTTTTACTTGCTCGTGTTTTAAATTTGAAAACAGCTATTGAAATTATAGTCAAATGAATATAATTTGGAAAAATCGAATTCATAAGATTTAAATTTTTGAAAATCTCAGGTTTGAATTGCTTAGTTCTTACAAAACTTTCTATTTATATATGGTGATGTATATAAAGAGAAAGTTTTGAAAGGATTCTCTTCTCTTTATGCACAGTGTAAAGATTAACCATCAGAAATTGTTTTACCGGAACGATCTGCTTATTCCCCACTAAAGGTTCATAAGGTGTTTTAACTGTTTTAAAAGCATAAAACTTTTGAAATCACTGTTCAAAATCATTAATGTTATTAAGGTTCAGGTTTTTATTTTAATTTCCCGTACATGAGCATTTTGTGTTTCATAATAAAATAAAGAAATTCGAGTATTCCTTTTAGACTTTTTTTCGACCGATTGAATCCAAAATTTTACATAGAAGTACAATTTTAAAAATATGAATCAACTTCTTAATTTCAGTACTTCTAAGTCATTGCTTTTTGAGCAGTTTTGTTTATAAGTATGTAAGTGCTTAAACCAACAGTCAACAAACTGTTGAGATATTTGATTTGCTATCTGAAACGGATATACGCTTTAAATGTTAAAATGTTATTCCAAATTTTTTCTCTTTACTATAATGTTCACTTGTTATCAAAAGTAGAGAAAAACTGTCTGCTTATGGATATAGTTAAATATATGGCAGAAGTGCAAGAATTTTATATAAGCACCAAGCATCAAATATAGTTCATACGGCAAACAGAAATTTTTGAATTATTGTATTAATGGACTAAGAGAAAGATAACTTTAGTACGTAGTTTTCAGACTAAAGGTAATCTAAAACATGGAAGCCCTTAAAAATGTGAAGGCTAAATTTTTGGTCTATTACCTTACTATTGTCTTGCATTCTTCTTATTGCCCCCCCATTGCATTTTTTCTGTTTTGATAAATATGTTATCATAGCAGTGTATTAAATTTGTTATTTGTATATATCTATATATATATGCATTCATATTAAGTAATTCAATTTATTTATGTTTCAGAAAGCTGTCAATGCTCTTCTGGCTCTGAAGGCAATGGGTGCCACTATTTGACATCATTCAATACTAAACGCTCAATGTTTCACTTGTATTGCATATTTCATCCGATTCTCATTTATGTATTATCTGTTATTTAATTTTATTCATTATTTATCTCATGTTACCTGTAATACAAAAAAAACGTTTTTACTACCACGAATGCAATACTGCCAAATGTAACATATTTTATAGTTAGATTTGAATTAAAACTTTTTGAAGGAAAATTTTAAAATATATATATAATTTTAAAATAAAGAAAATATACATAGCACAGTTTTCATCATATAAAATTAAATTGTACTTATACCAAAAGCTTAGCAGTTTCATCATATATATGAAGTCAAACTTTTTTTTTACAATTAAACATTATTAGTGCTGCTTGCAATTGTAACTCTCAAATAAAGGAATTTTAATATAATGTGAATGATTGTTTATATTAACTATGCAAAGGAATGTTGAAATAGATTTTAGTCATATGTTCTTTTTTTATTTCCTCTTAAAGCTAAGGTACACAAAATTTGTGCTTTTAAACAATTATATTGTGTAATAAAAAAATTTATATATTGAACTTATATTCTTTTATTGAGTAATGTGAATTACTATTACCGAATACTTAAAATTTTCCTCAATGCAGTTTTAAAGTTTTTACGTTCCCTGCAATGATTGGCAAACAAGATTCCAAGCATAAAGTATGTGGTCTTAGCTCTTTGATAAGCTCAATAAACCGAATTCATTTAGTATAGATATAAACTAAAATTGAATATCTTCACTTCATGTCTTATGATGCAAATCAAAGTTATTCCAAATGTTTCAACACTGGATAAAATTTATAAGAAATATTTTAAACAAAGTTATGATAAGAAAAAAAAAACACGAAAAAAATCAGTAAATGAAAACCAAATTTTATTAAACTATTTCTGAAAGGAAATTCTATTTAATAGTTCAGTTGTAAACATACCTTTATTTCCCTTATTCCAAAGTCTACAATAATGAATTAGACATCAATACATAGGATTTTTTAAACCAATTTTTTATCAGTTTAGTTTATAGTAAAATATACCATTTACTTAAAACTAAATCTTTTCTGAAAAATATCAGTTAAATATGGTTAACAATATTCATGCTTTTATCAATTGAGATATATTTTTAAAATTTTCTTTCTTTTGTAAATATTCATTTTCTGTTTACTTATACTACGGGCCTGATATAAAATTAAGATATAAGTGATTATAGAATTATTTACCTACTTCGGAGTCTCAGTTTATAATATAATCTATTGTTCTTTTTAATCCAAGTCGAAGCATTTAACCCAAGTACTTAGAATATTAAAATTTAAAAATTTCCTAATGTATAAAATTGTAAAAACTAAAACATTATTAAATTTTGTATTTTATAGACAAATCTTTGGAAGTCAAAGAAAATCTTTCACAATATTGTTATCCTCTCTATATAGTAAGACACAACAGAATATCAAAAATTATCGTGGATATATCGTAATAATATTGTTTTAATGTAGTACTAAGTTAGGTACTAAGATGCACTTTCTTGCCATAATCTTATATCGCTCGTTTTCAGAACAAATTAAAATTTTATATACATGAATGGAAGGAATTAGTTACACTACCTGCGCTTCCTTCAGAAGTATTTTTTAAATGAGTTATAACAATAAGATCTTCTGTATTTCATTTAAAATATTCTTTTCAACTGACCTTTTCATACATATCATCATGGAGTGCAGATGCCTATTACTTGTTTTTTCTTTTTGCTTTACAGAGCTAACCTAACTAAATCAGTAGCTCATGTAACCCTTTCAACACTATAGACGAGGTATTTCGTCTTTCAGATACTTCAATTGATATTTGTCTTTTCACGGAGTTTAACTCATCCTTAGTGATAAATATAAAGATTTAAAAATATATATTTTTTATTGGTATCAATTTAATTTCCAATTTTTTCCAATGTAATTGGAAGTATCTGAAAGACGAAATATCTCGTCGGTAGAGTTTAAAGTACTAAGAGTTAGCTCTATTAGTACAAAATGTTTACCATCATTGCTTTAATATACTTCATGATATTGTAAGGCAGTTAAGATATCGAAAAATATTTTGCATTGAATGAGATTAAATCTAACGATATTTTCATATGAGCCAAATATGTTAAATAAACAATTCAAAAGGAAGCATTTTGACATCAAACGTTGTATATGAAGAATTACAGTAAATTATAATTTCTTTCACATCAGTAAAACAAGCTTGCTGTTTTGTGCAAACATTTCATTGAATTATTAATTTCAGCAGGTTATTTGCATATTAATTCTGCAGGAAGAATAAAGAAAGGATGAATGTGCGAGCATTTCAGAAAAGTATACTCGATTTGGGCATTATTTCTGTTGTTTACATTAAATTTTTTAAAAATCCAATTAAAAATATACAATGACAAATAAGATATCAATATACAGGATATTGTATTCGTTGAAACCCTTTTTTTGTCTAGAACTAACTTAAAAACAAAATGCTTCATGAATCTACCAGAAGAGGACGCCTCGTACAGTCTTTATCAACTAAAACATAGTCTGCAAAGATGAATCACTCATCAGAAAAAATATTTCTTCATCTACTTTTTTTCTTTAATGAAACTATATTTTTTCTTGCAGTTCCAAGAAGTTTTTTTTTCAGTTCTATTGCATTAATCGTTCAGAATAAAATTTTGAAACGCAAAAGTGTCAAAATAAATACTTGAATTTATATTTCCGGTTTCTAAAATATGCCCCCCCCCCTTGTTAGGATTTATTTTATTTCTGAAACTAGGATCATTGAACTCGCCATTGCAGGATAAAAACATAACATAAAAGTTTTTTCAGAAAGTTAAGAAGAAATCGATAAGTTCAAATATTTCAGAAGTCCGTAACAGTCTCTTAAAAATCTTTTAAATGGATTGAATATGACAAATTTATTATTATTTATTATTTTAATAGCATATTTTTCCTCTATCAGCTTTTTGTTGAATATTCTTTGATGAATAGAATACTGTATATTAAAAATTCTCCATTTTGTCAGTTCTTTTCCCCGTAGCTCTATTAGTTCAAGCTATTGCAAGATATTCCACCTAAATGGTTCGATATTTTGGATGTTGGACAATAGCATGAAGATATTGTAAAAGACTGTTAGCTATTTTGTTCTGACAGGAATTGTCAGTCCTTTTTTACCTGTTTTGCTATCATTAATATGCGCAATAACTGTATTCCTCCATTAATCTATAAAAATAGAAAAATTTAGTATTCATCCGTTTAAAAAAATTAGTGGTCATTTTTTACCTTACATCAAATCTTATGAAAGTTTTTGACCTATTTTTTTCATTTAACATTCATTTTGTCATATTAGTTTCGAAATTATTTAGAATATGATATTCATCGATGTACAAGATTTTGTAGCAAAGAAGAACTGTAATTTTATCGTTTTAAATAATTATTCATATACGTAAAACAATTATCTATTAGCAATGATATACGTTTCTTCTCCGTATACTTTAAAAGGAATTTCAAATCACAGTTCATTACGATTCGAGATCATGCGATCGTTTACTGGCGCCATCTATTAATTCAATTTTACTTACATTCGATATCGAGCAGAGATAATGATATGGATAATTCTAACTAATTAATAATGGCAAATTGATTACAAACAACTTTTATAATTTCAATAATGAAGATATTATTTTTGTGATTAATAAATAAAAAAACGATAAAATTTGTAATCATTTCTTAAAATTATTAAAGTATTAAATATTTTTTATGCATAACTTTTAAAGATAAAATATAATATATAAATAAGAAAGTGTTTTTTCACAATGAATTTAGAAGGAATTGGGTAGTCACTATTCATAAGTACTTTGATTATTATAGAGTTCAAGATTTAATTTTTCAAGATAGACAAGAAAATAGTCCCTTCAATTTATTTGTTTTCGTTAATGCTTTACTGAAACAAAATTACAGCAGATTATAGCATAAGAAATTCAATGTTTAATTTGCTCAAGTTTGAATAGATCAGAAGACGGATTGTGTCATGTAGGTGACAATACAAATTTCGATGCCCTCCCCCTTCCCTTACGGAAAGCACGTGGCTAGATTTTTTTCTTATTGGTTTTGCTTTAATTTTTGTATCAGTAATATCTAAGTAAAAAAACATTACCTCAAAATGAAATAAAACACTTGATTTCAGACTATTCTTCAAAAAAAGTTGATTTTCCATAAATAAATGGCTTATAAAATCTTTTTCAAAATGTAACATAAAAGGTATTTTTGAACAAAGTGGCAAAATAGATATTTTTGATACGAAATTTGGCAGAGTTTTTGACTTGGAATTCAATTAACCCTTTATTTACCGATGTTGATTACATATCTATTTTTGCTGAAGTGAGCCAATTTGACTCATACAACATAATTGAAGCTTTACGCAAAGAAAATAGCTCCAAAAATTCATGGAAAACATTTTTTACATATAAACTCTGTTTCTGAAACATTTTCAACACACACATTTATTTTTAATGATGACAAATATGGGTAATAATGTAGCGAAAGCAAGTGACAATGGCTCCCAAATACATACAAATACTGTATGTAAGGAATGCCAAAAGAGATGAGAAACAAATCACGTGCTACTTGACTGTTGCCCAGGCCTGATAGGACCAATAAATTTCATGTTATGCGATAAACTGTTAAACCATTCTATGAGTCAGATTGGCTCACAGGTATACCACATTCGATGATGCGAAATGAAGGGGTCTGCGGGGAAGAGAAATGAACGTTTACATACATTTCATTACTTAACTAAAAACCAACGTAAATTTTTTAAAGTAATATTTAAGTTTTTATATACATATAGTGATCAAATTTTTAATGAGTCAAATTGGGTCAGTTTGTAAATCTAGTGTTAAACATTGCAAAATATTATACTGATTGATTGTACTTATCTGCATGCTGATGAATAAACATGTGAAATAATCCTAAAATAATATACTGAAGTTTGAATGATACTTGATTCTCAGTTGAACTTCGGCCACGTATAGCTTTTCCAATTATTTTTATATTATCTAAATAGACAAAAAATTTTCATATCATCTTATTAGAGTTAAAAATATACAGAAAAATGAAACGGAATAATCATGTTAATGCATATTTCGATTCCGTCATGTAATAAGTTGAAATATGTTTAAAATTTTTTAAGCAAACAGCATGTGCATATCATGCTTAAAAATAAATAAGTAAACTATATTATACAATTTAATTAGGGCTGGTATAAACAAGAATTGAAGACAAAGAAAAATCACTAGTAATTAGAAAAGTATTTCACAATGTTTGAAACAATTTTTTTATTATTATTAAAAATACTAACTATCTCTATTTATGAAGACCGGAATACAATATTTAATTGCAGATGTTAATATTTCTAAAACTTTAAAATTGCTTGACATCTATTATGGCTTACCATCATTAGCAATACTAAATATCAAATCTAATTACACTGAAATACAATAATGTTTTAGAGATTGCTGAGTACAACATATAAATTGTAGAAGTGCTTAGTATTCACGTACATCTAAGAGATTTTTTGACGATTTTGTCATATTCTACAAAATGTCTTAGATATCTATAGGTTCAACAACAATATTGGTTTTGTGTGTGAGATTTAAAAAAAACAGTTTACACCTATCAAAAATTTACCCATATTCTATTTATTAAATACATGAACATTATGAAGATGGTCCAGTCTTATGATAACCGTAGTTCAGCTTGCAATTGTTCGGGTAAACTCTTTCTCAATCACAGTCCTTCTCAGTACTGTAACTCCATTATGTTATTTCTCGTCTCCAAACAGATAATAAAAGGAATTATTCTTTTTATTTTAGGGAAAGAAAATGAAGTGAACAAGTAACGAAATAATTTAAATGATTTGAATTTCATATAAGCATTGAAACCCATTGGCATAAATTATAAAATTATTTTTTTTTTAAATCCTGTCGAATTTCGGACAAAATTTAGCACAGCCACTAAATTGATAGAAAAAAATGTGATAATAAATTAAAAATATAGATAAAAATAATTTTTGACGTATAAGATTTTCGGAATTTATCAGAGGAAACCTAAAAAATCTAGAATTGATTTTTAATTACATGAAAAAGGATTTTAAAAGTTCGAAATAACACATTTATTTCAAAATTACATTTGTCCTAAATTTGGTAATACTAAGTCAAATTCTGACAAATAGAGCAAAAAGATACATTTAAAAATACGCATACAAAATAATCTTCCATCATAAGAGCAAATAAGAGGTAAAAAAATAATGATATTCATATAATTTGGTTATTTATAATAATTATTAATAAAAAAGGAGAATATGACTCTCTGTTTGCATTTTTTATTACTCTACAAATCAGACCGTTAATAATAAAGACACAAATATACTTTGAAGAATGGGACTGTGCATTTCCGAAAGAGTGTTTTTAGAATTTTAATTAAAAAATCATTGGGTTTGTCATATGTTATTCTAATAAATCAAAACAATATTATTGAAACATTAAATATGTTTAAATATTATTGTGTATTAAAAACAGGAATTAAAATAGAATAAAATAAAAATTTACAGGGACAAAATAATGTATTCCTACTAAAGATTCTATGAAAAGTTAATTTCAAGTAGAAATTCAAACCAGGTTTTATGTTGTTTTCAATGAAGAGCCTAATTTTCGTTCAAAAATTGATACCTTGTGACATGAAAATCGCAAGAAATTGAAGTTTCGAATGACCAGAATTAGTATTTACATTATAGAAACAGTAAGACAACCCTTACAAAAATCATATAAAAAAGCAATTTTTAAAAATCCAAGCATCAAAATCAGTAAAAGCAGAATCAATTATATTAAAAGTAAAATTTCATCTTTTAAAAAGATTGAAACATCAATCATGATAAGCCAGAAATTGGCATTAAGCTTTGAAATAAACAAAAATATCAGAAATTTAGCTATTCAGGAACCAAATCGCAATTATAATAAAGTTAAAATCATCTTTTCAAAACATTATACATAAACTAAACGGAACTGACATAACTTACCCTCCTTTTAACACAGGTAAAAACTACAGCAATTAGGAAATTCCCGCGGTTAAGGTTCACACGCCCACTAAGTTAGATCAAAGCGTATCATTATCACGTGTTTAATTTGAAATAGCTTAGCGCCATCTATTGAATTAAAATAGAGTCCGAGAAGAAAAAAAAAGAAAAAAAAAGCTGAAAATCTTATTTTCATTTGTGAATTTAAATTTTTAAGAAGATTAATTATTGTTCAATATGATAAATTAGGTTATTGCAAATTAATTTGATGCAGTTAATTTCTGGGAAAAATGTTTTTGAAAATATTTGAATTTAAAATGGAATAGAAATCACTTATTTTAATTTTTTGAAAACATACCTCTTCTTTTATCTTTAAATCATACTAAATTTTTTTTTCTTTGGAGAATTTTAATTTTAAATCTTTGAAAGCACGTTTCCACTTGTTTCTAATAGTTTCATTTACTTTTGATTCTAGTATTTATTATAAAATAATTTTTATCTTAGGTTATTGAAAGTAAGTCATCATTGTATTTAAAATCCTTTATTACTTTCGTTTAATTATTTTCTTTTATATAAATGCAAGTGAATAGGCAATGTGCTTGGAAGAGCTGTAGCCAGAGGTCCTTTCACTTGTTTATAAAATTTAATTTTGTTAAAGAGGTAATTTTTTGAAATATAAAAATTACATAATTCAGGCCAATTAATTTAATTGTAATATATATCTTTATATAGTCAATATGATCATCATATATCACAGTACTAATATCATAATTATGCTGAAAAAATCATAATTTATTATAAAAACACGAAAAAAAAGAAATATTAGATAATTACAGAGAACTATTAGATTATATGTATTGTCTAAATAATTTGTTTCAAGAAATGTAAAAATAAATATTATCTTCCTTACAGCTTTAAAACGTAAAAGTAAAAAGGAACAAGAAAAATAAGGAAAAAAGAACTATTGCCCTAATATCTAATTGCAGATCCAAATTAAAGCTAATTTTACAGCATTTTTCTCACGAAGGATATATTGTACTTCCTTTCTACACACCATTTTGCCATTCACACTAAAGGAGATCACTTTAAATTCAAAACTGCAGAAGAGAATGCTCTAATTTGATCTTTAGATTTATGAAGCTTCAAGGAACGAATAGATTTTTAAAATAAATAATAAATAACTGTGCAGCACACTGTGTTAAATAAGAGAAAGTAATCCATATATAAATTTGCCTATTGCCTTACCTATTTTTTTCTGATTTCTACAATTTTGAAAAATATGTAGTTTCTATCACAAAAAAATATATAAAATGTAACTGTAAATAATATTTTTAGTGGATGAAAAGAAAATGCTCATTGATAAACAAAAATTAAATTTTATTTTTATCTGAGCCTAAATGAAGCATCGATTTTTTTTCTGTGATACTGTTTATAGAATGATACGATGTTTGTAAAGTATACTATACTATATGCATGATAAAAACATCGTTCAAAACATACTACAAAGTTGACCGTTGGACATAGAACATACACCAAATGTTGCATGTTACAATAGCATAAGCTCATTAAGAATAGTGCTTTCAACATTTTATAGTTAAAATGTTTTTAAAAATCTAAATTTTTGAGCCTTTCCTTAATAATTTAAGACCATATTACATATAAGTACATAAAAATAAAAAAATTATTTACATAAATAACACATACATACATATAAATATAAAGAAGTGTGTGTATGCGTAATAATTCTAAATTAGAAACACTTTTAAAATAATTTTCGAATTACTCGAGCTCCACATTCGTTTTTACTTTGAAATTGCGCGGGGTATTAATTTTCCGTAGAATCAAAGCTTTAAGGTCTGTAAATTTCTTCTAAAGTCATAAAAGTTGAAATTATTTCTCTTTCATGTTTTCTACTTACCTACTTCGCTTGTTAAGCATGCACAAAGAAACTTATAGAAGCTAAAAATTAGACTATATCCATGAAATTATGTGGAATATAAAGGGTTAAAATAAAACAACCGCTTCTTCAAAATAATGTTGCAAGCGTATGCACTTACTCATACACTCATAGACACAGCACACAACAAATAACAATATGAAAATAATATTCCAACAAGATTATCGCAGCACGATGGAATTTGGAAACTTTGAGTGCGAAATAGCAGTCGGAGCTGGAAGCATGGTACATTCTATTTTAAAAATCGTTGGAAAATTCAACTTTCCGAGATTTGTAGTATCAAGACTGTCCTATGAACATCTGATTTCAAGCATAATCTCTTACTATGGAAAAAACATAGGTTTACTGTCTGTGCTTATTTACAATTTTTATGGATTACAATGCGCCTTGTCACATGGTTTGAATAAAATTCTGGTCATTTATAGCGAATGATCTGGCCATTTAGATCGACTGACACAAATTCCACCAAGCATAATCGAGAAGTCAGTTCGTATTATAATATTTACAGATAACACTTTGCGATTATAAACGTTATAGAGACAACATGATTTAATATTTCAGCAGAGAACTTCGTAAGACATGTTGAATTTTCACCGAGTTCGCAGCATTACACGGTATTAGGAGGTATCGCATTAATTTTATCAGTTTAGTGTATGCAAAGTTTAAGTTTAAAAAGGGATTTTTCTATAATATTTGTTTTAATTCTGAAAATTTCTTTCTTGTATTTATTAAAATAAAAAAAATGTTTTATATAAATTGTTTTTTATTTTTTAAATAGTTGGTATTTTTCGCCTTGATTATATTAATTATTTTTATTTTATATACAGTTTATACAGTCAAAGGTTTAAGAAGAAATTGAAAAAAATATGTTTATAGATGAATCATTGTCATACTAATCTCTATAGGTCCATTCAAAAAATTCCCCTTAACGTTTCATTTTAAAGATTAAGAACCATGAAAAAATCAACTAAAAGAAAATCAACTTCCCCCGAGATGAGAGTTGAAGCATTTCATGTCACATTTTACCTGATCCCTAATTTTTTTTACTAACCATCATCTGAGGAAAATCATCTATTGTTGTTGAGTGGTTTTTTCATCAGTGCTATTAAGAAGGTGTCTAAAAAAATCCTCTTTTTCATTGAAAATTTTGTTAAAGAATTTGATTTCTATTTACATAATTCTTGTGTAATGATTCATGGATAATTTCCTTTATTTATATAATCGTATGCTATTCATTTTCACTCGAAAGAACTAAACCTTGACTGTTACAGTTATGAAAGAGTTTATGGTCATAAGACATGGAATGTATATATGCAAAAAAGTAACTTCATGCCTCAGTCTCTGTAACCTTTTGTCTAATTAAATAATGTAGTTGATAAAAAGTAGGATTCAGAGATAATTCGCAAATTAAAATTTTGGATCTAACTTGTTGATGTAGTAAAATATTGAGGCCAATTTTAGATATATTCAATAGTTGTAATATTCCTTTAGAAATCACTATGAAAATATTTTATCAAAAGAATAAAAATATTTATTAATAGAAAACGTTATGAAATACTTTTGATGATAATTTTTAAAGCAAAATATGCAAGAAAAAAAATATTATTTTCTTGAATAATGCATAAACATGTTGTACATATTAAAAACTTATTTAACCCCTATGCAAAAAAAAAGTTTCTTTTGACTTTCACGTTTGTAAAAAAAAATATTTTTAAACACAAAGGTAAATTGCGTCTATTTTGAAATTTAACGAATTCTTCGTGAATTCCTTTGATGAATATCCCCTTCGTATCACTTACACTATTTTGTCAGTAAAATAATTTATTTGCCAACTGTATTATCAGTCGTTTGATAATTCAAGTACTGAAGAATGTTAAAAAGAATTTACAATTCTTAAATAATCTATCACGTCAGTGAAGGGACTCTTAAGGGATTCAAGAAGTTCCAAGGAAAGTGGGTTTTGGAATATATCATTTCGTTAGAAATAAATAAGGTGCAGTGGAAAAATGGTGCAAAGGTCTAGTATCAAAATTATTTTCATCAGTTTCCATTTAAACACTCAAAACGTGTCAGATTTCTTTTTAAATTAACAAATTCACATAATCAATAATTTCTCTTATCCATAATTATGTATTCTATTTTTTTAATGTAAACTTACGAATACATGTAATATGCTTTTAGATTTTCGTGAAATTAACGAATTATTAGTGTATTAGCAGAACGAAACAGTATTCGTCATCTTAAAAATAAGACTATCTGTTAAATGATAATATCTTTGTTACCCAGTTATTGCTCTCCGATGTTAACAATTCTTTTTAAAATAATATTTATATTTATATCCAACCATTTTTATAAAGATTAATATAAAAGGACTTTGGCCTATAAATATTTTTAAAAGCCCAATTACAAAATGCATTTCTATTTGAGACATTTCATGTCATTGCCATTTTTTTAAGAATCTAAAGGATTCTGAGGATCTTAAATGTTTCCAATAATATAAACTTTATAAATTAATTGTAAATTTAAGCATTGGAAGTTCGATATATGAATCAAGTACGCCAACGTTTAGATATGAATTAACATTTCCACACTATGCTACAAATAAAAATGGTATAATATAGATATTTCTTAGCTCAAGTTATTTAGCATAACGGTTGATTATTCAAATTACTTAACTAAGGCTCCTTCGAGACATACTAAACACATTTGAGCCGTTTCTAAATAACAAGGATGACATCTGAATTAGATTTTCTCTCACCTAGGTTCACAATCACAGCAGCTGGAATTCTTTTCATTCAAACCGTCAGGTTTTATGTGTAGAAAGTCTGCATATACAACAGATCAGGAGTGATATAGGGTCCCAAACCTGGAAGACTGTAACCCCGATGCACAAACTTAAATGCTAATTCATCAAGACCCAGCACTTATTATGAACTGAATGGCAACGCATATATATCATTTTCTTTAAAAAAAAATTGTATTTAGTAAGTTTTTCTAGAATGAGAAGAAGGCTCTGGGTAATGAGGAAATAATTAGGAAAAGAATATTTTTTATTTAGATGTGAGTGGCAACGTTGTGCTAAAAACTTTTTCATAAATGAGACACTTTTTCTCCATAAATTAAAAGCAAAGAAAAGATAGTTCAAAACAAAAAAAGAATATATTTTTTGACAGATTTCGCTCAAAATATTAATACGAATTTACAGTTTTGATACAAAGACCTATTTTTTTTACTTTCCATCAAAATTTAATGAAGAACTACAATTTTGAGGCAAAACATATGCGCGAATCTTCATCCAAAATTTGATGCCGAAGTATTGTTTTCGAAAAAACACCATATGATTACTTTAAGTTAAAATTTGATTCAAAATTATTATTATCATGAGAAAAACCATACGTGAAATACCGTTCAAAGGTTCATTTATTCTTTGTTGTTATATTTGAATGCAGCTAAGGAACAATGTTTTGGAAGTATTAAGACGTTTTAATTCATTGCATCTTGACATCCCTTTTTCATTTTTCCAATACTTTCTCTACACAAATACTTATATACGAATGTCTTAGAAATTTTTATTACATCAAATTATTCGAGTGGAAATGTGAATTCTAAGAAATATCTAATACAACTGTTGTTTGTATATTTCACTTGATTTGTTCTAGGAATCAGTTAATTAAGTCAGTGTTATTTTTAGAGATGATCCTTAAGGGTATTTTTAGAGGAGATAACCTTTTGTCTAATTATCTAATCCCTGGAGCTATGCTTTGGTATCGTTATTCGATATGGTATTTTTGTTAATTGAGAAAAAAATAAGAATGCCTGCGTTCGCAAGATCACATGAGAATTCGGGGAGAATAATTTGATACCTTTTATCATAATTTCTTTTATTCTGTGCTCTTAACAAATTTACAAAAGTTATAAAATGAGTTTCGTACTAAATATTCGTATATGTAAGTAAAAGACAAAATTAAATTTCTTTTTTTTTCATTTAAAAGTAATTCTATAAACCTTTTGAAAATAAATCGATTTAAAACAATAAGGATTTTAATAAGAAGAGTAGCACTTAATATTCAAAGAGGGTAACATGACTTTTAATGTGAAACAAACAAAGAAACAAAAAAGGTGAAAGGAACTGATTGCCAACAATAGTATTTTGTGAAAGACAAAAAAAAAAAATGACATTAAGAACACGAATAAATATAAATAACATCAATCTTGCATTAAGAACTCATAAGAATAAAAAAACCCTATTAGTACAATAACTCAATATGCTTACTACAAAAGGAAATTTTTTTAAAAAATACTTTAATTAAATGACGCGTTAGATGAAACAGTTAACCCTTGTAGGAAAAAAGTGGTAGAGGACCACCTAAAACTTTCTCACATTCTCTATAATAAATTCGTCATGCCAAAGAAGGCCTTACATGACACTGGTGTTCAATAGCTACAAATTCTTAACTTTTGGCTTGTATTTAACGATTTTATTGAATTTTTTGTGTAATCCTTAGAAATTATTTGGCGATTAATCCCTGACAAATTTTAATAGTGTTCAAAAGTCAAATTTGTATTTTAAAAGTGTATTTTACCAACTATATTTAACGAAAATTATTTTTTATTATTTTTAAACTTGTATTTCACCCCGCGTATATTACTAATTAACACAAAAATTTGACATAAAGCTACACTTACAGCCTCAAAATTTCATATACTTAAGCTATGGAATTTTTGAATTATTGCATCAAAATGATTCCGAAAGTAAAGGCAGATGATAGACAGTCAACCTTCTACTGATCTTGTCTTAAAATTCGACAGGTGCCTGCAATATATTTGTTAAATCTGAGCAGCAGTAGTTCTCTTTAAAAAATGCTAGTTCTCTACTTTGCAGCAGTAGTTCTCTTCTGCTGCAGAAACCTAGTTATCTTCGGTTTGTATTCATCAAGTTACTTATACACGAATAGTGGACGTTACTTATACACGAACAGGTTTAATAGATTTCCTCTCCTTAGATTTTACTCAAAATGTGATACAAATCTTCAATTTCACTGTTAAGACCGTATGCAGAACTTCAACCGTCTAGTTAAGAGAGTTTTTGAGTTATCTTTGTCACAGACATACAAACAGATAAACATTTTCTAAAAATGTGTTTTTCATACTCGAGGTCTGAAACAGGAAAATAAGTAAAAATCTCATGTTCGCATTTTTTTTTGTTGTTACTAGACTTTGTCTATCTTATGTAAGAGTTAAAGTAAAAATAAATAAAAGTAAGTTGGGAGAATTAATCAACCAAGATTATTTTTAAGTTAAAGGTACAAAATTTCGAATTGAATTCTTTATTATGAGCTTAAAGGAAGGTAAAGAAAAAGAACGAACAAGAATTGAATACGAAAGCAATTAAAGTAAAAATCGGAAAGGAAAATCACATGAACAGATAATTGGCTAGAAATGGTACATATTCCCTAATTTTCAAGGAATACTATTAGCAGAAAAACATATAGCTTTTTAAAGAATTCAGAAATTTTTAAACTTTTACGAATACGGAATAGGCTTTTCCCGATATATTTAGTGACTTAAGCATGCTTTGTAAGTTACTAGAAATGTGTTTTTTGTACAGAAGAAAAATTAAGTATAATTTTCATCAACGCAAAAAACAAATTGATTTATTTTACAAATAATGAAATTAAAATCCAAAATGATGTAACAAAAATAGAGCTGAGAGTATGAAACTCCATATATCAATAATATTTAAATATTTTAGAACATTTAAGTGGTATACTGGTGAAACACCAGAAATATTTGCTATAAGATCGAAAATATATGGGGATATTATTGTAAGCAAAGAAAGGTAGGGATATATAATTTGATAATAATGGATGCGGTAGAGTGTGATATTGTATAACTCTTAAGTTGTTGTTGGATATTTTTAAAGGCGCATTATTTCACGAATATATACTACGTTGTTGCGGATTTGTCAATCCTTAGAAATTGATACAATTGATGATTAGATAACAAAGAAGAAATTGGGACAGATAATAAAAACTAAGCAAAGAATTAAAATTTATCTATTATCTACTGATTAGAAATAGAGATCTCTAGTAAAAACAAAACTTCTTATGATGCTCATAATAATATATATTCAGCAACTTGACATCACAGGGATAATAGAGAAATGATTTTTCTCTTATACAATCGTACACATGCTTTATTTATTCAAGTAATCAAAAATATAAGCAATATGAAATTAAACCTAATTTCTGAAACAATCTAAAATTAAAATTATTTCGGAAAAGAAACTAAATTATATCAGAATCGAATCTAAAAATTATTTCAGCACCAAACTAGAAAAACTAAAAACTGAAAAAAAGCATAGAATTTAGCTGTATTTAGAGAGCTCAAATGCAGTTACTACTAAAACAGAGAAGAATCTAGACCAATTGATAATAATGTCAAATTAAAAGGAAAACAATGGAATCAAAATTAAATTAAAAGAACTTTTTGATCTGATTTAAACTTTATTATTTTCCTTTAAATTTAGCATTTATTACTAGTTGGTTTTTATTTAAGGAGATACTTGTTATTTAATTTTTAAAAAACTCTTAAAGTAAAGAATGTAGAAAAGGATATAATAACAGGTTGGCAGAATAATGTAGAAAGAGGTAGGAATCTCTGAAAATTTCAGGAACAAAATGTTCTAATTAGTAGATTGGAAAACATTTAAAGACTAGACATAAAAACTATTGTTAAATTGCATTAATAGACCAAGAAGATCAAATTATTATATTTTATGCTAAACTTTCCAAGATTATAATAATATTTCAAGTGACCACATTAGATTTTGATATAAACTTTGAAAATCTAGAAATACAGATTCAATAGAAATTAATATCAGCGTAGTAAGCTAAAAAAAATACGTTAAGACTTTAATAGCGACTTTAAAAAATCTAAATGAGAAAACCTTAATAGATGGTAAACTTAGGAGACTTTGATTATAAGATTTCTTTTATCATGTTAAGGATCTTACATGTATGAAATCGATCGTTTTGAAGAATTTCCTAAAAGCGTTGGTGAGACAGACGATAATTCAATAGATTCTGAGAAGAAAAGAAATTAAGGAGATTTAACAAAAAAATGAAGCCATGAAAATATTGAAAACAGAATGTATTGAAATTGCCCGAGGTTCTATATAATATGTAAAAATATAAAAATAAAAGAAAATTTGAATGAAAAATCGTTTGTTATCCACAAAAAAGAAATCATCACTAAATGTCTCTAAATAAACCGAAGAATTGTGAGCTGAATATTGCTAACAGTTACTGCCAATTTGAGAAGATTTTAAGCTGAAAGAAAATATTAGTTTAGATTCCTATCCAGATGTTGAATTGTTTTATTTATTTATTTTGTAAGATAGTGATACAGTGTTTAATTTACTTTAATATGTATTCTTCCATGCACCGTATTTCTGGCATAATTTTTTTACAAATGCATTTTTCATATATTTAGAACAAGAAAAGAATTTTAAAAAAATGGAATTAAAAATACATCACGTTTCTTCTTTTCAAATACTTCAATACTCTTCAATAATTTAGACGTCTTATAACAATGTGTAAATCACATAGTAATTATTATTCACATAGGGAGACAGAAGATAGAGAAAAGGTAATCACTTTGAGTAGTAAAGGATCCTTAACTGTGATTAGTTTAAGTGTCATGTCTTATGAAGTAACACATTTGTCTAATCAGAGTCAGTGCTCAGTGCCCTCACATGATGAAATATATAACTCCGACACTAATAATATTTAGTACATATAGTACATGGCTTAATACTTGCACAGTAATTAAATTAGAGTCATTACAACATTGGTTCAAAATTGTGGCTTGAAATTCTACATCATTTCCAATGAAGTATGTGATTTTTTGTTATATCCTTCATTTTAATATTGACAACTATCTAGCCAATATTAACATGCTATTCACAAACCAATTGGATTTTTCTAGGAATGTCTAGAAAAAATTGGAGGATAATAATATTAATAATATGGCTAAAAAGTGTAGTTTTAAAGTACCTTTTATATTTGAAAACGTATCTTTTATATTTAAACGTCGAAAATCTCTGGCTTTGATGTACACTTTCTTTCTAAATTTTACAAATTGGTAACTAAAGACCTTCTTACTTTCAAATTATTATTATAGTTTAATTTTGGTCAATGAAAATGCCAATTAAAAAAATTCCATACCACTGTTGCATCAACTTATTTCCTACTATTCCTTTCTTTGTATTTTTTAAAAATTTAAATGCATATTAAAATCTTCAAGTATATTTCATTTTCTTTTTGACTTATTGCTTCATAGTTCATAAATCGCTTATCTAAATATTCAATCTAATATAATAATAAAACGGATAAAAATATTAAATAATAATAAAATTTTTAATAAAAAAGTAATCTCAAGAAAAAAATAATTCAAAAGGAAATCGTAGTAATTGAGGTTTTGCAAAGGATCCATCAGGTGATTGTACGGGGAAAACTTTAACATGATAATGCTTTATTTAAAAATAAAAATGTGAAACGCAGGCTTTAAAACAGTCGAAATATTTGCAATAATCAATAATACACAGACTTGCATCAAATCGTTTACAGTATAGAACAATATTGCTCACTCTAACTCAATTCATTCCTATCTCTCCAAAGTTGCCTCCTTGTAGTCTTCCCGAAGTTTCCACAGATTACTGGCATCATCGAATAAATACTGCGATTCTCATATTCCTGATTAGATGCGTGGTATGTTATGGATATCAGATTCTGAACTCATGGCACAATTAGGGAACACTTCGCCAACTGAAATATATAGCGTTATTTCAATTGGAAGGTGTTATTGCTTTCCTCTTTAATTTATTCTAATACTGAAGTCAAATATTTCAATATTTGTTTTAAAATCTGAGTAGAGTTTTTAATATTTAAACTGCTTATGTATATCCTTATACAGGGTGATCGGTAAAGTCCTTTCAAGCCTTTTAAATTCAGAACGACGTTTTGTATAATCATAAAAGTAATGCGCACCTATAGTAAAAGAGTTTTGCTAAATTTATTGAGATAGGTTACAATGTCCGAGAGGCAAAAAAAAAAAATACCAAAAAGAATCGAGTTCGAAAAATGTACTTATGCAATTTAAAAAACATATGTTAGGTTTTATGAAGTTGGGGAGTTCTTATCGCCATTTATAATGCACAGCATTCTCACCACTTTTTTGTAATAAAATCGTTATGCTTACTACTATTTTTAATTATTCATGTTGTATATATAAATATCGCTTTATGATACTAATGCAAGAATTAAAAGGCCTAGAAACATCCTCCCTTAATTTATCAACTCTTTCGTTTAATCAACTCAACCCCTTCATCTACCTGTTCAAATAGAAATAAACAAACAATGCTCATGGTACCATCTAGTGTTGTAAGCATTCAACACAAACTCTTTCCCCCACCAAGAATGTCGGAAAGTCCCCGTTTGCCTTCAGCAATATGCCACTTCACCTACACTGCAAATAACAACCAATAGCATTACTGCTATTGATTACTGACTCCCTTTCAACAAACCACAGTCTTAACTTCACAAAAGATTCTTAAGCCACAGCTTATCATACTCAAACATCTACCTAGCCCATGCCAGTTTATTAAAAGCAATAATTTTAACAGCCAATTCATTAAGGAGATAGTTCTTTCTCTAAGGTCTGGTGCTCCCAGAATTTGATCATATGAAGTTAAAATTGAATAAAGTTAGTTGACTAAAATTTTTCTTGTCTTGAATAGCAACCTGCCACCATCAAAGTTATTTCCGAAGCTAGAGGAGCTGTTTGCCCAAAAATTATGTCTTTTTTTTTAAAAAAAAAAAAAAGGTCTGAAACTGAAAAAGAAGTATCCTCAATTTTCTTTCCCAACGCACACCGTGTACTATTTTCAATCTTTTGTATATCTTCTTGCTTGAAATTCATTTCACTCAATGCTGGAATATTCACAATTTTACTTGAAGATATATCTTAATTTTATAGATAATAAAGTAAACTTTTACCTGTATTTTATAATAATGTAGCTTATATTCTTCTTTTAAATATTTAGGTTAATCTTTTTTTTGAGTTATTTTTTGTAATTTCTTTATTTTACTGCTAATTTTTAATTTGTCTCAAAAAATTCATCTTAGTCACTTTATTACAGACAAACGTTACTGCCCTAGAAACTATTTCCAATTTAAATGATTTAAAACGATTTCTTTGATCACCCCCTATATATATATATATATATATATATATA